>OZ010737.1:180057413-180657413 GCA_963932295.1 Tipula lateralis | reverse complement strand
TTTTACACAAGAACACTGCATTAGAAACTCTTCCACTTGCTTCTTTGCGTTTAGCTCTGTTTCTCAATATTGGAGCAGAAATTATTTATCTGTCTCAGTACATGACCCTTTAATAATGAAGAGTTTCTAGTGGACACTTATTTGTTGTACTTCATTCAATGTGATTACATATGTCTTTACCTATTTTGTCATTGATCTCACTATTGTCATACTGTGTTTTTGCTTAATTCTTGCAAGATGGAGCTGACCGCCCATCGACTTATGTCAAATTCGCCAAAAGATGTCCTGTTTGTCATCTCAGTATTTTGTCTAAAGCAACAGAGGTACTTTATATTGTTGAATTGGAGTGTTCTGAGGAGAATGTGAATCCATCTAAAACATAGCCTGGCACCATTATCTTACACTGTAACATTTTAATATTTCCAGTTCATTCTCGAAGCAGTCACCAAAAGGCTCAATAATTTGGCACAATGCCAACACATAAAGTTCTCTCTATTCAGACTCAACGGTTGATGGTATCATACTAGTAGTTAGCAAAGCGATTCAAGGTAACTGATTGAAGAGAGACCCTAAAAAGTATTCCGATGGCGTAAACTCTAAAAAGGCTTTATCCAAACCAGATGTGAACTTGATAGCATTTGTTCTTATTTGGCTTATACATTTGAACACACTGCCAACAGATATCCTAATGATATTAAGGCGTATGAGAGGAGTAATTCGTAGTAGATGCGTTACTCCAACCCCAGTTCCCAACGAAATACCTACCACTGGTTACGGGTCGCTACACTTATACCCTAACCCTAACAATATGTGATAACTCAAAAATAGCGGCCGATCACTCTCTACATTAATCAAACTTTCCGATAACTATAATCAAACAAATTGTCTTATAATTTCGGTTTATAACTGAACTGAATCAAATTTAGGGTTTTGCATCCACTAGAATGGTGCAAATCTTCACTAATAAATCAAAACAATTTATAAAGAAATTGAAATAGTTGTACAATCGCACTACATAGTACAAATACTGTCCGGGAGATGTCACCACACCAAACATTTTGCTTCATTTAACTCTTGCTGGTTTTAAACCTTGATTGTGTTTTTTATATTCATTCACAGATGTAAGTGCAACCACTTAAGTGGGATTTATTATTAATCTTATTTTAACGTTTTTTTCTATTTTCACAAAACAAACTATTGTACGATCATCGTGTACGATCATCGGATAATCGTGTTTTTAGTATATAGCGGAATCTCCTTTTGTGCGGACTAAAAATCATGTCTGAGGTGTGTATATAGAGAAATGAAAAATACAGGTAAATCGAATCACAGGTAAATTTGTTTTCCCACCATTTTCCGGATTGTTTACCAATCAATTTTTGCAACACCGATTACATATGTTGTTGTATACGGATTACATATGTTATAATAATTTCAGGTACGATTTTAATCATATACGCAAGATGTAATAAGTCGTTACACTTATTACTTAAGAAATGATATTGATTTTATCAATATTTTGGAGAAAGTTAATTTTTGTCTTCATCACAACTTGTTTTTAATTTATTGTTGAACAATAAATTAAAAATATGTTGCAAACTCTTTAATTTACACAAAATTAGCAATTTTCTAGATTTCTTCGTCGCACGTTGGACAGAACAGTCTTATATCTTTGGCTGTTAAGCTTGAACGCATAGCCGAAAGCTTTAGTCCATCACAATTAATCTGGAATGGCCACGTCTTCTGATGTATAGGCTTGCTTCATTCTGTTGATATTTTGGTTCAATATCGACCACACATGACATCCACGGATTTCGTTGGCCTAGATGATTAAGAGTCGCCTGTGCCGCGTGTATTACTTGGACACCTTCTCAGCTGCATCATCTCAAGATCGATTAAACACTTTTTTAGGTTCACTGTGGATGACAGATCCATGACTCCGTGTAGTTTTCCAAAGTTGGTATCTGGCATTGGTATAGCTACCACCTATAACGCGTTTATGACCCGTCTTCCCTCTTCCTAAAATGTTGCTTGAAATTTTCTACTAGCTTCAATAGTAATAATCTGTCACTGTGTCTGTTGTTCCTAACGATGGTACCTACGATACGCACCAATTATAAAGAATCCAAGAACTGAAAACGTTGTATTCGCCGGGTCAGTTGAGGTTGGAGTTAAAGATCTGAATTTAAGCCACTTAAGATTTATGTATCAGCAACGAGGCAAATTCTCTTTCATATGCTGGTAGTTTTCTCTGATAAAATTTCTACCACCCTATGGTCTTGTTCCTGTACAAAAAAAATCAAAGAGGTCCTGCATAATCGAGACTCCTATTCTTAAAACTAGCCTGTCAGGAATAATTCGTTCTGTTTGTATAGATTGGTCATGCTTCTTCGTTTAACGAGATAGGGTCCAATGCTCTGATATTTAGGTTCAAGTCTTCAATAAATTAAATGGAATTCTCGCTCATTTTCTCAGGCTCTGAATCTGTGCGTCCTGGCTTCATTTAGACCGTGGCCTGAGAGATGGGTTCATCTTCATTCCCCTCTAGAATTTGGTTCATGAATTTCACAACTTGTGATGACTCCATTGTCAGCTACTAAAGTGTTGTTCAGGTAGAGAAGTTTGATGAGAACCGCGTGGTTCTATACAAAACTTTACTAAACTCATACCAACGGAGACGGAGATTTCTCTCCGATTAATACCACTTCGATTATCTTCTATCCTATAAGTGGCTAATTCCTTCGTAATAAATTAAGCTTGTGATCTAGAATCTAATATAGGTCTCGGATTTGTTCTGAATGCCTACTTTGACCTTGGATGTTCTAGTATCCCGTTGGGCTCTCACTCTTTACATAAGTTGCTAGTGAGAATCCTTTCTTCAGGATTGATGGTCATTCCCAAACTCTTAATTCCATATACGCTGGTGACTCTGCGTGCATTGTAGGGAAGTTTAGAATAGTGTTGACATGAGTTGTTGTCAGTTGTCACATGACAATTTTATCAAATGGCCTCAAGGTAAATTATGAGTCTACCTGCATTTCATACAACACAATATTATTTAATTGATTCATCTTATGATTGAAGCCATCCAGCATTTAATCACCGCTCTGCAATTCTCTGCATTTGACACCATGCAAAACTGTTCCAGTCCAGTATATTGCAGTGCTTGGTCAGCACGAGCCTATAGAACAAGCACTATTTAAGCCTTTTGTTAGATCGGCAAGATCATGTCTAAAGACTCCTATACCTGTCACACCTATAATAATAGATTAAACGGGTTGTCGAATTTTATTTTGTTCGGAATAAATTCGGAAGGCGTTTTTGTGGCTAGGTGGTCTTGAAATTTCACCAAAATGATTAGATGGCCCTCTTAATTGTCTGTTTACTGTTTTCCGTCAGATTGCATCTTCAATGCAGTAAAAATAACGTCCTTTTTGATGTCAGGTGCAATGTGGGCACCCCTAATAGGGCTTCCATATCTACAGTCGGGCATGTTTGTATTGAATTACCATTGCAAGCCATGTGTTGTACTTTTTGAGTAATGTGTATGCACGTAAAATCTTAATTCTTGGCCACCATAAAGCAAGTAGGAACACGTGATGGCCATCTGATAATGTTTGAAATGACCCCGAGGTCATCTTAGGTTTGAATCACCAAGTACTACCATAATGGCTTATAATGGGTGATTTTTTAAGAGCTTGAGAACTTTTTTTTAAAAAAAAACGCATAAAATTTGCAAAATCTCATCGGTTCTTTATTTGAAACGTTAGATTGGTCCATGACATTTACTTTTTGAAGATAATTTCATTTAAATGTTGACCGCGGCTGCGTCTTACGTGGTCCATTCGGAAAGTCCAATTTTGGGCAACTTTTTCGAGCATTTCGGCCGGAATAGCCCGAATTTCTTCGGAAATGTTGTCTTCCAAAACTGGAATAGTTGCTGGCTTATTTCTGTAGACTTTAGACTTGACGTAGCCCCACAAAAAATAGTCTAAAGGCGTCAAATCGCATGATCTTGGTGGCCAACTTACCGGGCCATTTCTTGAGATGAATTGTTCTCCGAAGTTTTCCCTCAAAATGGCCATAGAATCGCGAGCTGTGTGGCATGTAGCGCCATCTTGTTGAAACCACATGTCAACTAAGTTCAGTTCTTCCATTTTTGGCAACAAAAAGTTTGTTAGCATCGAACGATAGCGATCGCCATTCGCCGTAACGTTGCGTCCAACAGCAATGATTCCACCAGCGTACAAACCACACCAAACAGTGCATTTTTCGGGATGCATGGGCAGTTCTTGAACGGCTTCTGGTTGCTCTTCACTCCAAATGCGGCAATTTTGCTTATTTACGTAGCCATTCAACCAGAAATGAGCCTCATCGCTGAACAAAATTTGTCGATAAAAAAGCGGATTTTCTGCCAACTTTTCTAGGGCCCATTCACTGAAAATTCGACGTTGTGGCAGATCGTTCGGCTTCAGTTCTTGCAGGAGCTGTATTTTATACGGTTTTACACCAAGATCTTTGCGTAAAATCTTCCATGTCGTCGAATAACACAAACCCAATTGCTGCGAACGGCGACGAATCGACATTTCACGGTCTTCAGCAACACTCTCAGAAACAGACGCAATATTCTCTTCTGTACGCACTGTACGCATTCGTGTGGTTGGTTTAATGTCCAATAAAGTAAACTGAGTGCGAAACTTGGTCACAATCGCATTAATTGTTTGCTCACTTGGTCGATTATGTAGACCATAAATCGGACGTAAATCGCGAAACACTTTTCGAACCGAACACTGATTTTTGTAATATAATTCAATTATTTGCAAGCGTTGCTCGTTAGTAAGTCTATTCATTATGAAATGTCAAAGCATACTGAGCATCTTTCTCTTTGACACCTTGTCTGAAATCCCGCGTGATCTGTCAAATACTAATGCATGAAAATCCTAACCACAAAAAAATCACCCGTTACATGCCAAAAACCGTCTGTGGGTTTTTTATAAAACTTGTTGAAATGTTATAATTCTAGTCCAAGAGATTACTCCTAGATATCTGACTTTTCTGACATCTTCGTGTTTATAAATTATTTTCCGACTGACTCTGTATGCTATGATGAGGTTCAAAGTTCAACTTATTAAATATGACTCGTTAATGAAGAGCCTACAAAATTGTTCTCGAACAATACCTTAATAGTTTCCAATTAGCTCTAAGTTTAGAGAACCTTTTTGGAGTCTGGCTGCTGAACTCAGTTTTTAGATTCCATAACAGAAGATTGAGGCATTCATTACTGTGCTAAAAGAGGCAGTAGCCTCAGCGAACGATAGGTGGACGCACATCCTCTCATGTAGAGTAGTTAGGCAAGTCTGGTCAAAGCTGAACTTGAAACGCTCAAAGACACTAATCTGCCTACGAAGACGTGAACTAAAAGCGATCATGGAGTACTCACAGTACACTGCCTACTTGGAGTACTTGCGAGGAGGCTATAGGTTTAGAAGTTAATGACTTTTGCAGAAACTGTTTGGGCGAGAAGGAAGAAGGGAGGTTAGTCCACCTCCTATGCTAATGCCCGGCTTTGGCACACAAAAGGCATGAATATTATTAATGGGTAAATTATTAATGGTGCGAGACTTATCTCGCTATATACATAAGTAGTTCAAACTGGTTCTCATAAAGATAATAGGGAAGTAACATCCTGCGGTAAACAGAAGATTCTCCATTTACTTATCATAGATCGTTTTAATTCGACCGGTTGTATTGCGTGAGGACTAATCTATATTCTCCACCCACCCCGGGTACTGTAAAATCTCCTCGCTTTAGTCCTAAGTGTCTCCATAGTGTCTCATTCCACCAGAGAACCCATTTAATCGACTCCATTCGTTTCATTGGTTTAAAACAGACATCATTTCCTCGGGTGGCTCAATATGGTCTCCTTGTCTCGAAATGAGTAGAACCTTGTAGATGTCCCAGTTGTAGATGTCGCCCTTGATCTGGAGCTTAGATTTCTGGTAGCTGCAATTTTTATTTAGTCTCAGTGCCCGACACTTTCTGCTTGCAGTAGATTCTAATCTATTTTATTTCTGTCGGGGGGTTTCTGTACTAAATCCTGATCCTCGGGAAGTAAACAGAGAGTTTTACTGCCTCATACGTTTTTCTAACTTCTAGAATCTCTGTACTATATGGATTCTGTATAATTGCTATATTGCGTTGTGTACTTCATTAGTGTCTGTTTAAATCGGACTCTTTATTACCCCAAACCTCCCCTTGAATAGTCCCAAGTAAAGATATTTCCTGTCAGGAGCTTACAGGAAAGGTTATATTTTGACTTCTACTGGTCTTACAGATTATGCTGCTGCTGTGCCTTTTCCCACTATCTATTGACACTTCCAGCCCTTCATTGTCAGTGTTTTGTCATCTGACACCTTCGCGATTATAAATGGTTTTCCGACTGACTCTGTATCATATTATGAGGTTCAAAGATTACGTCATCAAATATGTTACTGAACTTAGACTGGCCCGACGATGAAGAGCCTGGAAAATGGTTCTCAAGAAGTACATAAAAAATTTCCTATCGTCTCTAAGTGAAGCTTCCATCCTCTGTTTGAAGGAGTACTACTCCATTAGTATTTGAGAAAACTTTTTTAGAGCCTAGTTGCTCATATAGATAGTCTTAATATTTCCTTGTTTTACTTCTAAGTGTCTCAAGTGCGTGGACTTCATTTGTTTCACAGGGCAGCAGTTCGTGGCTGTGGGAGCTCTGATTTCTGCATTGTTATGAAGCCCCTGTGCATCACTCTTTCTTCTTGTAGTAGACTCTAAGCCGTTTCATTTCTATCGGGATATTTGAGACCCCCAAAATCTGACCTTGGAAAGAAGGCATAGAGTATTACTGTCTCATACTTTGTTCTGACCTCTGAAATTCTTACCAGATCTACTTCTAATAAATAACGAGAGATAAATTGTGATATGAGAAACTGGTAATATCCGAGCTGGGTTGTACAGCGGCTCGCAGGCTGTGGCTGTGCTACTCGTAAATCAATTCATCAATTTTCAATAAGGTTGAAACTTACCAATGGCTTCCGTATAAGAACCATGCCTGTACGTTGACTAGTAAAGCTCAGATTATACCACATTTGTGGTGCAAGTATAAGTTTTAGTTTATGTATATTGGGCTCTTTTCTGCCTCTTCCTCCTCGTGAATAGGCCCAAGTGATTTTGCGATTGCGTTCTATCGCACCTTATTTTTGGCAAGTGAAGCTATTTCCTTCTCTGCCAGGTGTTTACTGGAAAGTGTACTTACAACAAGAGCCGTATCTCTACTACGCATCGGAGCTTCTTTCGAGGACACCAGTGCCCAAAACTTTGGCCTTTACTGGTCCTACAGAGTATGATGCTGCTGTGCCCTTTCCCACGATCCGTTGAACCGTTCATTTTGACACTTCCAGCCCTTCATTAAGTCGCATCGATATGTATACGTGACAAGATGTGAGTATCACTATAGCCTCTCATATTATATAACGATCAGATAACCCTTTGATGTTTTATCAATCGGCGGTATACATACCGATGGCTATAAATCAAACCCAAATTCGACTTTCTCTACGAATAAATATCCGTAAACAATACTCCAGTATTATGATTAAGACACCAATCACGTCACAAGCAACCATAAAAATCTGCATTAATTAAACTGAAGTGGTAACACTTGTCTACATCATTTGCATCCGCCTGCATAATAACAACATTAATAATGCGCGTGCGGTACTCGACGTAAACAAGTCCAAGGTAAAATATTTACGTCGAACCAGCGGCTGGCTTACGTACGACCATCGTTACGTTATAGGCGCCTTCGATCGCGTATTAGGTTCAATGAAACGATATTACGCGATCGAAATGCGTTCGAAACGACCATAAAAAATGATTTACGATGCTACGATAAGCGACAAAATCGTAATCCGATGACGTTTACGCGTGCGCACATCAGAGAAACTCGTTTTCAATTCACAGTTTTTATAATTTCCAATATATCGATTTTACAGTCATCAGCATGAAGATGTTAATTGTTGATCTTCGTACTTAAGAAATTATTAATTATTTCTTTTGTGTACCAATTATATCACGACCGTGGCGGAATTTCGAGTTTCGATTTCCAAAATTCATAAAAAGTAGGACATCGCAGTTTAGCACCAAAATAATATGTCAACAATGCGATCGTGTGTTGCAATATTTATCACCACCACTGTATGCTGTATAATGTAAGATTTTCAACCAAAACAGATGAACTCGACTCCCTCGATCAGTTACTAGAAAGCAGGCGTTGTGAAAACAAGTGAAAATCGTTAAGAGTGAACTTTGTCTTAAAGAAAAATCTAAGTAAGTTGTGTATAATGTGCAAGCAGTGTGCAAAGTGTATTTTGGGATTAAATGGGCGAAGATCGTTAAACATTATCTTATCAGTGTTTGCACGAATATTTTATGTCGAAAACACTTTCACTATATACTTACGACTTATGTGGAATAAAACTCAGTTTTCTTAGAAAATGTCTACAAGATCACTTTTATTACAAATATTATGCTCGTCGACGACAATTGCCCCGATTCCCGCGGCGAGTTTGATTTTTTCCCGGCACCCCTGGTGGTCCCGGTGGTCCTGGTGGTCCCGGCGGTCCGGCCAAACCGATTGGTCCCATTTTGTTCGCGATACACAATCCACCATAGTAGCTGTCACAAAAATCGTCGGGACGACACGAAGTGCACGGTTCACCCGCAACATATGCATCGCCCAATGTACGTTGCGCATACTTGTTCGTCAAACACTTGAGCACATGTTTTACGACCCCGTTTTCCATGAATTTGCCGAGTGCACATCCCACCCGATGATTTTCGGCCATGTAAAACGATGACCACGATTTATCGTCGGGCGATTTAATCTCGGTTTTGATGAAACGATTTAGGGCGCGTGCCATAAATTCCCACACGGTGAAATTACCCGATACTTGGTACGAAACTTCGTACGGGAATTTAAATAGTTCGGTTGCCGTACAATAGATATTGCCGTGCTGGGCTTTTGTCACCGAATCCTCCATTATCATTTCGAATTCGTGCATCCATAGTAGGAGCGCCATATTAGCCGCTTTCGGGAATCCCTTCATTCGGCCGAGTGCCACTTTATTTCGATACTCGTTCAAAAATTCCAGTATGAATGATTTCATTTGTGACGTCATCGTGATGAGTTCAAATTGTTTACGATCACTCGACGGATTTATATTGTGGCGATCGCAACTGATGTGCGGAAGACTTTTGCAGTATTCCAGTTCGAGATCACAATAAATATTGTCCTCGCCGTTGATCATGGCCACGATCGTTCCGAGGATTAACACGATCGATAGCACTACTACTGTTGCGTGTGTCATTGTTAGACGCCAAATAGGTACTAAATTTATGGGTCAACGCAGTCATTTCGATCACAATTCGAGGGGCTGATAAGAATATTTTTGAATACCTTTGTGTTTGCTTTGAGGCCAGGTGGGCACACAATCGCGCATCGATATAAAATGATTTTTTTGATTGTGATGCGCGCTTTCTTTGGTTGTTTGTTGTTCTTATTTGCTTGTTATCTCGCAGTGTCTACAGTGTAAGGTCAAACATTTGTGTGTTACAACAAATATGTGATTAGTCAACTGAATTTTGTGTGTTTTTGTTTGTCGTTACAGTTGAACCCGCACCATGGTCGTCTCAACAATCATGTTCATATTCATCGTTGGCTACATAGCGATTGTAGTTCGATACACGTTAACAAAAAAGTCCCGTGGTAAGCAACAAGTTCCTGTCCGCACTATGGCCCAAATACCAGGACCGCGACACATACCACTCCTGGGCACTCGTTGGATTTACATCTCGAAGTACAAAATAAATAAGATCCACGAAGTCTACATGGAGTTGAATAAACTCTACGGCAATATTGTTAAGGAGACGGATGGTTTTAAGGTGCCGATCATAAGCCTATACGATCGTGTCGATATCGAGAAAGTATTGAAATACCCGAGTAAATACCCTTTCCGCCCACCAACCGAAATCATTTCGGTTTATCGTCAACAAAATCGCGATCGTTTTCCAAACGAAGGTATTGTCAACGAGCAGGGCGAATCGTGGCACAATTTAAGAACAAAACTGTCGTCCCAGATAACAAGCCCGGCCGTGATGCAGGCATTCGTACCGGCACTGAATGAAATGTGCGATGATTTTATCGAACTTATTCGTCACCATCGTGATCCAAAAACCAATTTAGTGGAAAATTTTATTGATTTGGCCAGCCTATTCGGACTGGAAGCTGTATGCATGCTAGTGCTTGGACATCGAATCGGTTGTTTGAGTAAAACATTAAGCTCGGACGCTAATAGTAGGGTTGGTAAATTGGCAACAAGCGTAAAGGAATGGTTTCGGCTAATGCGTGACTCACAGTTTAGTAGCGGGCTATGGAAGTACATCCCGACCAAAATGTACAACGAATTCGATCGGAATGAACGAATTATTTACGAAATTATTTCGGATATTGTTGAGAAGGCGCTCGAGGACGATAACCTATCGGCACATGACGATGACGTTAAGACTGTGTTTGCGAGTATACTACAAACGGCCGATATGGACATACGGGACAAAAAATCAGGGATAATCGATTTTATTATTTCGGGTATTGAAACGTTTTCGAACACAATCTCGTTTATGTTGTACTACATCACAAAATACAACTGCCAGGACGGGATTGTCAAGGAGTTCGAGTATTCGGGTGGTGAAATAAACGGCGAGTATCTTAACAAGTGTGTGTATACAAAGGCGTGTATACAGGAGGTGTATCGAATATATCCGACAGCATTTTCGATCGCTCGAATGATTGAAGAGGATATGAATTTGTCAGGATATCATATTAAGGCGGGCACGATGGTATTGTGCCAAACATTAGCCGCATGTCGCAAAGAAGCCAATTTCAAGCAAGCGAACGATTTCATACCCGAACGATGGATAACCGACGACGAAAAGGGCGATAAAGTGTGCCGCTCCAGTGAGCCAGGCGCATCGATAGTAGTGCCGTTTGGTGTTGGGAAACGGATGTGCGTTGGTAAACGTTTCGTCGAGAAGGAGGCACTCATTGCGATCGCTAAATTAGTGACCGCATTTAAGATGGAATATGTAAGCGAGCTTGACCCGCAATTTGAGTTTCTCTTAGCACCCAAATCTCCCGTATCGATTGTATTTAATGATCGAGTTTGATAGAAATAAATATTTTGTAGTTATGAAACGAGTTTTTATTCGCGAAAATCTGGTCATTTTATTATAGTTGGTTGGAACCGATGATAGATGGCACACATAGGGTTTTATCCAAAACACAAACCAAACCGGGAATTTTTACGTAAAGCGCATTTTACCGCAACAGCAGTGCTGCCAACACAAATATTATTTTTACGACTGTCAAACAAAAGTCAAATAATTTTGACAACAAAACGCGATTTTGTGATTGTTCCGACATAAAAAATACAAATAAATCACGATATAAAATGGCTGGAGTCGAATCAATGATTGTGGAGGAGAAATTGCCACCAACTAAAACCGTGGATCGTGAAAAAGTAAGTCAATCACGTGTATTTTCTTAATAAATAAGCTCATCGCGATTTGTTTACCCCGTCCAGACCTGTCCACTGCTGCTTCGTGTGTTTTGTTCGACCGGTCGCCATCATTCGGCATCGGAATACGCTCACGGTAATGTACCATCGAATGAATTGCAAATCTATACATGGCAAGATGCTACGCTCCGTGAACTAACGACCCTCGTCAAAGATGTTAATCCAGAGACACGCCGCAAAGGTACATATTTTGATTTTGCCATCGTCTATCCCGATATACGATCGGCTGGCTATCGAATGCGTGAGATTGGAGTGACGTGTAGCGGACAAAAGGGGGCCGACGATTCGAAAACACTGGCCCAAGCGAAATTCAATATTGGCGACTATATGGACATCAATATTACGCCACCCAATCGACTTCCACCGCCGATGAGAAGATCTCGGCCCTATTAAGCTCTACATACATGATCGCACTTTTAACAAATAAAAATCATTTTCAATTTTTTTATTTTATATTAAAAAATAATTACAAAATAGATGTTACATTTTTTACTTATAAATACACGACTCTGCTCGTCTGAGTCTGACATCGCTGATGTTCTCTACCGATTCTAATTTCGGTAGAACTGTTGCTGTTGTTGTTGACCTTGCGACGATGGTCGTTTGGATTTATTTTTACCCATTTGTGTTAAATCGATACGCACACCATTTGGTAGTACAGCCTTGTTCTCTTGATAGTCTATGTAGCCCTTGGTTTCTTCGTCATCCTCCTCTTGGCCACGTTTGTTTGGATCGCATAGGATACCGGTTTCGTAGTTGTATTCACGTTTAAGACCATCTGGATCGACATATCCGTAACGGCCGCTATAAATACAAACAAGAACAGTGGATGATTGATGAGATTTGTCCCAAGGTTTGTCAAAAGGTCTCAATCCGAATGGTTAACGATGGTTGGAACTAGAAATTTCGATTCGGATTCAAAAGGAATCTTACGGACCTCCTATTGTAGGGTACGATAAACCGACCCATAATTCATGTAGGTACTGTTATATGAAGCAATACTGAACATTGAGGATCATCTGACCAAAAAAAGATGGTTAATATAAGAAACTAACAAGGTTCATATAACAGAATCAGCACAAAAATTATACGAGTTGAAGAGAAACTCACTGAAGTTCCAAACGAACTTATTTTTAGGAATCAGAAGAATGCAAAGGTCACTCCCAACTCTTTCAGGGTTCATTTAGTTACGTTCTACCTTACGCCATTTCAGCCAAATCGAGGACATACGGCGTCCGATTTACATACGTTGGAACCATCTGCACATTGCATAGTTACCATGCCAGTCTTTAGTACTGACATTGAGGGTTGGCCCATGAGTTTTGTACTCCAACAGAGGGTCAAAGATCTATTCATTCACACCACCGATCGTAATCGATGATGAAAAATCGCTTTTTTTATTCCGACACTATCGGGATTCGAACCCGGTACCTCCTGCTCCAACTGCTGCAGCTTAAACCAGATCGGTAAGCTTTGCTTTATGGAATTTATTATGAGTTTATCTTAGTCGAGTTAAGTTGTATCGTGGCTGTTTGTACATACGCCAGTATAGTTCCATTATGATACTACGGCGCTCGCTTCTCCCTAACATCAGGAAAACCAATCAACTACAACTTATGAAGCATTGGAGATATCTAGCATCTTATTGTATTCGAATACTAGAAGTAGCCCCTTAAGCTACTCCCAAGTGTATAAAAGTCTTTAGATTTGAAACCCATCCTTCTTGCATATTTTGTAAGACGACAGGTGAACCATGCGTCAAGGCTTCACTAACTTAAGCACCGCAATAGACTGTTCTCGCCAGTCACGCCAGTAAAGTATAAAATGGACGTGGCACAGTCAATGATCGCTTCAGTTTTAGGTTTGGGACGAACAACGTTAGACAAGCTAAGTTTGTGAAACATTGCTTATCTCATTTTGCCAGCTGTAGAGGCAGAAGTGTATCATAAGATAGTGTTGTCACTAAGGGAGGATTCTGCAGAGCGATGGCTGTGTTCATCGATTGGTGGGTCGTGCCAAGAGGCAGAAATGGATGGTATCTTGATGCTACGAAAAACATTGAGGTTTATCTTTTGTCGTCTCAACCTTCAATTTGAGTTAGCTGTACCTGAACGTCATCCAGTATTATAATTCACAGCCATGTTATTTGGCATGTGGAATGCACTTCAAACTAGTTCTGGCTCACGTTTATTTTGATACCTTTGTGATTGAATATTCAGTAGACTTTACTTCATTAAGACTGCCAAGTCGATGAAGTTTCGAGGCTACAGTATTGCAGCCAATTTATCCTTAAAGCTGTCTGGCTGTCAAAGAAGATAGAGAAACGACGTTCTTGGAAGTTTTTGCCCATCCCTCCATTAAAGACATTGTCGTATCTACCAAGAGGGATACAAAATTACCCCTCATGATATTGAATGTTTGGCACACCCAGAACGCGTCAAAATTGCCACATTTCCGTCAGAGAGGGTGGATGGGTTTTTTGTATAGTCGCATTTATACCTTTCATAGGCAAATAACACTTAATAATTTCCCTTAGAGATGTTTGGACGCCAGAGAGTTCGAACGCATGTGGACAGTTATATAACTACGATAGATCAAGTGACAGCAGACACACATGCATAACTTTCACAATGCCCAGACAAGTCTTTTCAGGTCTTTCAGAGATTCCCTTCCTACTCTACTTATAGTTCTGAGACCTCATGAGATTTGGGCAACACAACACCGACGTGCTTCGAAATCTCTTCTTAAAGGTTCGTCTCAGTTGTATTTTTGGGAGGAACAACGTTTATCATAAGATGGTTCAAAAGTTATTACTAGAGGAGAATTATGGAGAGCCATAGTAGTCTGCCTCGATTGGCGTGGTTGGTAGTGCCAAGAGGCAGAAATGGATGCAGTAACAGTTTTGTATTCATTTGTCGCTTCAAATTTTTATTTGACTTAGCTGTACCTGAACGTCTTCGAGTATTATAATTTATAGCCATGTTATTTGGCCTCCGCAATGCACTCCAAACCAGTTCTGGCCCACGTTTCTTTTGATATTCATGTGATTGAATATCCGGTGAAGCCTGACTATTCAGACTGTTAAATCGATTCTGGGAAGTTTTTTTCTGACAAGCTGTCTGGTTGTCAGAGAAAATGCAATATGCTTTGCAGACTATATTCATCCCTCAATAAAGGACAGTGGCGAATCCTACCAAGAGGGATAGAAATTAGCACCTTGTGGTCACCAGACAACTTATCACCAACTGTCAAGAAAACCAAATCTCCTTCAGAGAGGTAGGATGGGTTAATGTAGTCTCATTTATACCTTTGAGAGACTACCACTATGGGTTAAGTGGTAGTCTCTGAAAGGTATAAGCTGTTTGGAGCTGTTTGGACTCCACAGTGTTCGAACGCATGTGGGCAGTTATATGACTACAATAGAACAATTGGAAACAGATACACCGCAATCTCGATTGTTGCAGTGGGTATGGTACGCATGGCTTTCACAATGCCCAGACAAACAAGATTTTGCAGATATTTCAGAAGTTTCCTTCCTACTCCACTTATAGTTCTGGGCCACCATATATATGTTGCAAACGACATTATCGAATAACCGAAAAGGTTTGGAATGTCAATGTGCTCATCTCCCGGTCTAACCAGATATGCTTGACTTCTGAAGAGAGTGTGATGACATGATCACCAATTATTAAAAGTCTAACATTTCTCAGAGTCCGGCGTCTATAATCTTTTTTGAGACCTCTATTCCACACAGTCACAGTATACGTATATGCCTAAGTTGTCAGTAATGGTTCTTGACTTAAGCATGTATCTGAACCCCATCAGCTGCAAGGATCATAGAACTGAAGGACGCGTTATGTCCCGTTATGACTTTATTATGAACTGTTTAGGACGATTCTCAGTCCCTGATGTAGGATTCTATCTCTAGTCACCACTTTGGCTACCAGTTTCCACTTACTGAAACCTGATGAATAACGACTGTGATTGGTGACAAAGAGCGTCCCTTTGTTTTTTTACCTTTCAAAGAAGTTCAATACAATGCAGTTAAGTGGTTAATGGGCCGCAGGTAATTCGACCCGCATGATGAACATATTTAAAAATTTTAGCTCGAAAATATTTACCGTGTTACACAATCAATTCCAATAATTTCTTCCTTGAAGCTGCCATCGTCATTCTCGAAGCCCCATGTAATGGTGCCATCCTCATTCTCGTCCCGATATTTACGCAAAATTTGTGCGACCGGTTTACGCTCCCGCTGCGATTCATCGTGCGAATGCAATTGTGTCGGGCGCGATTGAATTGGTCGTGGTGCCTGTCGTATCTGCTGCTCCTCTTGATATTGTTGTGGCTGCTGTTGGCGGATTTGTTGCTGTGGTGGATCACGGTACACTGGTCGTGGACGCTAGATATATATAATTGAGAGAGTGATTAGTATGTGTTGTATATAGTTTGAGCGGGAAAATTTGGAATTAAATAGTTCTAATTACAGGTGCTGGTTTTGGTTGTGAATTTGTGTTAAATCTTTGTGCGCCCGATGATGGTATTTCGATTGGTACGAAACGATCTTGTTGTACACGTTGTGGTGCCGGTCGTTCTTGTGGTTGGAAACGTGGTGGTGCTTGCTGTTGCTGTTGTTGTTGTTGTGGTTGGTTTTGTTGGTGGAGTGCTTCGTCGCTTTCGTAATTGCTTGGTTCATTTGTGAATAGTGATTGTGGTGGGGATGGTTGGGATGGTGGTGAGGATATTATTTGTGGTACAAACGGTTCGGGCAAATCTTCATTCTCTTCGGTCACTGGTTTGGCGTCCTCGAGTATCGGAATCGTTCGTGTTTGTTGTATGGGTAGTGAGTTAAGTGATTGGGGTCGAACTAATGGACGACGTATACGTACAACATTTGGTGATGGAACTATACGATCGTTACGATATTGTTGTACACGTTCAGGGCCGCCTAGTGGTATGGCGCCGGGTATTGATAAGGGTCTGGGCGGTAGTTGGGACACCACGGCCGATATACAGGTCGCGACTAAAAACTGAAAATAAAAGAATAAAACAAAATCTTATAATTTATTCGACCTTGCGCTAAATAAAAATTTCGTTTCTGCGCTGCACTTTCATGACTTAATGTCTGTGCTAAATGCAAATTTGTGCATTAAAGTATATCATTTGCAGACAACGAGTACCATGAGAACTATAATTATTGAACATTATTTTTAAACATCGTTTCAACATCAATAACCAATTATACGCGGATTATATCTCAAGGAGATACCTGTACGTATAGGGACAGTCGAACCACAAGAAAAATTAGAATGTCTTGCGCGGCTTAAATGATCTTTAAAAGTGCAAAATCCGATCTCTTACACATCGAGATGTACATATCCAAAGGTTACCCCCCTGTAAGTATTATATATAGAGAGAGAAAGTCGCCGATCGAATCGAATCTCAATGTAGGGTGCGGGCGGGTGTATACCACCTCGATCCACATTCTGCAAAAATTTGCAGAATGTTATCGAACTGTTGGTATTCAGTCGCGCGCATAATACCATTTCTGGTAATCAAATTAATTAATGCAATCAATTACGTGTATACACTGTTACCGTGGTGAACAAGCGCGCATACATGGCGAGAGCTTTTGATACAGATATACTTATGGTATGTTTAAAAGGCAATTATTTACGATTCTGTTTTTTATGATAATTATTTTAATGTCTTAAACTCTAAAAAACAATTTCTAAATGAAATGAAAGTGAAAATCAATGGTATGTAAGAACAACAACAACGACAGTGAACTGTTTGTTATGTATATCCCTTGCGGCTATGTGTTACAAATTCTTTCTCACCGCGCGCGCATTTTCGTGTACAAAATGTTGATTGTTTTGACGGCGACTCGATTATCTGGTGGACGTTAAGTAATCGGGCGGTCGGACCAGATCTAAATAGAAAAGAAAGGTGAAAATTTATTATATTTGGGAAGTTGTCTTTCTATCGACAACATGGATTATATTTATATGTACTCGTACGTATATACCGAAACAGTGGAGTCATGTACTTGTCAGCAGTGGAATGCGGAAACTCAAACAATGGATAAATATTGAGATCATAATCGCACTCGAGATGAATAATGTATATAGGAGTTGCGATCTGTGTAGCAAATATTTTGGGATGGAGAAGACAATGAACTTTTGTGGTTTCGCTTTCGCAGATCGTTATCAGAATAATTGTGTTATGAAATGGCGAGGTTGGTTGTTTGAATACGATACAGTGAGGCTTATAATTGAGTTATTCGAAAAATTAAACATTTTTGCAAAGTTAGTCACAACCATGTCAGAGATTGCTTTATTTCCTGCTAGAGTGAGGTATGAAGAGGCCCAGCGCTACTAGACAATGTAAGTTTAACCTCAGCTACCCTTCTGCTCAAAATTCAAGTGAAATGGATTTACCATATGTCGTCCCGACCCAGGAACACTGGGTTATCGCTGACTGGGAATTGGACTCTCCAGATTATTTTGATTACAAATTATTTTGTGCAAACTCATCGTCAGTTTGAAGTGGAAACTAAACCTGTTAAATAACAAGTTCGCAAAATCATAGGTTTTCTCCCTCTGGAATACCTACAGATCTATTTAATTCGGTTCTGACCCTACCTGTTACAGTGAAATATCTCGATAGCTTAGTATACAAGCTATGTGATGTTGATAGGCTATTTTTCGACCAACCTGGTGATACGAATCAAGAAATGTCTTCGTTTCTGAAACTCCTAAGGGCATACCCTAGTACTAAGTACTAAGTTGCACCCTCAAGCTTTCCCACCCTAAAAGTTGAATGACTGAATGGAAATTAGATTTTACTAAGTAAGAAAGTTCCGTCTTTACGCAAGAACTGCTAAGGACTAATAAGTTAAGACCACTTCCTAATAGGATCTTTATGAAAATTATTTTCTTGAATACAACGAATACTTCATGCTTACTTTTCTGGATATAGAGAGGTCCTTTAACAACATCAGACCCCAGACAATTACACGGCCACTTGCATGTCTGGACGTAGAGAAGTCACTATCGCAGGAGCTTTTTATTTCTCGAAAAGATTGGATGTGAACTTCCCAAGAAACTCAACTGTTCCTGTTCACTATAGGAAATCCAAACTTTTTCGTAGTCACCCATTCACTTCAAACATTTCAGACTTGACTTTTAAGTGCCTGAGTTTTATTTTGAACATCAAATTAAGTTGGAAACCTTATATACAAGTAAATGTAAAGTGAGCTACTTCATATATCGCTGTACTTCTTGAAAAGCGCCATTGGGGAAAGTCAACTTGAAAACTCCGATGAAAGTTCAAATAACAGAATCCTTGTTTATTTGTGAGACACTTTGGAGCACTTTGGAGCAATGCCAGCTGTTACTGAAATCTGGAGGAAGTCAGAAGCTTAATACATAACATATGATCAAACAGCAACTTTGCAAATCAGATTGTTCAGTCCTTTCAGAATTATCTTCAACAGTTCCAGTTACTCAAGCACACCGGCATGACACCGGTTATCTCTCTAGAACTCTTATATAATGGAATTAGCCAAACGGCATCTATAAGATCTAAACTATTGATACAATTTGTTTCCTGCTTTCTTGACTAAATCCATTGGTGAACTTGAGGGACTACTACTCTCTTCTAGACTACTAGCTCTTTGATTGCTGGTGCTTCTAACATAACATGTTCAACAAGGTAAGTCTTGCTTAAATCTTTATCAAGGGTCTTGTCTAAACGTATGTGTGACACACAACATCTTATGGACGTGACGTCACTGAAAATATTTTGATTGAAATGTGTGAACGTGATGATCTGTAATATATTATTTCTCGGACAGTTTCGATCTGTCGATCACATGAGATCGCTCACCTTGTACTCGGAAAAGCTTTATTGGCATGTGAAGAACCTAATGAAAAACTATGATCTGCGAGAAAATGAAGCTTTGTGATTAAGTCAGATTTTTTTTGTAAGTGAAGGTGCTGTGGTAATCTACGAATAAAGAAATGGCTCCATTTCTGAGGCTCATAGAGGCATACCCTACTAAGTACTAAATATTACCCTCAAGCTTTCACATCCTAAAAGCTATCACTCCAATGACTGGATAGAAACTAGATTTTACTAAGTGAAGACGTCCGAGTAGTTCCAACTTTACGCAAGAACTGCTAAGGACTAATGGGTTAAGTTCACTTCCTAATAGAATTATTTTGAAAACAATTTTCTTGAATACTAGGAATCCTCCATGCTGACATTTATGGCCTTTAACAACATCAGACCTTAGACAATCACACGGCCACTTGTAGGTTTGCGCGTAGAGGAGTTATTATCTGGAGCTTTTCAGATCATATATGCCGTAATGCAATATTGTAGGATATTACCTGTGTGAGCCATCTGCTACCAGATTGATAAGCGTTGGCGAGGTATTATCCTATTTCCTTGAATTCTAAGAGTTCCTTGGAATTTGAAATATACACTTGAAAATTTCTCGAAAAAAATGGATGTGAATTCACAGAAACCCAACTTTCTTGTTGCCACACATTCACTTCATAAGTTACAGACTTCACTTTTAAGTGCCTGAGTTTTATTTTGCACATCAAATTAAGCTGGAAACCTTGTCTACAAGGGAAGGTAAAGAGAGCTACCATTGGGAAAAGCCAACTTGAAATTAGTGAGCCACTTTGGAGCACTCATACTGAAACTCTGGTGTTTCTCTTTCATCTGATCCTTCCAGATATATTCTAACGTTTACAAATACCAGCGACTGCTGAAATTGTGGAAAGCTATTCCCGTGACTAATAAACCATTCCATTACAATCCTGAACATTTCTAAACATTTTCTTAACATTTCTGACTGACATTCTCTTGATATAAAAGTGGTTAAGTTCCAGTTACTCAGCCTAAACGGCATGACGCAAAACGAATAGAGAGGATGGCTTGAAACGGTGATACAATTATATCTTGCTCTTTTGACTTAATCCACTGGAGATCTTCAGGGACTACTTCTCTCTTCTAGACTACTAGCTCTTCGATTGCTTAGGTAACAGAGTCGTGGTTCTTTAAACGCGGTGTGGTTTTTCCTATATACCAGTAATATGTTAGACAAGGTAAGTCTTGCCTTACCATCTCGATCTTTGTGTGATAGGACACACAACGTCTTATGGGCGTGACGTCGCTGAAATTATTTTGATTGAAGTGTGTACATATTGTGTGAACATTGATGAATGCTTTATTTGAAGGTGTCATGGGATCGCTCACCTTATATTCGAAGAAGCTTAAGTGGAATGTGAAGGACATAATAAACCTAAACATCTATGATTTGAGAGAAAAGGAAGCCACCAGCTTTGAGATAACGATTAGATTTTGTAAGTGAGGGTTTTGTTGTAGCTTGACTATTAAGACTACTCAATGAGACTGGTACTCGTACCAATTGGTGGTTCTGGTGTGAACAGCGAATAGGACTGTTTTGGAGTTTATGAGGTAAGTACTTACGTACTTTTACAAGATTGAGGTTATATTCAAAACAGGAGTTCGCATTGGAGCTTCATATACCAACTTTATTGAAGAGCAATGGATGATGTGAAACTCCTCTATTACATAAGAATGTGGTTCCTGGAACATTCTATCTAAAGAACGTATTAATGGTTCATTTTTGCCAACACATGGCCTGACTGGGTACTTCATGAACCAATTGGCTTCTAGACCCAACGAGAAGACAGACGAGCATTGTGATTTTAGAGTTTCCAATCCGAGTCAGATTTCGGTTGAGTGAAGCGACAGGTAATTCCTTGGTATAGAAAAATCACCCAAAATCTGTTACAAATTTGTTTCATCAATTGTTGCACTACCTCTCGACTATATAATATTAACACCATTCGACACCAATAATAATCGGGATTATGTTCAATTTTGATCCAGTTATGCTATAATATTGCATTGACATTTAAAAGTATGCAATTACTCGTTATGCAATCGTGGTGACACAGCATTCAAATTATCCATGCAATAACAACATATCACACGCTTGTTGACATTATAAATTAAAACTTGCACTTGAGCAATCAATAATAAGACAACAATTTTTTTACGGTTTTTGTGGTTTTTCCAATAGTGGAGTTTGCGAACGTGTCAGTTTGTTTTAGGATCGATCGAATGTCGAAATTGCTTCATGTATGCAAAATTAGATTCGATCGTGTTACACTTTATTTTGTGGCGTCATGTTGCATGGTGTTGAATGTGCAACATATATGAGAGACAAAATAGTGAAACTGATATCATGCTGTGATGATTATGATGACGGTCAAGATTCGATGAAAGAAATTATATATTCGTTAAGTGAGGTGGAAAGAGTTGTTTACGATTTTTTATCGTGCAATTAGCCTATATTTACGCGATTTGCTTATTCGTTGTGATAACGTCGTCTTGTGTACACTTGTATATATAAGAAAAGTTGATAGACATGTTCATTTGAAATCATTAACATAATCTATTACCGTCAAGCATTGGTGAGCTCGACTAAATCGGATGTATATTGTGTTTCGTATTCAAAGTCAATTAGATAATTAAATGAAAGTTTTCTTTAATTGATTATATTGATCTTGAATGTTGCAGTTATAATGATCGCGATGCTCTGATTTTATATGCTTATAATAGAGAGTGTGCGTTACCGAGGCATGGTACAAATTTAATAGATAAATCGCCAAATAATGTATCAGGTACTGTTGGGGGTCAAAGTTCGCATAGTATGATGTAACTTGTTTATCCGAGCTAGAACGTAGCTGCGCTACAAAGTTATCGTCATAAGTTAGCTGAAACCGTTGCTTCAGTTCTAGTAAGTGTCCAAAACAATTCATCACCCCAAATCGATCATCCCGTTCAAGAAATAGGGTGTCCAAAAACTATTTACAAACATGTATTCTCGTAAAGACGATGTTACAGCGTGTGCTCATTATTAATATCTACCGGAATAGTTCAACTTTACTATAGGCCCAAAGTGAGTTTCTTAAGGCAGTTGAAGTATAGTCATTGGGAGATGAGGGCAAGTATTTAATTATGGCTTATGGCAAGTAATGGCTTATTCCCACAACTTTTTCTCAGTCCTGATATAAAGCAAAACCTAGTACTTAAAAGCAATACACTTATGAACGCCTATTATAGTTCTAGAATTGTTTTATAGTTAATATCGGTCTTAAGAGACAGCAATATTACACATAAGGCTAACTTAGGCAAGTTTTCGGCTAATATGTGAATTCTGACAGGGAAGATGCAGATACGAACTTATCTGACGTCCATCTCCAGTCAATAGAGAACTGTTCGCAACATCACGGCAGTTTTCACCTAAAAATAGTGGCGTACCGACAAAGGGGTTCAGATAACTGTAATTTAAGATTCAGTATATGGGTTATTGTGGTCTCATTAAAACGTTTTGTACAGTTCACGTGACTTATTTTGAAGATGTCCTGCTCCCTCTCAGTAAGATCTGAGGTTGTTATAGGTTATAACCGTCCATTTTTTATTGGTAAAGTTTTCTTTTTTACCTCGGTAATTTCTAGAATGGGCTACTACCCTTGTGGATGTAGTCTGACACTACTTTTAATTATTGTTCAAGTGTGTTAAATAGTACCTTGGAATTGGTCTCTGCTAGCATGGGTTTTGTGCCGCATCTTAGCAACATTACAGTTAAGGCTAGTTCTACGGAAGTGGACGATACATCTACCTTAGGCAAGTTATCGGCCAATATGTGACTGAATTTGACTCAGCGAATTTGACTTTATTAGCAGACTGCCATGCCGATTCAAGATAGGTATTGTATCCTAAACATGTTTAGAAGAATTCTTTTTAAGTAGTTTGGTTGACATAAAAGATGCAGCTACGACAATATCTGCAGTCAATTTCCACCTAAAGGCAGTGGCGTACCTACATAGAGGTATAGATAATTTTAATTCAGGAATCAGCTGATGGACTATTGTATAGTCTCATTGCAACGGATTGTACAATTCACGTGACTCATTTTTAAGGTGCCAAGTTCCTCAGTAAGTTCTGAGGTTGTAATATGTTATAACCGTCCATTTTGCATTGGTAAGGCTTTCTTAACCTATTTTACCTCGGTAGATTCTAGAATGGGCAGCTCTACTTTTTGATGTAGTCTTAATAAGCGTAAAAGTGTGTTAAATTGTAAATTGGAGTTGGTCCTATCTGTAATCATGTATTTTGTTTTGCATCTTCTAGCTCTATTCTGTTAGGCAGGCGTATAGGAGTTTTTTTGTGTCATCCGTCACTCAGGCTCACTTGGCCCATAGTGAAATCCCACTTTTTATCTGCACATTGCATAACTCCATGCCAGCGTGCATTCGATGTCGTGCACAAGAAGTGACCATGACTATATTTCAGCTGCAGAAAAATGACCCGATCATCAAGATATAAACCAAAGACCACTCACTACACTCTCGTATAGAGTACCTGAATGGTGTACCATTTGAACTGGCGGCACTATTGGACCCTAATATTTTGAAGAAAACTAGAGGCAATTCTGGAATAGTTATTGGTAACCACTATCGAAATATGTTGGAAAACTTTCTTGTACCAGAATTGAAAGAATTGGTTAAACCAATTTTGCCTTGATTTGCCCTCTCTAGATTTCTGCATATTGAGGTTATATTATCTCTGCCATAACCAGTGGACTTAATACTTAATATATTAAGAGACAATTCTAGAATCATATCATTATGATAATGCTCGATTTGGCAGTAACACACCATGGATTCATTAATAGTAGTCATTTGACTACTATTAATTGCTTCTCGATAGTATTGTGATATTATTTTGTAGAGACGTTCCAAACGATTTGGGGTGTTGGTAGTGAAGTCAAAACAGGTTAATATTTTCAATAATCTGAGTTGGAGTTGGATAAGACCATTTACTTCGATTCAAACCGGTACCTTCCGCTTCATTTAAGCTTTGACAACTGCGCCACCGGGGTGGTCGGATCGAAGTAAGAGTTGTAAATACTTTGGAATTTCATAATGCTCGATTTGGCAGTAACACACCGTGGATTCATTAATAGTAGTCATTTGACTATTACCGGCTCCTCGATAAAAATAATCTATGGCTTAAAGGCCGTAAACGGCCCTTACCGCGTCTCAACTGAGACCTTACGAACCAATTTTAACGATTGGTGCACATTGTAGGTGGTCAACCCAACGAATGTTTTTACACACAAACGCATTTTATGTCATCCGGTGGCATGTTAATTTTTGGTCAGCGGCGAGAATCGAACTCGAGACCGCGGCATTATGAGAAACTCTCTTAACCATTAAGCTACGACCGGCTCCTCGATAGTATCGTGATATAATTTTGTGAAGATGTTCCAAACGGTTTGGGGTGTTGGTAGTGAAGTCGGAACAGGTAAATATTTTCAACTAACTGGTTTGAGGTTGCATAATGCTAGATTTGGCAGTAACACACCGTGGGTTCATCAATGGTAGTCATTTGACTACTATTACCAGCTCGTCGATAGTATCGTGATATTATTTTGAGAACGTTACAAACGAATTGGGGTGTTGGTAGTGCAATCGGCTTACCACTGTGCCACCTGGACGGTCGTATGTGAGTTAAAATTATAAATTGAGACTTTCATCTCTTTGGTATGCCAAGCTACTCATCACTTCTATAAGTGACTTTCATCTTGCTGAACTTTACAGTAGAATATGTCCAGCATAATCGACTCCTGTGTGTGTAGGTTTCATTTGAGTTACTGTAGCTGTTGGAAGAATGCTCATCAATTGATTAAGAGTATGGCCAATTAGCATAATGGTTTAACTGTAAGACGTTACGTTTAATCAACTCCTGCGGCACTTATAACCTTTGAATCGATATAGGACGTCGTCTAAACCAGGTGTGATCTCAGAAACCATCACACCGGTGATCTAATATTTAAACACATTCTGACTAAACATCGCACTATTCAATGTATATATACCATTTGTATTGCGCCTTCACCATCATCAATCAATCTTATAATTATGTCTGCCGTATTACAAAACTATCGCGGTTAATACGTACGTACGTCTAGTTTCATGGTCAATCAAATCAAAATTTGAGATAAATTAATTGAAATTCCATTCACTCAACAGTTTATATATGCTATTTGGTCGACTGCTGTCGACATTCGATATAAACAAAGACAAAACAATTCTGTTATTGTTCTGTTAAATATAATTAAAGATCCGACAAATACGATTCGGCCAAAATCCATTTTCATTTTCACTTGTGTGGAACGTTAATCGAATACCATATATAAACCTAATTAAAGATTATTTCGGTGAGATAAGTGTATGTCGTTTCCATTGTCGCGTATGGGTGATTATTTTCACTGATAATAGCCCCCCATCTTGTATTGTGACCACGTTCGGCGCAGTAACGAAAGTTAAAGCAATTTTTTTGTCTTTTGCGGTTATGAACGAACCGTGGAGTAATTGTATAAATTCAAGTTGGATGTAGTTGTCTTTATATATAGTTGCCATTCATTTCTTGTTAAAAGGTTTCTTGATTTGTTGCAATGTGTACTCGTTTGTCTATGTAACGTATCGAAAACTAGTTATTGTTGTTTACGATGGTATAATTTACGCTAAGTTGAAACCGAATTGTGGTTATGAAACTATACTAATTCATTACTATATGCCAGTATTGGATAATATCGGTTTGTTGTATAACATGGGATGTGGCAACCATCGCAGATCATACACTTGTACGTTGGAAGGGTTTGGATTGCACTAATTATCAACCAAATAATCGAATTTGGCGTGTGTGAAGTTTCTACTAAATCCTTAAGAATCGTTTAGTTGGTTCATATTAGAGAATCCAAATTGCTTACGGGGTCCAAGAAGTATATCTGAACCTGTTTATTTGAAAAGAATTTGATATAGACGAGTAAGCTTAAGCCTCTGTCAATGACGTATATTTAATGGATAGAAGATTTTCCATGAGGTGTAGGTTGTATGAATTTAATTTTATCGAGATATCGTGATTTATTCTCATCCTGTACTTTGTCTCAGCATTATGCCACCAAGAAAGTTATTGATAAGATCGCATCAGAACCCTTGTGTTCAATTCCATAGGAATATTTCCACACATACTTCTATTTTCTAAGCCCTGGTTCAAACTACTTCAATCTTTGATAAAATCCTAGATTTGCACCATTTGTCATGGGTACTTCTCATGGGTGGCGGAATCTCGAAGGATTGCAGCCAGCTTTAATAAAATAAGGCCATAATCCGCGGGTTCGAATCTAGTACCGTTAATGACATACAGTAACGACAAAATAATGATTGTCTTAAGAGTCTGGATTGGACTTATTTTATTTACACGAAATATTCAAATTTGGTGTATGTGAAGTTTCTACTAAATCCTTAAGAAACGTTTAGCTGGCCCATCTTAGATAATCTGAATTGTTTACGAGGTACAAGAAGTAAATCTAAACCTGTTTATATGAAAACAATTGGGCTTAGACCATTCAAACATAAATTGTGAGTAAAGGACAGAATGCATCCTGTTTCAACTGGAGCTACATCTGATTAGATTTTATTGAGTCTGTTGAACTCTTACAATGCTGATTCAAAACTGGCGGACCAGATGAGATAAACTAGTGTGTTTAGGCCATTATAAAAGACGTTTATGCCAACGGATATAAGATGTTCCTCGAGAAACCTGCTTTGTATGATAATCGTATGAATCCGATCTATTCACACCCTGTACTTGGTCTAAGTATATATACCAATTACCCATTTGTGTCGAATAGGTTTCAGTTGTGATTGATTCACAGCTCATGACAGAACGTACTGAATGAAGACTGAACTTTACTACTGTATAGTATATAACCATAACTGTGTCTTGGATAAACTGTACGAAGTGCTCGTACTAATATGCTGTCAAAGTCCTACCTAACAGCTACATGTAAATTCTGTATTCAAGACGGGGATAGATTTGTTCATTATTTGCATTATCGATCGTGGTCAAATACGGACCCTGTTCTAAGATTGAGTCACATTTACCGAAGCAGGATGAAAAAAGGGAATTTTCATAGTCTCATTTCAATCAGAGACCATTTGTAAATGAAAAGGGATGTCATGGTACCTTCAGGATACTGATCGTTTGGTTAACGGGGGATTTTACAATAAATTGATACACATCCAACTACCATTTTTGACTTAAAAAGTCTTATTTGTTTGATCCGTTAATAGTAGTCAAATGCCTACTGGTAACGGCTCCACGTCAGTTACTGCTAAATCAAGCTATGTGACTTCTCGATATGATTCTATACCATTGGTTATGGCAGAGGTAATATATAACCTCAATAGGCAGAAATCTAGAGAGAACGACCAAAACGACTTCACCTAACAAAATCAGCCCCGCGCATTGGGTAAGGGCGTTTATGCTCTCTCTCACAAGAAATAATGAGAGGAGGATGATAGGTACTGATATTTTTCATGAAGGTCAAAGACACAGTACGCACATGTAAGGATTGATTTTCACAAAAAGGTGACGTCCCTCATATAGCCTACAACTTAACGGAGCTACAGATACAGTGGTGTAAAATTCATCGCTGCAAATAATTACACCTCTCTATTGTTAGAAAATGATTCCAATTGAAGCTCTTCCATCTTATGAAAGAGCTTGAATATTAACAGGTAGTATTTAGTCATCATATTTCAACTGCAGAAAAATGACCCTACTATCAAGTGATAACCAAAGACCACTCACTTCACTCTAGTATACAGTAACTGAGTGGTGCACCATTTGAGTTAGCGGCACCCTTTGAACTAACCGCTATCGGAACATGTAGGAAGAATTTCTTGTACCACAATTGGTTCAACAAAATGGTGCCCTTTATAACAGCTTGTCCTAAGAAGTAAATTTTGCCTTGATTTGTCCCCTCTAGATTTCTGCCTATTGAGGTTATATATTACCTCTGTCATAACCAGTGGTATAGAATCAAATCGAGAAGTCACACAGCTTTATTTGGGAGTAACTGACGTGGACCCGTTACTAGTAGGCATTTGACTACTATTAACTGCTCCTCGATGGTATCGTGATATTATTTTGAGAACTAGTATAAAGACATTCCAAACGATTCGGATTGTTGGTAGTTAAGTTTGGACAAGTAAATATTATCGATTAACAGAGATAGGGTTGGGTAAGACCATTTACGTTCAGTGTTCTGTTTACAGCTGATACTGTTCCCTGTGTTGCTTAGAGTTATACCAACTACTTACTGATTCGATGACGCAAAACTAACAAAAAGCACTGGAATTTAAAGGCCGACCACGAACAATCCAAGCAACAGCCACATTTCAGTGGACTGCAATAGTAATCCATGCGACACTTCAATTATTATTTTTTCAAATATATTTTTGTCAGTTTTGTAGATTATTTTATTTTTGACGGTAATTAGAATTTAGAATTTTTAGTTTATTTTTTGGTAGATAGATGTCTAGCTATAGAAGAACATCCGTATTTATAAATAAAAATAATAATTCAATAGTCGGATCGATTAGTTCGTTTAAAACTGGTCGCGCGCTAAGAAGTCGGCCAGCCAATTTCGAAAGCGAAGAATGTGTACACACTGCTCCAATTATCGATCCACGATTCATGATGTAAGTATTGGGATCATCACTATACAATCATATAATTAACTAACATATATATTATGGTTACTTTGTGCAGAATTGAAAAAGAGTCTCGACCACCATCCCCCAAAAAACCAGTTCCAAAAGCTGAAAGTTGGTTAAAAGATGCAGATAAACCGCGCAAACCGATCATACCATCGATTCAACTGACGGAGAAACGAACATTTCAAAATTTAAAACGACATCATCTAACAAAATCAGCCTCGCGCACAACAAAATTGCGTTCGATATCGATTGGCCGGCCATGCGTCTCCAACCATGAAGTGTCGTCGACGAACGAGGAATTATTTACGCCGCGTCGACGTAAACCAACGCCACGCGAAAAACTACGCAAATTAAATACATCGATGGCGAGTTCCAACCAGCGCACGTTCGACATACATTACGATGGGTGTACAAACGATTCGGACGAATGCTGTTTACATCGACAGTGTGCTAAATCGAAACACGATTGTAATGTTGTAAATTTGTGTTGCAAACAAAAGATCGAGGTGCCGATAGTAAAAATAAATACGGAGCGGAAAAGTTTTGAGATCGATCGAATCGGTGACGGAATCGATCAGCCAGAAATTATTACGAATTTTAGTTGTTTTGCGCGAAAGGTGCAAAATGTCGAGAGTGAAGTGAATTATAAACCGAAACGTAAGGTGGACGATAAAAGACCGATTTACAAGCTTGTATGCCCGATTGTTATATTCACGATGATATCGTTGTCGCTGCTGTCGGTGTACTACGAGTATGGGGTGATGTATAATGTGTGGCGGATTATTGGAATATGGTTTGATACGTACAGTTTGATTGGGTTGCGGCGGCCGTTAACAAAATGGGAATTATGGATGATATTTATCAACAAGTGTAATGAAAAAATTATGGGTGTTTTGCTGAAACCGTTTAGATGATTTGATAAATATTTATTTGGATGTATAATTTGTTATTAGATTAAATTAACGTTAACTCTGAACAAATGGACGTTTGGCATTTTAATTCGTGACTAACTTCATCCTAGACCATAGTTTGATTAAGCTGAAAATATTCGACACGTCAACTCCTTCTCCAAGTGTGTCCCCTAATCCTAATTAGGAAAAACCATTTCAATATCGATATTATCAATGAACTCGGGCATGACCTAGCTACATGCCTCTTAACAACTGGTAACAATATTTAGAAACCTAGTCGTCTGAGGAACTAAGTTGGAAAATATCTCTCGTCTATTGCAACACTACTGCGGTCGTATATTGCAACACTACTGCGAATGTCAACGCTACTGCACGAAGTGAATTGTTATCTTCTAGTAAAGTCAAACCTAAAACCATCTTAAAGATATGTCTGTATGGTCAAAGTGCAGTCGTAAAGATCTTAAAGATATTGAGCTAAACTAGGGGTTTGCTCAGGTATGAAGCTTAGTCGTTACATCTTGTTCATTTGTAGAAGTGTGGGTTTACAAAGATCATTGCATTTGTTGCAACAACGTATGGAGTTTTCACTATACGATGACTGGGCGCATTCGCTCATTTGATTGGTTTAAGTACTCCAAATCGGAGGACGAGCATCTTGTTTAATAATTACTTTCAAGAATCATGTAGTCAGGAAAAATTTGGTCCTCAAAACACCTTATTTGGGTAGGTAATAGCGAGAAACACTGAGGTTCAAACAACGAGTTGTTCAAAACAGTTGATTCTTCAAGCAGAATCAGGTTTATAACGATCACTGAGCAAGTTCCGTAGTGTCGAAGAAATGCCACCAACCAACGTATAGTTCGGCATTATTTTGATATCAAGTGGTTATTTGTGGTTGTTAAGGGGTCGAGCACTAGAACCTACTATAATAATCGATACCTAATGGTGTCGATACCGCTACCTCATCATTGACCTCGAAAAAATTGACCTAACTATAATAAATTTTCGAACATGTCACAACACTTTGACACAAAACGATTAAGAACCAAAAGAAAAGTTAATGTGACCTTCATTCTAAAAGAAGGATTTATATTCAACCAAAGACGTGTCGAACAATCAGCATTACGTGGTTTCTTCCAAAGCGATGGGAAAAATTCTGGATCAACACATACGAGGCGGGTCAGTCAATAAGCACATCGTCGATTGTATGTGCAAGCTACTGTTGACCTCTGGATAATATTAGAACAATCCGCTCCAAAATAGAAGGCGGAGTGCAAATAGCAATTTCAGGGAACATAATTGCCTTTTCCAAATTCCTGGACACTGTGCAACCAATATTCCAAGCAAAAATGCACACCATGCAACTGTTTATGGCCTAAACAAGAACCTTAATAACAAACACTGAAGTACACTGAAGTCGAGAATTAGGCTCTTGATGGCCTGCTATTGCACTACCTCTTCTGTAGAGTCATTGAGGAATATTATACAGCAGTGATAACCAGACGAATCGAATTGAAGAAATGTTCGTACTTGGCAAACCAGAGTTGAGGCTTTTAACCAACTTCTTCACAGGACATTTTTCTTTAAGATATTATCTTAAAACGATGGGCCAATATACAGTAGTTGTATGCCGCTTCTGTGACATGGAAATAGAATTAGTAAAACACATTTTATGTCAGTGTACGGTTAAGGGTCGTTGTGGTGATTAGGCCCGCATGCTTCCCCCGCAAATAAATGGTTAAGAAAAGATAGGATTGGAAAAATGGATGGGGAAGTTGTCATATTTTCCGTCAAATTTCATAATAGCTTCTCCTTTTCCCTCCAGTCGACTTCAAGGATATATTGGTAGTCATGAGATGTAGCAACCATTCGCAGATCATAAACTTGTACGTTGGAATGTTTTGGAAACGATAAAATATTGATCGGCCAAAGGGTTTGGATTGAACTAGTTCTCAACCAAATATTCGAATTTGGCGTGTGTGAAGTTTCTACTAAATTATTATGAAACGTTTATTTGGCCCATACAGGAGGATTTAAAATGCTTGCGAGGCACTAGAAGTATATCTGAACCTTTTTTTTTAAAGAATTAGGTCAATGACGCCCTTTCAACGGATAGAAGGTTTTCTTAATGGAGTGCCTTTTGCATAATAATTTTTTTATCATTTTGTTGAGATCTCGTGATTTATTCTAATTCTTTACTTTGTCTGAGCATTATACCACCAAGAAAGGTAATGATAAGATCGTTTCAGATCACTTGTGTTCAATTCGAGGAATATTCGTTTACACTTTCTGCGCCTTATCTGCCCTGGTTCAAACTACTCCAGTTTGCTAACGATGCAGAACGTATCGTGCGCTTTTACAATATCCTAGGTTTGCACCATGGGTAGTTTGTACCATGTCCGCTTTGTTTATCTACGAGACATCGAAGTGTGAGTTTCTCTACTAGTTATTTTTGGAATATGACACTCCATCCTAGTCCCCGACCTTAACCCACATACGATTTTTCGAAAAGTGTCATATTGTGAATGTGCCATAATTTTTGTGAATGTTATATCATCTCGTGTAAGATGTTGCAAGAAGAAGTCGGTACCATATTGATCGTTCGACAGTGTCGACAAATATCAATGAGTGACTGTCTATTATAAGGTTAACATACTCCCATTCTCTGTTAAACCTGGTGCAAGAAGAGAAATTCTCAATGTTCGACGAAGCCAATTTCCACTTAAGTGGTTGTGGTGAATCTAGCAGAACAGAGCAACCGATTACACAACACGGATTTTATTTTAAAATTTGGGTCTGCCCGAAACTGGTTTGAAACCACTGTCCCAACTCGTACACATTATAACCAACACTGTATGCAACGATCCTCATCAACATGTGCGTAGGAGCTTTATGCAAGTATAGACGCACCTTCTTTCGATTCAATGTACATTATGGTACTTATCTGTGTGCATAAGAATTTATAACAATATTTTGAGCCATTAAACACAGCTCATATGTGTGTAATAAAACAATAATTGTATCGAGAATGAAAGTTGTTTCGTAATCGTCGAACAAGTAATTTTTTTAAGATCGTTTTTTTTTTACAAGGGCGTTGGTACATATTCATACGTATATGCTGTCTTAAGACTTGTTTAGTTTTTCTTAATAAAAAGTATAACTAGACATACATTACATACACGTACAGGTTAATCAGATCAACCGCAGTGTACGTAACAGCGAACGAAAAGAAAAGAAATTGGTTTTGTGTTGAACGTTCGGTCGCGTTTACCTTAATGTAAATACAAGAAATAAGTAAAAGTGATTTGACATTTCTTACAACTTATATATATTGTGTAACTAAACCAATTATTTCAGGTAGGTATTTAGCCTGGACAGCTGTATACATATAATCTTACGACCCGTTCTTGGCATCCACATACCATTGTAACTATTTTATAAGCACTCGCAAAATTCCTTCAAGTCATCAAAAGCTAGACTACCTTGAGTACTTTGCACATACATAAAGGTGTGTTGTGAGTATACCAAACTCGTTTCACTTCAAATGATACATTTAATATTCGAGTGTGACCAAGAAAGTATTTACTTAATCCAAGTTTTAATTATGGTTTGGAAAGGATTTCGATAACAGGAAGAAAACCAGATCTGCAAAGTGATTAGTCCATGTATACCTGATTACATTGATCTTAATTCGATAAACACAATTTTCCCACTTTGAAACAACCTTGACAGTGAGTTTCGTTTGTAATAATTTGATATTTAAATAAACGTTACAACGTACTTAAGTTGCTATACTACGTAGTGTGTCATGATCGAATGCATTTTCATTGAGCTACACAAAACCTTAGATTCAACATAAATATTAGAAAGGTTTTTTTATATAAATCTTAGATGTTGGTTTAATTCATCGAGCATTGACATTTTCGATAATTGAAACTTTCAAATAGTAACAGAATGTACAGAGTTGGATAGTTTTGATCTTCAGTATACATGTTTCATTTATATCACTCCGTTCAATACTTGGTTGATACATTCTTACTTATTTATGGTACTATTTAATCCTTTTGTTTGCAAGTAGTTCCAGTTGGAACTATTTTTACAAGAACGAGGGCATTAAATCGAGTGATATCGATTAATACATCCATAATCGATATCGTTCGTTAACTGTTGACAGTCTAAGTCTGAACAAAATGGCAAACAAACAAGCGCTTAAAAAATTGGTCAAACAACTAAAATTATGAAACTGATTGTACGGTGCTTATTTTGAAGTGACACCGCATGTCTGTATAGAATTTCATTCAAATTGGAGAACAACAATTTTTATGGCAAAAAAAAACAGATAGACTATCTATTTTTTCTGAAAAAAAAGTTCAAATTTTTTTTCTCGATTTTATGGTTGATATCGATTTATGGCTCCATAACAAACATATAAAACCATATAGAAACGGATTGTTCAGTGCTTATTTAAGAGTGATTCCGAATGTAGGTATCGGATTTCATTCAAATCGGAGACTAAAAATTTTTATGGCAAACAATTTTTTTTTCTGAAAAATGCAAATTTTTTTTTCGATTTTATGGTTGGTAAAAATTAAGAAACTGATGGCACGATGCTTATTTTTAAGTCGTTCCGCATGTCTTTATCGCATTTCATTTAAATCGGAGACCAAAATTGTTTATGGCTAAAAAAGCAGATAGACTAGACACTATCTGTTTTTTCAACATAAAAAAATAAAACTTTTTTTCCCGAATGACGCCAAAAAACAGCCAAAACACTTATTTTTAATTGGTTCCATATATCTGTACCGGATTTTATTCAAATCAGAGTCAACAATTTTATAGCAAAAAAAAAGTTTTCATAAAATTAACAATTTTGTTTTCGATTTTATGGTTGATACAAATCATGATATCGATGGCACGCTGTTTATTTTTGAGTCGTGCGTCTATCCCGGATTTCATTGGAAATCAGAAATTTTTATGGCAAAAATTTGTTTTTTCAAAATAATTCAAAATTTTATTTTTCCATTTTATGGTTGACACAAATTATGAAACTGATGCCTCGGTGCTTATTTTTGAGTCATGCCGCATGTCTGTACCGAATTTCATTGAAATCGGAGACCAACAGTTTTTATGGCAAAAATATATTTTTTAAAAAAAAAATTTTTTCGGTCTTATGGTTGGTAAAAATTATGAAACTAATAGCACGGTGCTTATTTTTAAATTTTCAATTTCATTTTAGATTTTCATTAAAATCGAAAACCAAAAATTTTTATGGCAAAAAAAACAGACTGGCAAATTCAATTTTTTCCCCAGATTTTATGGTTTAATCGATTAATATGTCTATAGTAAACATATAAGTAGTATAGAGAACATAACAATCGATATCTTTCGTTGACATTTAAAGTATGAGAGAAAATGTTAAACAAAAAAGCGCCAAAACCTGGCCAAAACAAAACAAATAATGTAACTGATTGCACCGTGTTTATTTTTAAGTGGTTTCGGATGTCTATACCGGATATCATTCAAATCGGAGATCAAAAATTTTTATGGCAAAAATCTGTTTATAAAAAAAGTGCAATTGTTTTTGTTCGATTTTATGGTTGATTAAAATTATGAAACTGATGGCTCGGTGCTTATTTTTAAGTAGTTCTGGGTATCTGTACCGGATTTCATTCAAATCGGGGATCAAAAATTTTTATGGCAAAAAAACAGATAGGCTATTTATTTTTTCAGAAAAAAAAATTCAAAATGTTTTTTCCTGATTTTATAGTTAATATCGATTTATATATCCATAACAAACATATTAGTACCATAGCGAATATAACAATCGATAAATTTCGTTAAATATACACAGTTAACGTATGAGAGAAAGTGACAAACCAAAATGACGCCAAAAAACAGTCAAAACACTTATTTTTAATTGGTTCCATATATCTGTACCGGATTTTATTCAAATCAGAGTCAACAATTTTATAGCAAAAAAAAAGTTTTCATAAAATTCACAATTTTGTTTTCGATTTTATGGTTGATACAAATCATGGTATCGATGGCACGCTGTTTATTTTTGAGTCGTGCGTCTATCCCGGATTTCATTGGAAATCAGAAATTTTTATGGCAAAAATTTGTTTTTTCAAAATAATTCAAAATTTTATTTTTCCATTTTATGGTTGACACAAATTATGAAACTGATGCCTCGGTGCTTATTTTTGAGTCGTGCCGCATGTTTTTACCGAATTTCATTGAAATCGGAGACCAACAATTTTTATGGCAAAAATCTATTTTTCAAAAAAAAAAAATGTTCGGTCTTATGGTTGGTAAAAATTATGAAACTGATGGCACGGTGCTTATTTTTAAATATTTTTAGTTGCACGATTTGTACTGATTTTTATTCAAAATCAAAATGTAATTTTTTTTTTCGGATTTATGGTTGATAAATTTTTATGGCAAAAAAAACAGACTGGCAAATTTAATTTTTATCCCAGATTTTATGGTTTAATCGATTAATATGTCTATAGTAAACATATAAGTATTATAGAGAACATAACAATAGATATCTTTCGTTGACATTTAAAGTATGAGAGAAAATGGTAAACAAAAAAGCGCCAAAACCAGGCCAAAACAAAACAAATAATGTAACTGATTGCACCGTGTTTATTTTTAAGTGGTTTCGGATGTCTATACCGGATATCATTCAAATCGGAGATCAAAAATTTTTATGGCAAAAATCTGTTTATAAAATAAATGCAATTGTTTTTGTTCGATTTTATGGTTGATTAAAATTATGAAACTGATGGCTCGGTGCTTATTTTTAAGTAGTTCTGGGTATCTGTACCGGATTTCATTCAAATCGGGGATCAAAAATTTTTATGGCAAAAAAACAGATAGGCTATTTATTTTTTCAGAAAAAAAAATTCAAAATGTTTTTTCCTGATTTTATAGTTAATATCGATTTATATATCCATAACAAACATATAAGTACCATAGAGAACATAACAATCGATATCTTTAGTCAAAATTGACAGTTAACAATCACATGTGTGTTCTGGATTTCGTTCAATTCGGAGACCAACAATTTTTATGGCAAAACGACACATAGACTAACTAGCCACTATCTGTTTTTTCAGAAGATAAATTCAATTTTTTTTCCGATTTTATGGTTGGTAAAAATTATGAAACTGATGGCACGGGGCTTATTTTTAAGTGGTGCCACATGTCTACACTGGATTTCATTCGAATCGGAGACTAACAATTTTTATGGTAAAAAAAAAATAAAATAGCCAATTTTATTTTTTTTTAAATAAAAATTAAAACAATTTTTTTTTCGATTTTGTGCTTCATATGGTTCTAAAAGTTGATCTGAAGATGTTTCCATATAAAATTTTACTGACCCAAGAAATATTGCAGAGAGATGCACCTCAACTGCTACAATAAGCCTATAGATTAAATTTGCTTGTGACAGAAAATGCCAACTTTTTGAATACTTCAAAGGATGATTGAGGTTCGAAGAATCCGAGAGCGCTGTTTCAGGCAGTATTACTGATGTACTGTTTAGTGGGTAATTATGACTGATAGAATTAACGGTTCATATGGTTTTAACAAGATGGAGCTCATATCGCAAAAGAGACTACCTCGTTCAACAGATTTGACACATCTTGAAGGAACCTATTCAGGTACTAAAGCAGAATATTCGAAATTAAATTGCTAAATTGGAGCCAGATTCGTTGCACAACGTAATGTAAAAAATCATAAACAGAGCCATTACGTGCCAACAGGCAAATGAAAACCATTTAAAGGGTCATTTTCTACCCTGAACATATACCATCAAGTCCGGTAGTATCATAACTCCTGATTAGATGGATTTGATCTTTTCATTAAAGTGGCCATTCAATCACGTCACCATCCGGTCAAAAACGGCCTAGCGGATTACAACATAATTAATTGACAACAACAACCGAAATTTAAAAAAAAATAAATCTTTGACTATTTGTAATTCGCTAGAACTGTCGCAACACGACTCAACATATAGTCGAACACAATGCAACACATATAAAGACCAGTCGCCACCTTTCGAGTTCACGCGTCCTCATTACTGTCCAACGTTGTGATAATATGAGCTTTTAAATCCGATAGTACCGCCATGTTAAAACCAAAGGAGATTCAGTTCACATAATGTGCTCTACATACGAGACACACGATAACTATATATAATAACCGTGTCGAGAAACATTGAACCGATTCAACAAAACCACCAATCACATTTATATACAATTACATCATCGATCAGCGCAATTACATATTGCCTATATATTACTGTCTCGAATACCACAAACATCTATCGAATTCCGCGATACACATATACGAGTACGCATTCATTACCAATTTTGGAAAGGTGCAGCAAACATGAATTTCACTTGTTCATTTCCACCCGGAAAAAAGCATCGTTGAATTCCGTTTTCCATGCGTGTTTGAATATTTTATACTCAATTGAACGACTATGTGTGTGTTGAGACGAAACTAGCATTAGGCTTAAACGATTCAAGGTTTCTTGAAAAATCTGGATATACTTTCGATAATTCGTTCTTAAGACGACTCTTTCTCTATATACTCGTTATATATGTAAATCTCACATTTATATGAAACAGCCTTAACTTTCTTAGACCAAAATAATTACTTACCAAACCAATAAATCCTTTCATTTTATTTATTTATTATTATTTTAATTAAAAACTATAACTATAAATTAATTTATTTTAAGAAAATAAATTTTTTAATTAATCCAAAAACTTTTATTTATTTATTTTTTGTAGCTTTAAGCACGTCCGCACACAATGAACACAAAACTATGAACTGATCGAAAAAAATAGTTTTAATCGAATATGAAATGAAACTCCACAAACCAAGCGAACGAGCAGCGGTGGAAAAATTTTAATCGTTTTGTTAACAAATGTTACCTTTACATTTACTACACCGAGAGAGTGTATAGTTGCTAGTTAGTAAATTATAAGAGAGAGAGAGAGCTAGAACAGTGTGTTTGGGATGAATAGTTTCATAAATAATTCGATTGGGTGGTGGGAGACTATATATGGTTGGTGGAAAAATTTAATTCATTATCTATGTGAGATGGAGGGGTAAACGATTTTCAATATGTTGAACGTGATACATGGGAAAAACTAGTTTTAGACCATAATGCCATTATTACCGGAATTGTAAGGTTTCCGTGAGTACAAATATGTGTACAAGATTCAATGTCTTGTTAAATTGTTATGACTTTTAACTATCTTATATATAATAGCTTCTAATGTTGGTTAAACATAAATACGGAAGTATGACCTTCAATTAGTGTATTATACTGTTCTAACTGTTAGCTATTTTATATAGTTTTGTGATTGTGTTTTTGTAAATTAGGTAGCGATCCATTTGAACGGATTTAGAAGTGCATTACTCATCATAACGCGGATTTTATTATAGTTTTGATTGTGTAACTGTAAGTGTAACGACTGTCATGAAGTCAACGTTCAAATGGAATGAAGTTTGTATAGTACAAACGACAGAACTCTATGGTAGGGCTTCAATATTGTGCCAGGTCTACATTCTTTACAGAGACGTACCTAGGCCTCTAAGGTTGTCAGTTTTTGTTATGGGTTTGACTAGACCCTTATCCCGGTTTATTATCCATTTGGCCCATGGGACTGCCGCTATATTACTTCACAAGGTAGGCTTATCTATAAGCTTAAGTCAATAACGTCGTCTGATGCTAGATGGTGACCAGATGCAACGATGTTTTTGCTCACTTCGTCAGATTCTAATAATACATTGTACAAGGCAGTCGGGAGATTCTTCATGCTTGAACTTTGTAGAATATGTTAATGATGCTTGGGAGCTGTAATCGTGACAACTAATGATGAATGGGAGTTAAACTAAAACTCCACAAAGTGGCATCGATTGACAGCTAGGGCGCTGAATCAACCAACAAGATGTTTGTCTTATGAAATGTATGGCATCTTATCTTTGTATGTGATCTGTAATGTTCGTTTTGCTAGGCCGGTTTCGATCTGATGACGTCATTGATTTGTTGTGTGATCGAAAAGATCAAATCCATTTTGTCAGGCATATACGACCGGACTTGATGTTGGTTGCATTTTAGTTTGTACATATGTTGTGTGGCTTTGTTGCAACAGTGCTAGCGAATTACAGATTTTTTTATTCGAAATCTTTTTTCGATTATTTTGTTATACTTTACTACTCTATACCAGACATGACCAGTTAAAGGTCACCCTATCGTTTCTGCAATACTGTAATGGTCTCTCTCCATGCTTCTTTGACAATCTCTTTCATGACCTTGTCTCAGATATGTATAAGTTGACGTTCTTTAGCCAGTATATCTAAGAGATGACTTCCTCCAGGACTTGATTGTGTAACTGTAACCACTATCATGAATCCAACGGTAACCCGGAATGAGCTTTGTATTGTACAAACGGCAGAACTCTATGATTGGGCTTCGGAATTGTTCGGCCCCATGAAACTTCCGCTAGATATTACTTCACGAATCAGGTTTAGCTATAAGCTAAGGTCAATAACGTCGTCTGGTGCAAGATAATGACTAGATTCTTCGATGTTTTTCCAACCTCATTTCTAGATTCGTAGTGACGATGTGTTTAAGTTGAAGCTTGAATGCCACTCAAATAGTTTGCCACTCAAGATCCAACCGTAATTCCTCGAAAATAAATTCTGAACCTCTCCACCATAAGTTACTGTTAGCAAGAGCTAAGAGGCGTTGTCTGCAGTCGTTGGCAGCATACTTCTTATTGCAGAGTTCTTTTGGCCACAAACGTTTTGAAACGGTTTGACTCCCGTCTCAGCATAATGTAATATTTGAGTCAGTCCAGGCGTAAGTCTTGATGTCATTGAGTTTCAGGGCAAATACTGAGTATGGCTTAATCAGATTAATATTATGGTCTTGATACCGACTCGTGATTTTGCTGTGAGTAACTGTGTTGTAATGTGGCCCCTATTGTCAGTAGCTCGACAGTATATACTTCTGCAGCATATGCAGATCCGGACGAGTCAGATAATGTTTAGCCGTGATAGTTGTTGGTGAAAACCATCCAATGGTGTCAAATAATTTGGATGAATCCGCTTGGTTGGTTGACCATTTGTTTAAACCATGTGACCATTTTAATCCTAAGACACTGAACTTTCTTTATAGTAAAAAATACTTCGTCCATAGAGTGCACTCCAGTTAGAATGTCATCAACGTAAAAATGCAACTACATGACCTTGAGTGCTTTGGATAAGTCCTGCTACCATCTTGTGCGTTTTAATAGGGCTCGTACTGCTTGGAAACTATAGCTGCTGTAGTTCCATAGGTTATTGTATTCATTCTGTAGGTAACTATATAGACTTAGCGGGTCATCTCTCCATAATATTCTCTGGTAATCTCGATCTGCCTCATGAGTCCGTACCTGTCTCTACATTTTCTCGATATCTGCAGTCAGAACAAATTTATGCCGCCACACATGATCCACTGTACAAAAGCAGTCGGACATTCTTCATGATTGAACTTAAATATAGGTATGCCTAGACAGTATATCTATAAAGTGCATTCCCTTAGGAATAAGGCAGTATCATCCGATACCGTTCGGAATATGCCTATACTACTCATAATGCACAGTGCATTGGCCCAAATTGGTGTGCCATACATCAGAGTGGATGTAGATACGCTATCCAACAGAGCTCTTCTACTTTGTTGAGATCGTCTTTTGTATCAATAATTACTTAGGTACTTAGGTCTAATGGCCGGTTGGGTGACTATATTTTGGACACAAACCTATAACTTTATGCTTTATGAAGTATTTTTAGATTGGCTGAGATTGGCTTCTTCTTCACAAAGTAACTTTACCTTTGATTAATGTGTCGCACCATTGGGTTATTAATGTCGACGACTGTTAACACTTGAGCTTCACATATAGTAACGGGAGTTGAATCACAACATTATAACTCACTAATGGAGTTACGGTAAGCTTAGATTTCCAGCAAAAGAGAACTATGATAACTACGGATGTTGCTCGTTGAAAGCGACAGTATCCCAAAAGTAAGATGACGCACTGAAGAAGAAATCAAGGTAGAAGGTCAGTTTGCTTTCATCGTCGTCCTTGGTTCGGACGAAAGGTATTAGGTGGGAAAACCATTTAAGGATTATCATGTCAAACTAAAAGAATCTATAAGGAGGGAATACACCAGGATCTGGCCTTTCAACCAAACGTTCATTATTAGTTGACTCGTCCAAGCTGTTCTTTGACGTAGTAGATGGCTTTCGCCCGTCACCATTGCAACAAAAAATTTAATGGATGAAACATGGACGTCGAGGATTGGATCCGAATACCAGTTACCAGAGAATATAAGTGCTAAATGGATCAAATAAAATTAGATGAGTGATTTCGGTTAGATAAAATAACCGAATTCACAACGAGACAACTCAGAATGAGTTTCACTGATGCGTTGGAGTACGCTATATGAGGCAACAGTATATATTAAAATATTAAAAGTGCATGGCCATATAGGAACAACATTATTAATGGCAAAAACCAGAGTAGCATCAACTATAAATAAATCATCAATTCCACATTTGGAACTGAACGCCGCCATGTTATTAGCAAAATTAACAAACCACGTTCAATTGAAGATGTGACTGAACAACTGTCCACTGGATGTGACTGACCAACTGTAAGATATATACTTTGACAGATCAAAGCTGATCCAAACCGCTTTCAAATATAATTTCAGCAAATATAATAAAGCAAATTCTTCCACTTTAATAACTTATACTCGCACAAGGTCGTAGAAGAAACCAGCAGATATCGCATCATGTGGCGGATTCTCAAGGGAGCTCGTTAACATTCATTTATTGGTGTCTACGCGAAATCGAGTTTCGAGTATGCTGGACCCATTCAGTTAAGAACAACCATAAAGGAAGAGTAAATAAGGCTTACAAAGGATGCATATAGCATTATTTGATTGTATGGTGACAAAAGCCTTACGTTTAGAAATAGTAAGCAGTCTAACTTCGGAGGCCTTCAATGCAGGTCTGAGCTATAACATCGCAATAACATCACTACCATAATCGAGATAGAATTATAGCAAATATTATATTTAGGTTAGCTGACGTTAGCTCTGCACAACTTTCACAGTCATTTCAAGAGCTGCATTAAGGGTGGCATGCATAGCTTCTAATACCCAGACAAACAAGTCTTTGAAGGCGTCTTAAAGGTTTCCCTCAAATCCTGCTCATTGTTCTAGGCCACCAAATAAATGCGGAAAAACGAGATTATTGGTCTAATCACCGAAACATATAGCCAGTACACGCGTCTGGGTTTCAGGTTGCTTAAGGTACTCAATATTTTTTCAATATTTATTTTAATTAACTTGGCTGGTTAAGCGATACACGATAAACTGATACAATAAAATTCTGAAAGCTTGAGAATCATGTGCCGGCTATATCTCCTTTTGGTTTGTCAAGCTGTGTAAACAACACAAGTCAGGTTTACAGATCAATAGCAAATTACCAAAAATCAAAGTCATTAACATACACCAAACATGCCTTCGATTGGCTCAAGTCCCACAGTGTTTCCCATGCCATGTAATGCTGGTTCATAATATTGCTCCTGCATTCATACTTTTATGATGAATCGGTATAATTTACTCTTCGAAATCATCTCAAGAGTTTGGATGGCACTTAACTTGCTGGTCTAGCGACGTGTGAAGGCTTATAATCGTACTGAGGTGTATGATGAACGCATGTCCATTTTGAGCCTGACCCATACGATGGTTCAAGACATCTACAACTGTCTGCTGATTTCTGATATTGGCCTGGCTGATGAGGTCAGTCTAACTTGCAACACAATCCCTGCACTTTAAATTAAAATTGATTAGTTCCGAACCGAACGTCTGTAAATTGTGATGACTACTGATGTTTCGAGTGATTTCGAAAGAGAAATGTTTACTGTCCACTTCATCTTCATCTATATGAAAGTTTAAAATTTAGGTGGTCGGTCGCACTATGATAATTTAAAAGTTCTGGTCTTAATCGTTACCTGAGCATGGTTAGGTTAGGTTAGGTTAGAGTGGCTGCTAACGCACACTTAGACCGTTACTGGTCCGTTGAGATACCACAGGACCTTAGTCCCCTAATACCTCTAACACTCTATTGGAACCATCATGAGCTACTAATGAAGCGTAAAATGTCCCGCACCTTAATATCTGCAAGATCTGAAAGGTTGTGCATTACATACCTACCCAAGTGTAAATGCCTTCTTAGTGCCAGTGCCTTTTCCTCAAAGCCACTCTAAGCTCCACTGTAGGCCTCCCCACATTGGCCCTTTCAGGCTTCAGCTAAAGAGTTGTACCTTGCCTAGCTAGTTCGTCTGCCCTGCAGTTATCCTCGACGTCAAAGTGGCCGGAAACCCAGATAATCTGAATATTGAAATGCTCACTCATCTCGTTAAGAGACGAGTGGCAACCCAATGCCCTAGACTTCAACAGCACTGCTTCCAGCGACTTGATAGCCGCCTAAATCGTGATATCCCTCTTCGATATCACGTTATGCCTCAACCAGCTCAAGGCTTCCTTAATCGGTATTATCTCCACCTGGTACACGCTGCAGTGGTCAGGGAGGCGAACGGAAGTGCTTACCATTTAGCTTCGCGCCGTCCGTGTAGAATTGTATAACTTCGGTTTCCAGTGCTAGCTTATTCCCCCAGAATTCTCTTGAAGTGATTAAGGTGTGAAAACTCTTTTCGAAGCATAATATCGGTGTAATATAATCAAGGTTCGCCATTTCCTTCTTTAGCGAACCAAATATTAACTAACTTTTTCTATAGGTTACTCTATCCAGTGCTGGCCACCAAACACTCACTCCATACATAAGAACGGGTCTTACTACGGCAGTGTAGAGCCACTGTACCAGCTCCAGTCTGAGACCCCAACGTTTGCCTAGTGCACTCCTATAAGAATACATCGCCGTCGTAGCTTTGCTGACTCTTTCCAAGATATTCAGCTTCCAGCTTAGTTTACTGTCTAAGATTAATCTCGCATTATCAGTAAAGGCCAGTTAAGTGCCATTTACGGTAGGTGGGTCAACTGCCGGAATTTTATATTTTTTAGTAAGGAGTACCAGATCTGTCTTAGATGGATTGACTCCCAATCCACATTTACTGGCCCAATAATAAGAAGCGCATTCTGCATTACCTCCTTAATGGTCGGTAAAAATTTACCATGATCGCCACGTCATCAGCATAGGCAACCACTCCTATGCCCTCCCTCTCCAACTCCAGAAGTAATCTATTGATCACCATGTTCCAGAGAAGAGGAGAAGGACTCCCCCTTGTGGGGTTCCCCTAACCACTCGCCTTCTTATGGTAGACTCCCCCAACTCTGAGTTAACAGTCCTTCATCCCAGCATATGACTGATCAACTTGACTATATGGAGGATTCCACTTCCATGAACAATAATCCTTTCCGGATAACATCTGTCAGAACGTTATTAAATGCGCCCTCAATATCCAGAAACCATACAATTCTCCTTTGAGTGAATTGATCTCTCAATTGTGCGTACCAAGGCATGTAGGGCCGTATCAACCGATTTACCCTTACAGTACGCATGTTGGGAGGCTGATCATTTCTCAGCTTCTCAACATGCGTACTGTAAGGGTTTTAAGTTCATACTAATATGTGTTTCTACCAGCCTTTCCAGGTTTTCAACAGAAAGGATGATAAAGGATTACCTGAGCATAGAGTTATACGATTTTCATAATGATGTCATTGCCAAATGGTTCATATCAAGCTACTTCGGAAATTATCACTTCAACTCTATGTCTGTGAAAGCTTTCAGTTTTGGTCATGTATCTCGCTAAGATTAATTTAATCTCTGGTTTTAATCGTAACCAGAGCATAGAGTTAGACAATTTTTAAAATCAATCGGAAAATAACGACTTCATCTCCGTGTATCCTTGTAAAGCTTTCATTTTTTGTCATCGGTCTCGTTATCATATTTTGATATTTATGGTCTGAATCGCAGACTCAGATTATTTTCATTAGGATTTCATTGCCATAAAGGTCCATATATAGCTATTTCGGAAAATTACCTGTTAATCTCTATGTATATGAAAGCTCTCAGTTTTGTTCATTAGTCTCGTTATCATTTTGTAATAGTTCTGGTCTTAATGGTTCTCTGAGTTTAAAATTAGGCAGATATCATTAATGGAATAAAAAGAATATCCAAGGCCATAATTAGAACATCTGTGACGTGCGCGTTTGCAATTAAACAAATTGTTTATATTAAGACACTATATTTCTCAAACTAATACCAATCAGTTTTCAACACCGACGTAAGTTGATCTTGGGCCGTCCTCTTCCCTTGCTCTTCCTCCACCGTCCCAATTAGCAGACAAATTTATTTGATTTAGGGTGCCGTCTGCGGAGGTTATGGCTGTTGAGATATGGAGTTTGTTACTCAAGGGATTTTGAAGGGGAAAAATGAAAATGACACTAAACTGTTCTCCCACGTGTTCAGTTACCTCTCGAGGTCGCGCGATCGCTCGCGTTCCAGCCGATAATCGATTGATACACGTGGCTTGATACAAGTCCCTTCACTTGCTTATCTGGTTTTTCTCCCCCTCAGACGACGTCTCCCAGTTTCACTTTATTCTTTTTCTTTTCACTTGTTTGATCTTCCACTTTCACTTTACACCTCCTACACAAAGCCAAAAAAAGCCTCGTTCCACCACAAACATCACCTTATATCACTTTTTCGTATCGCACTGTCCATCGGGCAATAAATTGTCTTCTACTCTTTCCGCCATCTATATTTCAGCACAATATTCAACTACGGTTGATTATCATTCTGTTATACCGATTTGGCCATATGTTTGACATTAAACTGACGTATTAGTGTCATGTCAAAAGTGTTGTGCTGTTTTGTGTTGTAATTCGTCATCTGTGTTTTTTATCGGTCCATGTAATAAGTGTTCGTTCAATGTGATCATTGTTTTCTGTGATTGTTTGTTGTAAAAATTGTTTCATATATATGTTATGTGTGGTCGGTCGGCCAATGCACCTGTGCGTTTCTCATATTAGCTCAATGCTCGCTGTATGTGGCTTGTTAGGTCTCGTTCATATTTTACAGGTTAGTACCTAAGGAAAGGACGGGATTGGATAAATGGACCAAGGTGTCCCCGATCAACCAGACACAGGTAAAAAATTTTCGATTTGACACTGTCTGCGTGAGGAATATTTTGATATTTTGAACAAGTGTACACCGCGTATCCTCAGTCAAGCTGGTGATCTCGCCGTATAACCTAACTTAATTTGCCCTTTCACCTTGGCCCATATTGCGCCAACCCCTTTTTAACCTTACTGATTGATTTTATTTTAAATTTCGCGAAATCGGTAGCGTGGAATTTCCCAAATACTTTTCCTTCCATATTTTCTAAAAGATACGTAGAAGTTCCTACTGCTCTTACCACCCTACATTTCTCAAATACACTATCTAACTTCTAGTTATAATTAGCGACTGCCTTAGATTGCCGGAATGACTTTTTCAACACATATTCGCCGAGTTGGAACGTCTTTGGACGTGTTCGTTATTTTGCATAAGTCGCGTTCAGGTTGGACGTTCTATCGTTAGTTAGATTAGGATTGGTGGTACCGTTGCCCCTCATATCCTTTCCAAACACAGCGTAAAATGGTGTAAGCCCGGTGTTGTCGTGGACCGTCGTACGCAACGCACTTGCGATTTCATCAATATGCACATCCCAATTTTGCTGGTCTTTCTCGATATTATTTCTGATGGCGGCTAACACGCAGCCAGTGGTCAACCCCATGCTTCACCATCAGTTTTTTAAAATTTTTCGAAGTGAATTGACTTTCTTTGTCGATGATCACGGTGGATGGCTCTCCAAAAGTCAGGAATATCGAACCTTCCAAAAAATTTAGGAGGAACACTGAGTTCGGCCCTTCTCATCGGATTCAACAGCACACATTTCGTGAATACATCCAGCACCACCAATAAGTACTGGTTCTTTTGTTTCGATCGCGGATATGGATCCATGAAATCAACCGCTATCATTTCCCATGGTTCCGTCGGCGTCCGTTGCCTTCCCATAGGTACCCTAATCATATTGTTGCTGTGCTTGCTTATTTGACAGCCCTTACATGCCTTCACATACTTTCCTCTCGTCTGTGGCGAGAAAATATATGACGCCTGGATTCGCTTGAGAGTTTAAAAAAATCCCATGTGTGCTGCTAAGGGACTGTCATGGTTTTACCTTAGCATTTCCCGCCTTAATATGCATGACACGTATAACTTCCACCTCATCTCACTGTCTCATCTCCAGATCGGAGGCGACAGTACTTATACAGCTTGTTTCCCTCCAGCTTTTAGGCGGAATACCTTGCTGCATTCTGCTCAACTGATTCTTTAACCCGTTGATATGTCGGGTCACCCGATGAATCCATTCCGATGGATTCAACTGGCCGTGAGAGAGCATCTGGAACTATATTATATTTCCTCTTCCGATGTATGTGACAGTCTTAATCGCTACTACCGCTATAGATATAGCAAATTTATAGTGGTCCATATAAAACTACTTTGGATATTTCCACTTCATCTCCACGTATATGAAAGCTCTCAGTTTTGACCATCGCTATCATATCATTATTTGATAGTTCTGGTCTTGATCATTATATCTGAGCATATTATTAGATGATTTTCATTAGGATCCAATAGCCATAATAGTCCATACCCAGCTTCTTCGGAAAATGACCTCTTCATCTGTTTGTATATGAAAGCTCAAAAAGTTTTGGTCCCCGTTAGTGTGGTCTCCGATTTCGAAGATTTATGTCTAAAGGCTAGGTGGCACATAGTAAAGAAAATGGTACAAGATTTTTGGAACAGGCTGGCTCGTGATCGAAACCATATTGGTATGGTGCCATGGGTCAGATTATTTGAATTGATTTCCCGAGGATTGAAGGGGTGAGTCAAGACATATTGATCGCGTGTGTAAACTGAGTTATGTATCTACATATAATTAATTTGCAACCTTTCGATTTACGATCAAAAGATGCTGTATTGTTAACGGTCGAAAGTGTCTTGACTGCTGGCTATGAGTGTAATTTTCATGTCATATCGCGCAGTACGATATATCATTCACCTTGACGTTGCATCCTTTAACCAAACGACATCATTGCATTTCAATGATATTATGGAACATGACACGAGTTACTTCCGTATTCTTTACCGTGCTCTCTCTGCAGTTAAAATCTTAAACACTATCGAATGACATTAAGTTTTATTGATATACAATTGAACGTTTTGTTGTAATGCGATAATCACTTCCAAGGCTAAGCGGTATTGGATCGAGATAAGTCGTCAAATAGTATAAAAGTGTATCGTGATCCAATCAATCAAACCGCGGCTAAATTTTCAATTTAACGGAATTCGGTTACACGAGTATAACTATACGATGAATCGTTTCAACGATTTCGTACACTTAGCACAATGAAATATCTGCAATAACAATATAAGAATTATGTAGTTTAATTAAGAAAATTTACATAATTTATAATTTACTTTTTGTTGAAGACGTTAAGGAGTGACATAACGAAGAAAACAATTTTTACTACAGCAAATGATAGATGGTTAACACGTAGTCGAACACATTATATTCTGAAATTGTCGCGCGATGAAAAGAAATGTTTCTCAATGAAAAATACAGAAGAAGACACACGTCATAAATTCCAAAGTATTTGTCTCGTTGTTTTCTACTCGGTTGCAACGTATAAGCTACTGTAATCATAATGCACAGTGGTTGGTTAAGTACCAATGTGCTATTATGAATTGGTCTGTACTGCATCTATTTTGGGGTCGAAGCACTCCCTACACCTTTGGCGTTCCAGTTTTAAAGTTTTACCTTACACCGGTACCAGCTAGGTGAGTTCCAGATGAAACGAAGTATTTCTGTTACTGCAATCCGTACAACAGGGGGCGTAACTCAGTGATTCAGTGGATACCATTTCCACGAGCTTTTAGAGAAGCTTTTATTTTTCTGTAAAATCGTTCCAACATACCATTTGCCTGTGGATGGAAGGCAGTGTCCAAACTCCATACGTCAGCTTAGAGAAGAGCTATGAGCTTTGACTCAAATGGGTTACCTTGATTGGTTGTACCTAGTCTCAAGGAGTATTCCAACAATAAGTGAATTGATCTACAATGTTAATCATATAAATCAAACCTCCGGAAGGTACATGAGGGCCGAATAATGATTTTTCGAATATACTCGAACCTATATGATGTAAGCTCAAAATTACCTGGTTGAGGCTTAGTGTGCCTTAGTCATCCGATGCAATCACGAACCACATTTTTATCATCAGGACTAATTTTCAGCCAAAATGAAGTCGTAGCCAAATGAGTTCTAGATAAAACGAAGCATTTCGGTTTATCTGTGACTGCTAATCGTATTTCCAACCAAAGTGCTTCAATCGATAATCTTTTCATGAGGATCATAATGCACAGTAGTTGGTTGAACACCAATATGCTATTATGAATTGGTTTGTACTACGTTGGTTTTGAGGTCGGACACTCCCAACACTTTGGTCGTTCCCTTTTTAATGTCTTACCTTAAATCGGTACCAGCTAGATGAGTTCCAGATGAAACGAGGTATTTCTGTTACTGCTGTCCGTACAAGAGAGGGCGTTGCTCAATGTTCCAATGAATAACATTTTCACGAGCTTTAAGCGAAGCTTTTAGTTGAATATAAAATACCTCGAACATACCATTTGCCTGTGGATGGAAGGCAGTGTACAAACTCTATACGTCAGCTTAGAGAAAAGCTTTGACTCAAATGGTCTTGATCGTTTGTAATCTCAAGGGGTTCCAAACCTTGATACGTAGTACTCGACAGAAGTCAAAGTGGCAACAATATAGGGGCAATGGTGCTTTCTCGAATGAGATATGCCTCAAGCTACCGAGTGAATTGATGTACTATGGCAAGTATCCCGAACCTTCGGTAGGTGGAAGAGGAGCGACTAATGATTTTGTTGATAATGAGTGTTGAAATTAGCTTGTATTATATAGGCAGTGTGTTGGAAAATGCTTGTCTCTGTGATGATGGAACGGATGATTGATGATTCTCTGTTCATGTTTCACAATAGAATTTTAGATGAGATATTTGAATCTAATTATTTTGAAGATTTTTCCGAATAGGGAGTTCTGGATTCTTTTCTTTTTTCGACGCTTTCTAACGTCACGACGGTTTTCAGTTGATCCCGACGGTAGGGTCACGACGGTTCCAGTAACGTTTATGTTTAGTAAAACTCTTTGGCGCTTTTTTTCCAGATCCCTTAATAAGGGAATTAACTTGGTTTGGACAGTAGTGCGCTGGTCGGAGTCATCAACCGGAACAACTGATGGTCGGAAGAAGCAATGTCTAGTTAGTACGGGTGGGATAGGACATCTCATTGAAGCGTCTCCACAGTTTCCTGATCGACTTTTGCAACATGTGGCCGACTGTTGTAGTGAAATCAGTTTATCATGTCTTTTGGTATACTGTGGATGTTTGGGCTTCATTGTTCGGTTTAATTGCTTAATCACATGTTGCCTTACCACTAAAGTTTAAGCGAGCTTCTATTGTGTGTGACATGATTCTTGATCCAATAATGCCTGCAACTCAGTGTCTTCATACATTACTGAGTTTTTGGCGATCTTTGCCAATTGTGTAAATATCACCTCTTTTTACAGGTGTGAACTAATTATAAAAGAAGTAGAACTAATTATGGAAATGTAGAGTGGTAGAGAGAGAGAGAGAGATAGCGAAAGAGATAGAGAAAGAAATAGAGAGAGAGAGAAGTAGAACTAATTATGGAAATGTAGAATGATAGAGAGAGAGAAAGTTAGAGAGAGAAACAGATAGAGAAAGAGATACAGAGAGAGAAACAGATAGAGAAAGAGATACAGAGAGAGAAGTATTACAACGCACGATGGCTATCATGTTTCCAATAAATTGACTCTATTAACACGTGCAGACATGCAATATATCTCGAAGAAATCTGGTGATGAATACGTTGAGGTAGAACATCAACAAATCGCATAAGACTCTCATATATGATAAGTCTCTAGAATGCAGCGCCTGTCATAAAAGACCGAGCTACGAATGTTCAATGCCTTTTTTAAATCAATACTGTTATAGCTGGGAAACATGGAAGCATGGAAACTGCCGCAGAGAACTACTAGAAGACTCCAAGTATGTATTTAAGTAAGAGTTTGTGACAAAACAATCTTTAGTGCAAAATTAAGAAGTAAAAGTAGAGATGGATAGGGCATGACATTAGGAAAGAGATATGAAGGTCATACCTGATGTTAGGTATATGTTGTCCTATGCGAATCGATTCGCCTGATTCACATATATTTGAGCAATTCATATCCGCCTTGGTTGTCCGAGGTTGTTGAGAAACAACTAACCGTGATGGAACATACACGTGATGGAAATATCATGAAATATGAGAAACGTCACTTTACTGTAGGGTGGAAGATGCACGTTTAAACTGAACTATAGTGTTGACATATTGAGATCGGTGGACGGCAGACGATTATAATTGTAAACGCGTCGAACTGGAACATTAAAAATTCCCGAAATACATTCAGTTAATTCAACCATATTGGACGAGCAATGATGTTAAAAAAACGGACTAAACTTTCTTGTGATGCGACTAAGTATATGAGACGTGAACTTTTATCCCGTCGAACGATACAATACACGGGGTTGTACAAAAAGAGTGCAGACATGCACAAGAAATGGTCAAATCAGAATGAGTACAATCTGAAAAACAATTCTTTTGCGGCATGCCGAACTGCGCAATCGCTTGAACACATATTATCTCATAACGAGAGGATTACACTTGAAAAAAACCTTCAACGCAGGATATGTTGCGCAAAGATTTGAATTTGGTCATTACACAACTGATGAGCAAACTCTACGGAAAGTATTCGAACCAAATTAAAAATGGAGCAATGGAGTATTCATTTAACAATGAGCACAATGAATTATTATTGGATTTGTTTATATAATGGCGACAAGCATAAGGCACCTACTGATGTATGGCCTAAAAGAAATATTAGAAGATGAATACGAACCACCTTACTTACAAGCTACCAGTGAAATCCTATTATCATCAAAGTTGTTGATATCATCCAAAAGACGGTTATCTTCCAAGGAGTAAATTTTAAGATAAGCTTAAAGGAGAATAGTAGCAAAATGTAAACTTCTCATGACGAAAATATTACGATTATCAACGAGATGAGCAAGAAGACAACTGATCAGCAAATTCAATGAGGAAATTAAAAATTTGAATTCAAAAACTAAATCGACGTAAACAGCAAGCTAACCGAAACTATGAGGCCGTTTGTTCAATTCAACGTTATCTACAAGGAAATTCGAGGAAGAATAAAGATAACTGAAGACAACCAAATCCTTAAATTTTTGTTTTTTTTGAAAACAGCAGGGAATAGTATGGTGAGTAGAATAATAATAGCCAACCACTAACACTCTGGCACCGGTGGTACCGGGTCTACCAACCGTCTCACAAGAGGCGGGAAGACAGTCGAGCACTACTGCTCCGTTTTCCCTTCTGTTGGTAACGTGGTACTACCTAATTCTTACTAACAATTGGGTTTTTTTTTGCTGGTAATTTTTCTTAAAGATGGTGCGGCCCTAAGCACACCATCTAACTACGGGGAATAACACCCCAAACCTTAGCATATGGTGGTATACGGACCACAATTTTCTAATCTTATTCAGGCAGATGTCACACACATCTAGCCTCTGATCCTCCTCCATAATTGCGGTTCTCTAGGTCTCTAGAGATGGATCTCGAAAACCCCGACCACTTCCTCTACCGATCTGAGCTGCGGGAATCTATGCCGCACGAGATCCAATATTTCTAGAGGCAATTGTTGAAACCGGGTCTGCCAGGCGTAAGCACAGGCTAACCCGTTTCAAATTCGCAAGTTTTCTTATGCTATGGGTCTCGGACCCATAAGTATTAAGTGTTGGATTTCGAATCAACTCTACATTGATCTACTCTAACTTGGTTTACGAATGTAAATACTGTGAAAAGGGTAGCATGGACATCATGTTATTGTTAGAACCTACTTTGTATAGATCGGTAAATATAGCTCATGGGGTTACAATTTAATAATTGGAAGCAAATAACGACTTGCACACTATATTTGGAACTGCTCGGCTCTTTATAGAGCTCGGTTATAAATTTTTAACTCATTATCTGTGAACTATAATCCACTTGCATCTGTCTCATCAAAGAGACTGAAGAAAAGTCCTCCGACTCGCTAATACGAATTAGGATAGAGTTCTGGTTTCACTGTAGACCACTAGTGGCAGTCAGTGGAAACCTTATATGGTTTTGATCTTATTCCGAGTTTTATCAAAATTTGCATCAGTAGCATAGTTATTGCTGACGTTGTAGATTGCTGGCGAATTATTTTTCAATTGCCTTTCCTTCGCAGATGGTATAAAGATTTTCACCCGGGTTCCTAGTATATGTTGCGGAGATGGATAATTACTTCCGTTCTTAGTGTAATCTTCGTCTATATTTACTATACAAAGTTTTCTAGACAACATTATAAAGTTTCAGAGAGCTACTCTTGAGTGTGGCATGAATCTTGATGCAACAATGCCTCCAACTCCCGACCTTTGTCAATGGTCTCAAAACCGCTTCTTTTAAAAAACTGGAAGTAGTACTATAACATGTTTTCACTCGAGGAGGAAGTTCCCCATATGCTTAGCACAACAATCCATCTGCTACACCTTTCTTCAAATGAGAACCAATTGTACTTCCCCAAATTGAATCCGTTCTGTGAAAAGGACTTTTCTTGGATAAGGCTTTCTTCGAAGTAACATTTAGAAAAGTAATTTAACTTATTATACAAATGTAGCACTCTCATCAGTGCTGTTCCTACCAATATTATGATGCAGATCATATAATGCCCAAATAAAAGAAGGTATCCTGAAATAGCTACCAGTGGGATCCAATAAATTGACTCTGAATGAGAAATACATTCAACGTGCTATAAGATCTGAACTGCACCGCTTTGACACGTAATATCAAACTACGAATGATGAATGCCTGTTTGAAACCAATACTGTCGTGTAGCTGGGAAATATAGAAGCTCCAGAGAATTACAAGTAAACCAATTTTGAGTGCAAAATTAAGGAATAAATTTGGAGATGTCTAGGGCATGACATTAAGAAAAGAGGTACGAAGGTCTAGTTTAGTATGAGGCCAACTTTATATCATAACTAGCATATCATATCTAGCTTGGTTGTGATTAAGTCCCCCGGGATTGTTGGCAAACAACTAACCAAACCAAATGTCTTCTTTTGTGATGACTGATGACTCTCGGACAGTAATTGAAATGCTGGGTTTGGAATCAACTGTAAAACTCTAATCACATTGCATAACGATTGCATATACTATATTTGGAACACCCTGAAAATCCGGGGTTCGGTTACAAATGATTAATCCATCATCTGTTAACTATAATCAACTTGCGTCTGCCCCATAGTCGAGACTCCTTAAAAGTCCTCCGACTCGATAACGTGGATTGAAATAGAATTCTGGTTGCACTGTTTCCGACTAGTGGCAGTGAATGTGAAGCCGCTTCTATGGTTTTGATCTTATTCCGAGTTTTATCAAAATTTACTTCAGTAACATAAAGCCTTCTATGTCATACAAGCCTCTTTGATGTATTGAAATTAATAAAAATGAGCGGCATTCAAAATGTTTGTTTTCTCAACAAATGGAATCGGTAGTCTGGCCATCATATAAGGATGGATGAAGTGCTTAAACATTCGTTACATCTTCATAACACGACTCCTCGTCTATAGACCTTTCAAGGGAACTGATTTTTGCGGAACTACACATTTTATAGCACATAAAATTGGTCAGACATGATGGTGGTCAAAATAATAGTCTAATCGAATCTTGTATACGCGCCAAAATTACAAACGAGTTTGATTAATCAAAAATTTGCACATTACGTGCAACATTAAAATTCTAAATACGAGAAAGTCTTCATATACACTCGTACATCCACTTTCACATATGTATATACCTCGTATGTATGCTGATACACCTCAATGATCAGAATGTGTGTGCGCGCATATTTCTTAACGACGACGCTTTGAATATTTATCGTATTATAGATTTTGGCACAATCGCGCACACCCATAATTAGCCTAGATTCGACCCAACCACATATGTCGCTTCTGCTATGTAACCGCGATGTATGCATTCACCGAGTTATGGTCTTGGCACCATAAACAACAAACAATAGCGCACTCACCATACGATCATTGAACTCTTTATAATTTACGGTATGTATACACATTAGACAGTGTCATATTGTTGTTGAGAATGTTCTAAGCAACAACAAGACGCTATGTAATTAAAAATAATTAGTTTTGTTTTGAACAAATAAATAATTAACACGACGAACAGTAAATTGGTAGATTTGGTATTCAATTCGCGTCAATCGCGTTATTTTTAGTTCGCTGTGTCTTTAAGGAGATAGTTATAGATAGTGTTTATGGACTCGTCTGATATGTGAATCACGTACTCTGCTTACTTTTTCGTTTTCATCAAAAAACTTAATTGAATAAATTTATGACCATTTAGAGACGGTATTTACGGCTCCGTTGTTGCGTTTTGGTCTATTACGAGTACCTAAGATCGTATAAAGTCGAGTGAAATTATGAATGCGAGGTGTTTTGTGGTTCGAATTATCAATTCGATTTGAATATCGATTCGATCGTATATGTATGGTTACGTAACGACACCGGACATGAATTTATGTTGCACCGGTAAACAAGTAATTTCAACGGTGTATGGACATTATATAGCAGTGCTATCAGATCAATGTTAATAGTTTTCGCGCTATATATATCACCGGACAGTTGTATTCTATAATCATCGAATAACGATTAGTTATGATTTACCATAATTTTACTTTAATTCCCGCTATAATTTGCATAATCGGTTTTAATCACGATCCACCTCTTCATTGCTGATCCAAATCCAACGCATAGCCGATAGTGGCTTATTGACCTACCGGAAGGCGACTCCCTCTTAAATGATGGCTACACTTATCATTTTGGGTCAGCACGCAGAACGTCATCGAACTAGCGTATACTTGTCGTCGTTCATTCGGATTCATGCTCGATATCAGATCATATCGGTTTTGGTCACGATGCAGCCCTACATTGTCGAATCAACGCATATAGCCGATAGTGAGTATTGACTTCTCCGCCTACCGGAAGTCAACCCGCTCTTTAAAGATGGCTCCACCATTCATTTTGGACAACCACGCAGAACGTTATCGAACTAGTGTACACTTGTCGTCGTTCTTTGGGTTTCATGCACGATATCAGATCATATCGGATTTGTTCACGATCCAGCCCCACATTGTCGAATCAACGCATATAGCCGATAGTGAGTATTGACTTCTCTGCCTCCCGGAAGTCAACTCGCTCTTTAAAGATGGCTCCACCATTCATTTTGGGTCAGCACGCAGAACGTCATCGAACTAGCGTATACTCGTCGTTGTTTAGTTTCAAGCACGATATCAGACCACATCGGGTTTGGTCACAATTCACCCCTTTATTGTAAAACCAACGCATAGTCGATAGTGAATTCTTCGCCTACCGGAACGACACACTCCTTAAAATATGGCTACACCATTTGTTTTGGACCAGAAGTATAGGATGTCATCGAACTATAGCATAAATTTGTCGTCGTTTCGTTTCATGTAACAGGCCATATAACACATATAGCATCTTTCATATTCATCCTTCCAAGTCTCACTCACCTCAATACCGGTCTGATCAACGTTAGAAGTCGTATTGATCTCAACCTTAGATCACATACGTAGGTAACAAACGTATATGCTCTTGGTCTTAGTTTGACATTGATACGACATAAACTAACGATATTGGCATTATGTACATCTCCCGACACAAATGATATTCTTTCAGACATTCACATGAGAATCGAGTTGTAGATTCCGTTCGAAAATTTCCATATGGTTGAAGACCGATACGATCTTACTTTTTGGACATCCTGACTTGACGCATACCAATAGTGGCGAAAATAATGCACCTGTCACTTTGAAATCGTGAGCGATCGCAAGGTACATGATTTTTTCACACAATGATTTCAGCCAGTTCTAGCATTAAACTCAACAATGACCAATCTGTCGTCGTGTTCTGGTATAGAGCCCATAAGAATATTCAAATTATTGATAAAATGAGTAATTTATCTTGGAGTTGGGTCACATCAATGGATTTACTCATACAATTGGCACATTCCATTATCGACAATGATCTTTTCAATACCCTCCCGTCAATGTCAGTACATATAGGGTTGTATGTTATTGTATAAAGTGTTCGTGGTGTAATTAAATCGATCTATAGCTGTCACAATGTCGAGTATCTGCTTAAATAAATATTTTGAGTACTAAAAGTTTAACAAACCATAACATCACGATAGTGGTCTAAAAGCTCTTTTGTACAGCCGGAATGTAGACTGTAAATAGTTGTGGTTTACCCATATTAAGTATGCTACGTACATACGTATGTATCGAAGCATATAGTTTAGGTAAAAACACTCGTGTATACAAATATCAGGTTGAGCAATAATAACATTCGTTATATGACATTGGATATATCTTAATTACTGTCATGGTTTGTGAGCTGTTTGATATAAGAAATAGTAAATTTCAATGAGAAAGCGACGCATAAGTGCGGCCTATACGAGGACCATTAAGTCAACCGAATAATTGGAGCTGGTTTTCATCTAGCTGCATAACATTATCCACTCAGCCACTGGCTGCCTTGTAAAATAGTGCACTGCAGATACTTATGTCAGTACAACTTTTCAATATGGCCATAACGCAGCCATTAAATAATACAAGCTCTTACTAAGACAATAACTCTCAAGAATTTCTCTCGAGGTACTACTTGGCAGGCGGTTTAGAAACATCGAGCTGCTTAGACTATACTGACCACTTCAATGAGGTTAACTATGAATGGAATAATAATCACTGTGTGTCTTTATTGGCATTGTTTCATCTCCTTTACCATAGCTCTGGTGGCTGTTGGTTTTCTATCTAGACAGAACAATAATTTATTTAATGTTAAGAGTTATGCGGATGATCTGGCTTACAAGAGGAAATTGATGCCAACCGCAGTAAAACCCAAGCTAGGGGTTCAAGTTAATGGAGGCCGCCTACAGTTTGTTTCCAGACCGCTGAATATCAAAAAATGATATTGTAAGGACCAAAGACTTGGCCATATACAAACCTCCGGAGATAAAGGTAATTTCAAGCAGAAAAGCGTGTGATAGAGTTCGGTTCAATAGGGATGGTTTATCAAGAGGTCTGAGTCGTGAAGGCCCTCTGGTTTGCGACTGTATAAACTATATAAACAGCTAGCAACAATGAATAAGACAACTCTTATATGAGTGGAAGTACCTAATGAATGGTTACAAGAGAACATCGTAGATAGGCAGCCAAGCACTGTGTGATTTCACAATGGACCTCGTCTCCGGTCAACCAATATAAATGAATGATCTCTTCTTTGGTCGACAGAACCAAAAAGTGCTTAGCACTCAGTTAATCCGAGAGTTGAGAAATGCAATTGACTGCATCATCTTTGGAGCAGAACAATAAATCCGAATAAATTGATATCGACACAGACGAGCAATATTATCAGGTTTCCCCTAGCGTTTAGGAGTACTCAACACTAAGGGTTTCTTGGTCGAAACAAGTCGTAACAGATCCTATATCCCAAAGTAGCTACTACAAACGTGCAAAATATATTGGAACTACCCAAAACCTCTTATAATGTTTAACACAAATTGAAAATAATGTTATTAGATCCCATTGATAGCAGCCCGTTAAAGGATAAATACATCCTGACAAAAATTAGGCAACAAGTAAAGTATATGGTCAACGATATTGACAAAGAATGGCTTTATCCCAGAGTAGTTTTGATATTCGAGACCAAACATGCCAAATTACATAGTTCACTCGACAATTCATTGAAGACGCCACACCATAGTAAATCCTTGAAGCATGTTTCTAGTATGGATCTAATAGGAGCTGCTGTAGAACAAGTTGAAGAGATCCCGAAGGGTATACCATTTGGTTTAAAATGCGACACACTTGCAATTTGAAACTTTGTAGCGTTACAGGGTGGGCTCGGTCGATCAAACTCAGCCACCAAATAGAATTTATTGGTGGCATCCGTTGTTGTTGTCCGTCTTTAAAAATCTTACTTTACCCAAATACGTATACCTAAGTAATTTCTAAGTTATTTATGTGACATGTGCTGTGAGAGACAACAAAAGGTGCATATAGCTGCGATGAGAATCGATGTTCAAGTTTCAGGATGGCGGAGGTGATGCGCGAAAGAAAACGTCGTTTTCTTTACTTTCCCTTCATTCCAAGGTATCGGATTGATCTTCTTCGAGCTGCGTGGTGTTTTTTTTTTGTAGTATCAGTAGGTGTCCCGCCCGACTGGCACCCAACGGAAATTATCTAATTTTTGTTGCCTTCCCAAGCCACAACCGCGACGCAGGAGAGCACGTTACAACTCGACACGTCAACCTTTAAAAATATTTTTTCACGCTTTAACATCTTTCTTTGCCGACACATAATCTCTGTTTGTTTTGCGTATAGTGGAATTTTTAATTGCTACCAACCAAGATAATGTCTAGGAATCAAACCTAATTAACACAACTGGCCTAATTGTGACATTTTCACAGTTTGCTTATTTACTTTACCGCTTTACAGCCAAATCGAAGATATATAGGGCTGCTGCTAAAGGTCCGATTTACGTAGAATCATCTCCACATTGCATAGCTCACTGACAGCCTTTAGTACTGCGACATGAAAGATGCGTCGACCCACGAACTCATGGAAGATGGGACGGCTCATTCTCACCACCGATCGTACCGCCCAGACGATCGATGGTGAAAATCCGTTTCACATCCTGTCCTTATCGGGATTCGAACACCAGGGTTATAGATGTGTTCGTTTACACCACCGATCGCAATCATGGTGAAAATTCTTCTCGGGACCTCCTGCTCTCACTGCCGCAGATTTAACCACTGTGCCATTTGGTGATCTATAACGATCTCGTTAACCTTAATATGAAATTTACGATCGTTTGGCTATAACATACATTTTAATTACAAAAATATTTTTTTTATTTAAATACTTATACAAAACTAATTAATTCTAAGTACAAAAAAATTGTATACATATTTTAAACAATATCACTAGATCTTGGACATCTCCGGCATTTACAAACGAGGCTAAATATCCAAATACGGCGTTCATACGAGATGAACTATATAAAATTATTAATATCACACGATAAGCTATATATATATAGACGAGTTAGACCTGGTCTAGGTAGGTCTTCAAAACCTCTCTGTATGTATGTATGTGATATTATCCAAACCGTTTAACTTGGCCACTGCCGGTGGTGTCACTGATCGCGAATCCTGAATATTTGTCACAACACGCTGCGTTGATTCTGTCTTTTTGATCGAATTGTCGTTCATCATGAAGAGCGCGATAGCGCCAATAATTCCAACCACACCCATAATACTCATCGGTAAGTGTACCTGGATGGTTTGGAGTAGCCAGATGTATGGTACAGTGATCAAAGCTAGACCAGCTGCGAAGTTACCTATTCCAACTCCCAAATTTCGCATTACGGTCGGATACTGGAAGGCGGTAAATGTTGGTATGATTGCATTACTTGCACCGACTGTACACTTAACTATGTATGAGCATAAAAATAAATTTAATTATAGATACAATATTTGTCAGGATTATATATATGAGGTTTACCTATCATGGCTGATCCAATTATAAACCATAAATTGTCTTCGGGCGCAAAATTAACAGCAATACAGGCAACACCAGCAACGAGCATGTAGATAAACAAATTTATCCGTAGCCCCAATTTGAGTACAACAAAAATGCTCAAGCATATCGATATAGCTTCAACACTTCCGGCAATAACCTATTAATACATGTGGTAAACAACATTTTTATCTTAAATCTATAATTAAATCTTATTTCACATCCTTACCGTGTTTGTGTATATATTCCCACCCAAATTATTCATATGCAACGTTATCCCGAAATACAACAAAATGAGTGCATACCAAACGATAATCATCAATATTGTGATGCGAAAATATCCACCGCGAAACAAATCCACAATTGAGATTTTATGCTTCGGATCGAGCGATACAATTTCCCCCGCCTCACTATTATTTGTGTCCGGCACCAATGTACATTCATAGTTCGACGGCAATTTGATACGATTGATCCATGCAGCGCATTCGATCAATTTCACCAATTGATCGATTTTACCATTTTCGAGCAGCCAACGTGGTGATTCGGGCACATGATACCATATTGTGAGTAGGACGATACACGGCATTGTCATATAGAGTTGCATTGTACGCCAATCGTAGGCTAGATACGAGATGCCAGCGGTTATAACGTATGCAATTGCAACGGGTAAAATATTTAGGATACCAATTACGGTACGATATGTACCACTGACGAGCTCGACGACGAGCACAAAACTAACAACAACGACTGACATTGAGGCAACACCCATCACAAATCGCAGGGTCATGTAGAGCGGTAGCGATGTGACGAAGGCGATTGATAAACCTGTAATGGGAACAAAATGAAAATTAGTTTTGGAATACACTAACATTTATATGTTATACGTTTAAATCTAAATCGCCTGAATGTATGCTATATGTGTACATAAAATACGTATTAACGAGTAAATCAATTAACACGGTGTTGTTGTTGTTGTGTTGTGTTATAGATGAGAAAAGTTGATTTTTCACGAGAATTTCATTAATTTGATAATCAATTTTCGTACACAAACTTTATCATTAAGGGCCATCGTTCTTATGTGCTATAAGATAAGATGACAAAAGTTTATGTTTCTCTTGGAAAAACTATTCATAACGAAAATCATTGATTGTACGAATTTTGGATACTCATAAATCTTAGTCGGATGAATCACTCACTGTATGAAAGGAATTCAAAGGTCGGTAATAACTTAATACTCGGTGCTTAGTCATAGGATTTGGGCACTATCTCTCAAAAATTTAACAATCAAACAAAATTCGATTTTAATCCCATTTCTTATCTTATCGATCCCACACATCAAAATGTTAAAAAAAAACGAAAATTTTATGTCGTTACATTAATTATTTATTAGGTTCATTTCATAAATTGCACAATAGCTGCCATTAATATGGCCAATAAAATGCCAGCATACATTTGCCCAGCACCACATCGTTCGGCGGTTTGTATTGTTTGGCGCATTCTCGTCGGTTCGAATAATAAATTAAGGAATTGGTTTACTGCAAAATTGGTCTGGGCAGTTGGTTCTCGTTCGCGTGTCAACACCCATAAATATTCAACGGGTTGATTTAGAGTTGTCGAATTATAATCAGCCAAATGACAACTCCAGACAATCGAATGTGAAATGTAATCAGTTTGAATGATTTGAAGGGTTGAAATTCCCACCGGTGGACTACCATCGGGTACTGAAACATTAAATGTTACCTCCATGCGACCCTCGGTTAGATTCAATAGTCGACCAAAGGCCAAACGAGAGTGCCATGTACTATTCGACGGGAACAACATTGTATTGTTTACGTTTATAGTATCGGGATGGCCGGCAACTGCAGTATATTGTGCTTGAGCGCACTCCCCTCCTAGTTGGTAGGCATATTCATAGCGCGACTGTTCAAACCATCTGCCGAGGTACTGTTTACACAAATACACACACACACACAAAAATTATATTATTTGAACAGTAAATATACAATAATTTTAATGAAACTAACCCGAGCTGGTTGAAAATTATGAACAACTGGTAAAGTTCGGCATATGTCTCCGGGTACCCAAATTTGTCCATTTGCTTGGTAACATGCGACGGCCAATAAAATGGCCAAATAACTTAAAACCTTATACATTTTATAATATTTAAGCACAAATTTTAACTGTATGATCACTTTGGTAGACACTGGTAAACTGTTGGCGTTGGTCGATTGTTGCTTGATTATATAAAAGCCGCCAAGTTTGATTTAAGTTTGTTATCAATTTGAGTTTTTTTTTCATCGCAATGATAAGAAATATCGTGCTGGATTAATATATTTACCATTCGATAAGGTTTGCGTTTGTTGATGATTTTTTTTTAAATTATTCATAGGTTAGTCATGTGGTAATTGTACAATAATGACCGATTTATGAAAAGAAATATTTCTTGCAGTCACACGACTTTGTCGAAATGTCATACACCGGCAGACCTAGCAGATCATCTTATCTATATGCAATCTTCCAACTTTTTGGAATGCCAACCATGTCTCTCAGGTATAGCACTTCTAGTTGGCTTACAGTTATCACATTTCAACGACCACTGCGACGTTCGTAACTAGATACAGTGTTTTCGATATGAAATTGGAAGTTAAAGTTGGATCATGACTACCTATCGTTTCATGGTTCAAATTGCTGAGAATGGTGTTATCTCCGATATAGTAACATATACGGCTAGATTGGACGCTACTGGTAACCCATCGCCATTTTAAATTTTTTTATTTCACTTAGGTTATTGTAGAAACACCTAAATATCATCCTATAAGGCATTCTACTTTTAGGTCGACCACTTTCGTTCATTCTGATAGATTATAATCTGTTTGTTGTATGTCGGTGTGTTTTTATATGTCATCAAGCATACATGCTATATGGGTGTTACAAATCACTGAATTCCGTAATCCAGAACATGTATCCCTGTGTATTAGAAGACTCGTTCAAAGTTCTTCTCATCTTTAGGCTATCCGAGTCTACCGTGTTGGTGTGACCGCTGCAGCCTAGTCCAATGACATAGCTAATTTCCCACTCTGTTGATGAATGGGTGTATTCCAGATCCTCCGAGTGTTTTGTACGATATACGTATGATTGATATAATATAAATGAACCATGTTGCATACAATGTTGAATCATGTTGCACGATGCAACATTTTGTACTGACTGCGAGTTTACGTTTATATTCTTGATGTGTGAGTATGTAGTGTAGTATCCAGGTGTAGTGTGTTGCGCGAGAGGAGGTGTAAGTTATCTTCATTCCCATCGATATACAATACATTTTGTTGCAAATGGTCTACTATAACCTTTAGACGTGTACCAAGCATAATTCATATAAAGTCAAAGCACGATATTGTTTCTTATTACGCACTGTATAAAAATTTGTCTCACACTAATCCTTATAAACCCATGTTATAAATAATAATTACGATAATTTTGGTATTTCTTGAAACCTGATGATAACAAACCAATTTTCATTATAAATATAAATTACTTTAATTCTTATTTTACCGTTCTTAAGAAAATTTATTTGTGTACAAGTCGTAACTCGTAAGTGCACCGAGATACTGTATATGTGTTAAGTACGAATTGATCGATTGGTTTATAACTCAACTCATAATAGTAAATAGCTTGTCGCTATATCGGTCGAAATGGTAAGTACAATGGTATTTGATTTGCCTAGCTTGTTCTACATTTGGATCGCGAGGTAGCGAGTTCGAATCCCGTTATGGCCTGGACTAAAAAGCGGCTACAACTGGTAATGAGAGCGAAAAAATCTACGATCTCGTGTTGGAGTGTAGAAATCATAAGGCGATCCATCTTACATGCCCGCGTACTAAAGGCTGGCGAAGAACAATACATCCTTGTATCGGTTGAAGCGTGGAACGTTAGAATGAGCTCAGTAGGCATTACATATCTCATCACACCAAGGTCTCGATCGAATACGATTCCGAGTACGTCGACATTGACCAAAACTGAACATGCTTCGGGAGGCATGAAAAGTGATTGTGTGTAAAATGCATTCGTTGGTTTGATCAATTGCAATGTGCACTAATCGTATATTTAATATTACAAATCATTGCTCCTGAAATTTTCACCGACCGAAACTTTTTAAGACGTTAGTCTTATCTTGTTTCTATTGTTCATACGATAAATGTAATTTGGATTGAATATGGCCTGATTTGATTCTTTCCAATATGTGATAAGAATTAGTAAATATAGGTGGTCCGGATTCTTAACTAATTGTTAAGGAAACCTAATACGGGTTATCACTTTGATCTGTGCTGTAGCTAGTATTACAGTACATACTCCATTAATGCAGTGGATTGTGTCTATATACCGATGATAAAGTTTTTCGAGATAACGACGGGGGGTATGGTGTTTATAAGCCATGTACCAGTTCTCTATTAAACAAAACTAGTACATTGCCTCCATTTCTCTCTAGCGCAAATTGATTCTACTTCACTGTTCTACTTAATCGAACGGCTATGTAGGAAGATTAATTACAATATTTTTTATTGACACGCCCCTAGAAAGTAAGTGTAAATAGTAAGCGTACTTCTAGCAATTGATGAAATGGAGTCAACGCAACAAATCTGGTTTCTATACATTTAAATGAGGTCCCCGAATATCAACGGCTTATATGGCGTCTGTTTAACCTCACGCATTGTAACGTACGTACAAAACTACATATCATAAATCATTTAAAGCATTACAAAATATAATTACTAGTCAGTAAATTTTATATTTGCATATTAAATACATAGACTGAATTACTAGTTATCATTGATTTGCAATTAACATGTATACCTGACTACCTGAGTATGTGTAATTTCGTGTTAGAAATCACAATCGCATAAACTATTGGTACAACGTTATTTATGGGAAATTGTGGGTCTATAAAATGAACATATATCCAATTAAAACCAGCAAGAAGTATTTATAGTGATAAATAACTGTCATATACTTAACATTAACATGTGTGAATATATCACAACTTGCCCGAGGCCTTTCTGTGATCTAAAGAACTTCTACCGAAACTGCAACAAAAATTCTAAGGTAAACACACCCATTTTATACGAGTATATACCATTCACTTCCACTTTGTGTAATAAAACTTTTGCTTGCTTAACGGACAAAACTTACAAGTATCACGTTTTACATTTGCAATTTGATTACTATCTTAACAATTTGTTTTAATTCAATTCTGCAATTTACGTTTTTATATATAATTTGAATCAGTACTGTGCAACGTATATATACTGTATACATGCAACAAACATATGAAAGATGGATGCCTCAAATCAAATCAATATATTCGAAATAAAAAATTGAATTTTTTCTACAATTTCAACTCCAACCAACACTCATTCAATTACAGAATCATATCCTTTCAATTGTCTTATTACCTTTTATGATGTATATCCAACCTATCCTTACCTCCTAAACTATCAAACAATACTTATTCGATTTACAATTCGACATATATACGCTTAATTTGGATTTTTTATTGTATTACGATCATCATCATTTTCAATTTCCACAAACAAACACACACACATACATAGACACACATACGACCGATAAGAGAAAAGAAAAAATGATTAAGATATGATAAAGTTTAAGGGATATGGGAAACTGGGTGGAGAAGAAAAGTGAAACAATAAACAATAGGAAATTTCTTTGTTTCTCCGAACTCATTTAATCTTGATTTAAGGATACTACTACTGCTATTGTTAAGGAGATAATATAGTAATTTGAAAACGTAATGGAATTTAATAGGAAATTAATCTTAAATTGATTGATAGTTTTTTTTATATTCGTATCTTTCTATCCCGGTAATGTACCGTACCATGAATATATATGAAGATGGATAGTAATCGGCGATGATTTCGTTTGAGCTATGATTAAACACAAATGATGACATGGTCGAGCAAATCTGGATATTTTTTGTACGATATATGATTAATATAATATAAAATAAATATGTTGCTTACAATGTTGCATCATGTTGCTCCGTGCAACATGATGCAACATTTTATGCAACATGGTTAATTAAGATTATATCAATCATATGTATACCATACAAAAATGTTGCATCGTGTTGCATACATTACTCACCACAAATAAATTGCATCGCAGCAAACGACATCATTGTATGTTTGCGTCCACATCGATCCGAAATCCATCCACTGCACACGGCGCCCACAGCAGCCCCAGCCAAAAAACACATCTCAACGACACTCGTAAAATGTGCCATACTGCATACAAGTTTCCATTCCGAAATTATTGTATCGCCAATCAAACTGCCATCAAATTCCCAATTTTGACATTCGATAAAGCTCGTTGATGAGTCCATTTGTCGTGTGGCTGTTACAATATCAGCGATAAAATTTTCCGCCGATATATTGTCATAGTTTAAGTTAAGCATTGTGCACGCGCCATTGGGTTGGGTTGTGTTGCGCCACAGTTCAATTGCAACATCTTTTAGGTGTGCTGGTCGCGAACACCAATGATCGCGATTGTCGGCCTGCAAGTAGGAAAAAATTAGTTAAATAAAACGATTACGATGACAATGTCCGCAACAAAGGTTAAGCGAATATGTGGAAATGAATTGTGAAGGCCCAGCGGAATTAATAAAAAGCAAAATACATAATCTACTCTCGTACATGAGTATATAACTATATGTGTATATATATGGGGTGAATGTGAAGGCCTTGTTGTTATAGTTTATATAGTGATGTTGTTATTTGTATGAACTATCAATAGAATAATCATTACAACAACAGTAAAAATTTCTAATCAATGTTAGTCATTTGGAACATGTGCACTACTTCTGTGTCATTTATGGATTGGTTTTAGTAGTTGTTGTGGTTGCTGCTATATAGTTTCAATTATCAAGGATTATGTTTTCATTCGTATATAGTTGACTTCAGGCAATTTATTTAGATACGAGTGTACATATAAAAACATATATATTGAGAACATAAAATGGAATTAGATGTCGGGAATCGTCAAAAGACAACCACAGTACGAGCATGATCTATTTAAATGAATGTTATACTCGAACATAACATTGACCTGCTACGAACGAATACTATTTGTTATGTAGCTCTGGACAATGGAAACGTATGCAGAGAAAGGTAGTCTAACTGAACTACAGATTAAGCTTTTATAATCAAATATATAATATAAAGCTTTTATGTTTAAGATATGCTTTAGCTTATTACCGGTTACATATAGTTCGAAATCTCCAATTAAGAACAAAAAAGCATATACTTAACCTGAAAAACTTTTTGGTCATTAACAAATGAAAGAGCTTTAAGCTTTACATAAAAATCTGTACAAAATCTTTTTTGGTATAAAGTTAAAAAATTAGTTCTTCATTGCTCTGTATTAAGCACTAAAGCTTTTTCGGTTCAATAAAAAATCTTTATAGCACCCTTGTTTATTTTTATTAAATCTTTTATGGTCAATTCAAGTTATAAGTCTATTATGCTATTTTGTTAAGCTTTAGAGCAATTGTATAGTTGCTAAGCTTTAGAACACTTTTCATGGATAAGCTTTGAACAGTGTTATCACGACTTGAGTATGTTATGACTACTATTTGTTGACCTTAGTAACTAAGCTTATAGAACCTTGAATCTTATATAATTTTACAGTTTTTGCATATTCATGAAAACTTTAGTATTAAACTTTAACATCAGCTTTTTAAATTATTCATATTATTTGGATGAGCTTTCATATTATTTGGATGAGTTTTCCTTGTAAATGTTATTTAATCATTTGATAAGCTTTAAGGCCACCGAATATCGGTTTCAGTAAATCTAACTTTTAAGCTTTCGAGATATAAAAGATTCGTTTATAAGAAAAGTTTCAAATACGAACTAAGCTGTACTATACATGAAAACAGTTTTTGTATTGAAACCTTGTTACGAATGGCCTGTGATGGTGCTTTCATGATTTTCATGGATTTTAATAAATGATAGAGCTTTAAAGCTTTACTTAAAAATCTCCACAAAAGCTATATTTGCTAGCATACTCAGTATCATGATTGAGTTGCAAGTTAAATTGGCATTCACAACTGCTTTTAAAAAAAGCTCTTATGTTAGAGCCTATTACGAATTTTAATAGACTTATTTACTTTGGTTTAAAATTAAAACTATTTATGCTTCATTGATCTGTTTAAGCCCAGAAGTTTTAAAAGGTTTAATTAAACGCTTAATTAAAGCTTGATAGTTAATCATTTGATAAGATTTTTGGCCACCGAATATTAATTTCAGTAAATTTATCTTTGAAGCTTTTAAGATATAAAATAGAGTTTTTATATGAAAGATTCGTTTATGACACATAACAAAACTATCAAATACGACTTAAGCTTTTAGTATACGTTAAAACAGTTTTAGTATTAAAAGCTTGTGGTATGAGAGCTTTAAAATTAACATCATAGTCTCCACAAAAGTTGTTTTGCTATCTTACTCAGTATCATGATTGAGATGCAAGTTAAATTGTTATTCACAACAGCTTTTATAAAAGCTCTTATAGTGCTAAAACAAATTTTAATAAACAAATTCTTCATTGATCTGTATTAAACCCGAAAGCTTTTAAGTAGAGTTTTTAATATAGAGCTTTATTAAAAGAGTCCCTCCGTTGATTTTATTAAAGCTTTAATGTTAAAGTCAAGTTATTAGTTTACTCTGATATTTTGTTAAGCTTTTGAGGTCATGGCTGATATAATAGTTTGAGCTTTGAACTGTGCAATCACGACTCGAGTATGTTATGACGACTATTTGTTAAGCTTATGGAACCTTGAATCTTACATACTTTTACAAGTTTTACTTCTCCGTGAAAGCTTTGGTATTAAACTTTAACATCAGCTTTTTAAATTGTTTATATATTTTTGATGAGACTTTTTTCTGGTTGTACAATTTAATAAATCCCCTGATAAGCTTTTTGGCCTTCGAATATCAAATTCAGTAAATTTAACTTTAAAGCTTTCAAGATATAAAATAGAGCTTTTATGTCTAGAAATCATTAAAGTTAAATCCATCAATGACGCATTATAATACGCTAAAATACGGTTTAAGCTTTTAGTATACATTAAAACAGTTTTGGTATTGAAAGCTTGTTACGAATGGCTTGTGGTTGTGCTTTCAAGACTTTTTATTAAATTCGTTCATTAAAAGCGTTTATTTAGTTGTCCTGTTTTATTAACCGCTCCTCCTGGTGATAATGTTCACCAGCAGCAGTATTATGGTGCCTTGAAAGTAAATATAAATAAAGGATATGATGCCTGGTAATGATGAATCCTTTATTGTTTGAATGGTCTTACTTGTTTCAATTAGACAAACTGCTAATCTATAGGATTTAGTGTAGTGGGATTAGGGAGCACTTGCGAATAAATAATTAATTATAACGGAGGTAGCCCAGTATTTGGTCATTTTAGATTTCTTCGGCATTAAATTTAGAATCTAATGGAGTTGCAAGTCGTGTAAAGAAAAGCAGTAGTTGCTCAGTTTGGGAGAGGACCCGAGGTTTCTCGTTAAATAGGCTAACAATTTATAATAAAAATAAGCATCCTCATTGGATTAGATCGTAATTTTATCTAGTTCGTCTGTTTGCCGCTTGGCTAAATAGATTTATGTAAATATTAGCTCTTAAGCTTGCATTCGAAAAACATGATTCGAACCATGGTCTTGACCTGGTAATTTAACTTGAAAGAATGGTTTTCGGCTTCCACTATAGATCGTTAGATTCGTTGAGATAACTTTTGGGTTATAAATTAATGATAGTACTTTTGAAATTTTAACAGTTGAGGAGAATCAACGTTAAACAGGGATACTCGAAATGTATAACAATATATAGGAACAATTTTGTTAAAGCACCATCTATCAAATTTGTTGTGAACGATTCAGTATTATAAAGCAAATCAAGATCAAAGGTTATAGTCCGTAAATATCAACCTCGGATCTGCACGCGTAATCCAACAAACTCCGAAAATCCAGCAAACTCAGTCAATATTTATGGGATAAGGTAATCGAAATTAGGTTTCACATCTAATTACGCCTGCATTTGATGAGGTGTCAGATTAGAACGGAGCTAGCTCTTCAAAACTTTTATGTTATAAGCTACAATAAGTAAATCGATTAGTGATGCACACATGACTCAACCAACTCGATTTCAATATAAAATACTTTATTTTTTTGAAATCTTGCACTCCCACGACGATTCGATAACATGCAGATTAGATTTATGTTCATCCATGCATAAACTGTATTGCCGAATATATGGAAGATTTAAAACCAAATTATGGCTCCCAATTGAGATTTCGGAATGGTTCAGATTTCAATTGAAATTTTTTTGCACAAACACATTGTTGAATATGCTCTCCTAACAATTGTCACATTTATACATACACATACACCCTATCAACTTTGCTCAATCCAATTTCTAATTCCCAAGATTTTAGGTAAATAAAGTAGCATAGCGTAAACGCCATTCGGATGTAGAACGAAAATAAGGAAAACGAGAAAATTTAAATCCAACAACAACAACGCAAAAAATTCTATTAAATTCTAATAACATATGTCCTTAACCTGAAGTTATATATTCATACCTAGCTACACAGACACACACATCGTTACATTTGTATATGTGTACGAGTACAACATAATCAACATATAATGTATACAACTCATAAAAAGAGCAACACACAAAGCCTTTTGTACATCTTAAACATGGTACAATCAACACACTCAAGTAGATCATTAATTTTCCAAGTATTTCAATATTATCTAACTTCTGTATCGTCTTGTTGCTGCTGACGCTATTGTTGTTGTGATATACCGGCGTAAGGATTTCCTTCATTTGTTGTGCATATATCATTGTCGGTGTGTGTGTGTGTGTGCTGCTCTAACAAAGCAGAAGTGAAATCAAAAATTTTCTTTTTTCCCAAAATTACTTGAATCCAGAAGACCTTGAGCGTACGTCTTATATATTCGTGTATAGGTGTGTGGGCGTATGAATATTTTTACGACTTATGCTTTTATGGCGGTATCGTCTCATGAATATGTCTTACATGTTGGTAATAAAACGTTTACCTCTAAAATCTATATTTTGTTGGTTGTGCTTCGAATGCTTAATTGATCGTAATTAATGGTTGACTTGCGATAAAAAGTCGTTCCTCAAAAATCGATACACACTGTATATACGGTTGGCAAATGCGAGTTTCGTTCGAATTTTGGTATCATTCGCCGTGTTAATCGAGGGACCGCGAGATCATTGACGCGATACGTATACATTATGTATGAAGGTAAAAGATTTATTTGGCGATGAGGTGTGATTGAAATTTACAAATGAACTGGAAGTAACAATTTTTCGTATTTCGGAAGCACAACGAGTTGGTAGATAGAGAATTGAAGCTAGAAAATTTAGCTGGAGAGACGAGAAGGGATACACCTAAGATTCATGCGATGGTTGTATGAGCTATCAATAGAATAGGTTTCCACGAGCTAACTACTGTGTACCAGTACACTAAGTATAGTGAAGAGGTTATAGTACGCGGTATTTGTATAGTTGTGGGGGTCGAGTGACAGTAAAAGATAAGGCGACCAGCAATTGAGTGACCGATGTAATAGGAAAATCTCTTTCTGGCATATCAGTTTGCCTTATCCAGCATTCCTGGATACAATGGACTAATCTATCATTCATTAATCTGAAACCAGAAAATGATTACAGGAATGAACACTAGAAGAAACAACAAAACTGACAAAAGTCAAAAACGTCCTTAAGCAAAGTAAGCACTACTCAATACAACCATAATACAGTGCTATGCACCTAAACGGAAGATTCAGACGACATAACGATGAATTCTAAGGAAAGATGAATTCCACAAGCAACTGCAAGCCACAATATCAAGCACACACAGTACGGGCTTGATATCAATAATGTGAAAATTTGCTTTGGCCAGCAACACAAGATTACAATGGAGAGAGTCTCGTCGATTGTTGTTCCAGGCGCAACATCGAAATAGAGAAAAGATACTTTGAGAACAGCTACACAAGTAAACCGGATTATAAATCTCCAGACGGCAAGAAAACTATAACGAAACTATATCAACATCCATTCACAAATAAAGTGGGAAGTTAGAGCTGTCATCTAGAATCCCGCAGAAATGGAAAAAGGGTTTAACCATAACCATCCCAAAAAGAGTCGTCTAAGAGATTGCAAGAACTGAGAAGGTATCCCACCTCTCAACAGCTCAATAAATTTATTAGCGATGATAATCCTTGAACAAAGAGCTTCAATCAATCAACTAACATCGAAGCTCACCTAAAAGCCCAGAAGGAGCTGTGCAGATTATTATTTGTCTCAATCAGACGAAATGCAATCTGGAAGACACTTTGCTAAACGAGCATACAGAATAAAATAGTAAATTTAATCAAAGAGATGTATGAGGATGCTGGCAACAAAGCACTAGGGAAAACAAAGTGGAAGGTGTACTATCTTTGCTACTACACCTCATGCGTAACTCGACGCCACATTCCCATTTGGTTTTCAAGAGGGATCACTAGCATGACTTCACAAATGATATTTGCCTACTAACATATTGACTGTACGTAAATCCACATCAATTATATGCCAATCGAAGAGCTATATCGAAATTCGTATAACTCGGTTGTATTGTAGCAAATCCAGCTGGGTTTTTTAAATAGCTTTTGTGGCAAACAAACCAAACCGACATTGAACCAGAATGTGGAAGTGGAGATGGATTGGTCACACATTGGGAACGACCTCGATTGACATAACACGAATACCATTCGAATCGAATTCACAAGGAAAGAGTTAAGTCGGATTTGGAAAAGATACGACAGAGGTATAGCCCTCAATAGAGTCAGGTGGTACAATCTAGTACGCACCCTTTTTGCTTAGAGATAAAGAAGGATTAAACTTTCTGTTACAAAAGCGAACCGGATACCATGCAATATTATATACCAGAGTACAGTTTTAAGATAGTCAAGCTTTAAGCTTGAGAAGTAGTTATGAGAAGAAGAAATTGATAACACTAAACAGAATGAAACAGACATGAGCAACAACTAAATAGGGAAAGACTACTTTGAGGGCAATTGCATAAGTGAACCGGATTACGAACTTCCAGATGGCATGGCAACTACATAACGAAACCATCAACACCCATCCCATCTACAAACGAAGTGGGAAGTAAGAACTGTCATGCAGAAATAGTAAGGTCGCTGTACAGATAATATACCAGCTGAATTGCAGCAATTCTCACAGTACGAAATACCGAGAGAATCTCTCAGAAATAGAGAATGGTATACACAGTACGAAATACCGAGAGAATCTCGCAGAAATAGAGTTAAGAGAATGGAAAACCGCCAAGGTTGCCCAGAAGTTAAAAAGCTGCAGCGTAGAGTGGCAGTTACCGCATTCGAATCCCGACACGGGCAGGATGCGAAAAGGGATTTTCACCCTTGGTCGGTTAAGCTTAGAATTCGTGTGCCGTTCCATCTTCCATGTCAGTTCTATAGGCTGGCATGGAGCTATCCAATGTGCAGTTGGTTTCTACGTAAAATCGGACCTATAGCCGGAACGTCATAAAGTGGGATGTCACAATTGACCTATTGAGCCTGAGTGACGGATAACACAAAAAAAAGAGAAGGCAAGAACTGGAGTAGCATTCCACCTCTCAAACTCGTCTAAGGGCCTGGAAGAAGCTGTACAGCTCAAGTAACAGTCAAACTAATTGACTTCATTACTGTATATGCTCTTTGTAGACTTAGAACGTGTATTTGACTCAATCAGTAGAAATGCAAACTGGAAGGCACTTTGCTAAAGGGGCATACAGAAGAAAATAGTAAATATAATCAAAGAGATGTATCAGGATGCTTGCAACAAAGCACAAAGAAAACAATCTGGAACGTGTACTATCTCCGTTACTACACCTCATAATGCTTCATATCATAAGCAACTCAACGCCACATTCCAATTTTGTATTGTAGCAGACCCAGATGAGTTTTTTTAAATAGCTTCTGCGGCAAACAAACCAAACCGACATTGAACCAGAATGTGAAAGTGGAGATGGATTGGTCAGACATTGGGAACGACCTCGATTGACATAAAACGAATACCATTGGAATCGAATTCACAAGAAAAGAGTTAAGTCAGATTTGGAAGAGATACGAAAGAGCTGAAAACAATAGCTCTCAATAGAGTTAGGTGGACTCTGTTACAAAATCGAACCGGATACCATGCAATATTTTATGCCAGAGTTCAGTTTTGAGATAGTCAAGCTATCAGCTTTAACAGTATGATAATATGCGCCTATACGGAAGATTCAGGTGACATAACGATAAATTTAACGAGCAACTGCAAGCCGATTGTTGAACCAAACATGAGCAAAGAATATTTTGAGAACAACTTCTCAAGTGAATCGGATAACGAACTGCTAGATGGCAGTTGTAACGAAACTATCAACACCCATCCACAAACAAAACAGGAAATTGGAACTGCCATCCAGAAGATAAAAAATATCAAGCTCGCTAGTACAAGCAATACACCAGCTGAATTATTCAAGAAAAAAGGTGATCTAAGAGAATGTTAGAACCGGGAAGGTATCGCACCTCTCAACAGCTCAATAATTTTATTAGCCATGATAATCCTTGAACAAAGAGCTTCTTCAATCAACCAACATCAAAGCTCACCTAAAGGCCCATAAAGAGCTGTGCAGATGACGTATATAACAGTCAAACGAAAGGAATTCACTAATGTATCTGCTTTTCATAGACTTCGAACGTGTATTTGACTCAATCAGTGAAAGCATAATCTGGAAGGTACTTTGCAAAGCGCTCATACAAAAGAAAATAATTGAACTTATCAAAGAGTTGTATCAGGATGCTGGGAAAAGCTCAATGTAAAGGTTAACAAAGTACCAGACATCAAACTCGACACCACATTTCCACATGGTATTCAATGGAGACCTATAACGTGACTCATTAATCTGGACTTCATAAATGACATTTGTCTGCTAACTCGTTGACAGTACGCCAATCACTATTAATATTATGCCAATCGAAGAGGTGGAGGAATTCGTATAATTCGGTTGAATTGTAGCAAAATCAGGCTGGTTGGAATGCTGTCGTTCTGTTCAACGATTGCTAAATGCGTGTAAAAATCGGAATGGGTTTGAAACATGGAAAGACACACATAAGATCAGACAAAACATGAGAATGATTTTGGCTATAGATAGGTTAGATTAGGTTGAGTGGCTGCTATACAGCACACTTAGGCCGGCGACGATCCGTTGTGATACCACAGGATCCCAATTATTCTTATGAGAACCAGATAAATCTCGTACTTTACAGTTTTTGAGATCAAATATCCATGTCACTTCCTCCTCCTCCCCCATACAGCTTCTGTAAAAGTCATTTGCTTCTAGTTCTAGCCGCCTCGCATGTTCCCAAAGTAAGGAGTGATCTGTGAGTATCCCCACGGTTGTTTTTAGTTCATGTCTTCGTAGTGAGATCAGTGTCTATGAGCATTTCAAGTTCAGCTTTGGCCAGACTTGCCTGGCTACTCTCCATGAGAGAGTGTTCGTCCACCTTTCATTAGCTAAGGCTTCTGTCTCCATGTTTAGTCTTGAGTACCTTAATGACTCCTCAACTTTCCCTTTCCGATAGCCGGGGACCCAGACGATCTGAATATTGAAATAGTGCAAGTGGAGTTGGAAGGGTCACACACTAAGAAGCGCCCTGATTGACATAACACGATTATCGTTGGAATCGAATTCACAAGGATAGAGTAAAGTAAAACATGGGGGAGATCGAAACAATAAGCCGAAATAAAGTCTGACCTAGTGCACCCTCTAAGATCCCTAATTAGAGGTAAGGGAGGATCAAAAGAGACGCTGTTACAAAACCGTCCGAGACCATGTACTATTTTATATCCGAAAGCGAAATATGTTATCTCTTCAACGCCGCAATAGTCAAGCTATGTCATCTTGAGAAGTAGTAATGAGATAAGAAAAATGATAACACGTAACAGATGTCTCATGAGTTGACAAATGGACCATATAATAAATTTACAATAATGGCCAATTATGTTGGAGGTTAACACGAGTATCATAAAATTCTCCATAATTCACTATTTATTAGGTCATGACAATGAGCAGCGCTTCACTGGCAATACCAACCTTAAACTTATCATTTCTTATCTTCCACACAACACATTTATCAGATTAATAACCCCTCCCTCCCACCATACATCGTAAGGTAATGTAACCTATTTTAATGTCGATGTAATCTATCATCATTAAACTAAAAAATAAATCAAAAATAGTTTTGTTTGTTATGTATATGCCACAGTGTGATAAGAGATAATAACTATCGACAACTCGAACAGTCGGGTAGGTACGAGTCGAGTATACATAAAGCACAAAAAGCTTTTATTATTTAACGGTAACTGACATTGACTCAATTTTTGTTGCACACCTGTATCGAGACGAACTAAAAGGTTTCGTCTTCGCCGGGTATACACCGACTTGTACATATAAACTCCTTGAACCGAATGGTTGGGTATTTACAATCCTATTAGATGTTCACCATAACAGTCGAGTTTACTATGTATAGTTTGTTTGTTCATCTCCCGAAAACGGATTAAAATCTCGATATATTATATATCAATTCGATATATGTCGAGAGACACACACACACACACACATAGGGATACATATATCTAAATGAACTCGTTATCGTGCATAGATGGATATGTATGATAAATTCAATTGGATAGATTCAGGTCATGGATTTCACTCTAAAGCGATTAGGATTATATATACGAGTACATAAGCGTCTATATACAAAATATATACGATTGAGGTTTGTTGGTTGAGTTGCGTTGGATGTGTATAAACTCGTATGTATGTAACCCCCAAAATGATTGATTATTGATTTTGTTTTTGGCACAGCACATACCGTGAATATTTGAGACGAATTTAAATTTTTGGCATCTGACTCATCGGACATGCAATGTTCAACAAAAACAACTCACTTGTCTAGATATACGATAGCAATAAAATTGCAATTTACAAAACGACTTAATTAACGCGGTCGCGATAACACTTGGCTCCAATTGTTGGTTGTAAATAGTTTTGCAATTACATATGTCTACCCCTCGTGTATATATGGTAAGTTTCGATGTGATGCAATTATCGTTTGGTGTTGCTACATATACAGGTTTGTTGATACAATATCGTTGATAACCTATTGGATATAGTGTAGACGCCGGTTGTAGCTTAATGGTTAAGAGAGTTTCTCATCACGCCGCCTTCTCGAGTTTGAATGCACTGGATGACATAAAAAGCGTAAGGTCACAGTTGGGACGCTCGTCAAACCACCCAGGTGGCACTGTGGTTAAAAACTGCGTCAGTTGGAGCGGGAGGTACTGGGTTCGAATCCCGATAGGGTCAGAATGCAAAAGAGATTTTTCACCATCGATGATTTGCGCGGTGCCATCGGGTGGTGTGTGTTTATCTGGATCCCCTGTTGAGTTTAGAAACCATGCGGGAAAAAAGGTCTCAGTTGGGACGCGGGTAGAGCCATCTATTCGGTCTTTAAACCATAGATTATTTATAGTTCAGACAGGTCTCTTCTTATTTGCATGTGACCCAGCCATCAAAGATGTACTTTTCAACACGTTTTGTCCGAATGTAAGAATGTATGTTCATATACTAGTGACCTTCCTGACACATAATGTAAAATTTAATACCCTTCAATGAGTCAGACCAAATCTATCCGTTATTAAACTGAGATTTGAGTCCATATGACCTCCTTTTGGAGTGCATAGTTCATGGGCCAACCCATCTTCCATATCAATACTATATAGGCTGGCATGAGGCTATGTAATGTGTGGATGGTTCTACGTAGATTGAACCTAAGGGCGTACGTCCTCGAATTTCCTATACAATGGCGTAAACTAGAAGCAGTGGCGTAAAGTCTTGAACCCGAAAACAAATTGCAAAGATAAAGACAAACAGCTACATAGAAATGAACTTTGTCAAACTCTAGCGGCCCTATTTTGTACCAAAGTTCTGCTAAATTTCAATAAATTCTGAAATGATTAAAAGTGACGTCATGATTGTTAGGCGATCTTAAATTAAACATGCTTCAGGTTGTGGTTAAATGACTGTCCACTTTCTTCCAGGGATCATACATTGAATTGAAAATTATGACACACTTATGCAAAACAACAAACCAGACCAATTAGGGTAATTGCTAAAAATCTATCATCTATATGAAGATGGGAACCACCAGAGCTTCAATCAAACGGAAATTATTATCTAGCATTCAATCCACTTAGTCACCCTAGAAATGTCTAAATGGTTCCACACTCCAGTTATATATTGGTTCCTTCTCCGACTAAATGGTTTTGACGTGGGTTTGAGTGGGGCCTATTTGGATCTTCGACAACTGGCATCATGAAGCAAAACTAAAAGAGGCACAAAAAATGGAGGACAACAGCTATACGTATATCTGGTGTTAAGTACGTGTGAGAGAGGGTTCGGATAGCCAATCAGTTTTGCTCCACCAACTCACACCCAAAAACCAAAACAATACGAAGGATGTCAATAGACGTAAATGGCACCCTTCCCTGTTGTGTGCCCACCGAACTACTCACTAAAATATAATGATTAAACTTCGTTGTTTAGGAAAGGACTTATACTTTTTGGGAATAAAGGCCCAAGGATAACGTAGGCTAAATATGAATGGTTGGTTATGTTCGTTGATCTTGTTAAAAAAAACAGAATGGATAATATGAGGATTATGTGAAATATCGGAGATCAACTTGCTGGTAACTTTTGAGCTATTAACCTGCCAATTTCAAATTCTGAGTGGAAATCCTACTTGCTGTCAGTTGGCTGATTCAAAAAATACCAGACTTAATTGATTTTTTCAGAGAGGAACATTACACTATTATATGACTCACAAGAGTTAAACTCTGAGCACTCTTCTATATTACTGATATTAAGAATCTGTCAGAATTCTGTTTTAATTCCTTCTTTTGTTTTAAATATGATCGGAGTGTAATAATTTTTCTCTTCCATATTTGTAATAAGTTCATTGGTTTATCGAAGTTGGAAATAATTTGGCATACTAATTTTGACAGATAATCTTTTAAATTCTGTAAAAAGTCAGCAGTTAATGAGTCGTTTGGGACAGGAGTCTCGTGTTCGTGACCAACAGCAACTTCGTCACATAGCGCCACAAACTCCACGATTTTCGACATGCGTTGAGTTCATCTGCTACTTTTTAACTCGGAATAACAGGTTTGACGAAAACGGCCGGCGAGCAGGATCGTCGCTCTTCCGAAACGTCTTGAGTCATTACGATAAGGAAGACGAAAATTGTTCATCGTTCGATTGAAGGCTTCTCATCATCGTTTGTGTGCCATTGTACACTCGTCCCAAATGATTTTGCATATTTGCAATATCTTACCCATCACCGAGTTCTTGGCAATCAAGCACACTGGCTTGTCAGTCGTGTGAGTATTCATTTGAAATTTCCATGCAAAATAGGCCAGTCACATTGTTGACTCCAATTCTCGATGATGCAATAGCTATTTGAGATCTAATAAATATTTGGCTTATTGAATCTCGATCGTACATTTCCTCTCGTTACAGTTCACAATTGAATGCATCGTGCATTGAACAAATTGGAGCCGACATACCCATTTTCCACAAATAACCAATTCCACACATAAACACGAACCAAGTTTCGATCATGATCAAAGTATACCTCGTTGTAAGTACATTTCCAGTTCATAAATCGATGTTGTAGTGCAAGCGCTTATGCATTTCTTTCACAATTTCACTGCCTTCGATGGATGACTCGTGGCTATGATGATCACGAACGATGTACGAGTTTGATTTGCCTGCGTGAGAACAGTGACACCGCCGAGTGTTGAATCCTAATCTGAGTTGATTTCCAGCAAAATCAGACATGGGCAAGCTTCTCGATAAGTGGCATTTAATACATTATCTATATATATGACACAAAGACGTTCGAATGAAGTAGGACCATGAACAAGGAATAAAAGAAAACGAGAAGCGCCTATAATTTATCATTTGCATCCGGAGCAGCAATACCAAACACTGCCAGGTTGCTACCTTTGTTTAAGTATTTACGACATATTTAATGGACTTAATAGAATAACAGTACTCATTATTGCAGTGTTTTGTGATCCAGCGATTATGGACCTCGACATCTTCTCCTTTCACGATCATCGTGACTGTGCTGCCACCATCTATGTTACGACGCCGATATAGTAGATAACCATTTTCCACCGATTGAGTATGCCAGCAACTGACATGGATATGGTTTGGTGCATTTTCCATCGACCAATAACTCCGGATCGACTTCTAGATCTGGTGTTCTGCTGAGTACATCCAATATTGCTTTCATTGTCGGCTTTCATAGAGTTCCAAATTCATATCTTCAGTATTCATCATATAACGATCTGTTTATTTGGATGCCTTGAATTCTGAACAAAATCCTTCGCTGCAAAGTAATTTGAAATTCATTCTATTCTGTTCCTAACAGCCACAATTTCTTGAATACAGTTAATATGTCTTTAGTTGAAGCATCACGCCAATGTTTGCGTTGCAAAAATGAAGCAGATGTGATGATTAGTAATTTATTGGACTGCATCTCGTCTTGCAGCCTTTTCTCAATAATCCAGATTTGACGAAATATTATCTCATTGTTGGCAATGTAAATTTTTTTATTGATTAGCCAGATTATCTATTTAGAGCCACATGGTAAGTATATGATGTAGTAAGAAATGATGTATTGTAAATGGCGTCAGTTGGAGTGGAAGGTGTCGAGTTCAAATGCAATAGAGACAAAAGGTATACTTCATCATCTGATTGCGATTGCTGATTTGATTGAAGATAGTCATCCAAAATATAGCAGGCCTAGGGCACCAGCTTAACATAGCACGCCTCTGACTACCTAAGGTTTTAAGGCCGAAGCACTCCTAATTCTTTCGCAGTTCTGTTTTCACATACTAACTTATGCCGATGCCAAACGAAGGTCATATGTTGCACTTCTTCATGGCAACCTATATTTTTGACATGGAAGACAGGTTGGCCCAAAGCTCACCTTAATATACAAGGTGATACTGCATTTATAAGTTTGGGGAGGGTCGTTGACACACTGAGTCAGCCAAAACTTGATATTTAAAAGAATAACTTTGTGGAAGATCTTTTGGACATATTCTAAGCCCGTAGTTAGGCCCAATTTTCAAAACGATCAATCACTTCTCTATGACGAAGGAAATACATATTTGTAGTTCTGAAGTGTATGTCCCATACAAGGAAAAAATAAATGGAGTGATTTTCCTACTAAGAGGTTGAGATCAAAAACCAGTTAAAGATTTTTAGTCTGAACACTTGCAGGGTTGTTTAGTCAGTCCACTAATTAACATGTGATTTACGAGTGTACAAGGCGATGTAATTCATATTCTAAAGGTCTGACAATACGTGCTTTCGTATTAGCAAGCATTCATATGGTGTGTAGCCCTTATTGATTAACATTAATGTAAGCAAAGATCATTATACTGTATTGAGCAACTATTTTGAAAACAACTGAAAATCGTCTATTGTGCAAAATTTAACCCTGTCGCTGACATAGTGGTTCAAGCTACATATAGAGGCGCGATGGTGAATCTCTTTCGATAACGATAAGGATGATGTTTATACGACCATGGGTAGCCAGTAATATAGCCTTATAGCGGCACACCTTCGGATTGACTCCAGAATACAGATATAGCAGACACAGAAACAAGCAAAGTGAAATAAGTATCAAAACACCTCATTAGAAAGGTCATATTCGCGGTGAATGACTGGGATTATCCTATATAGGGTCAAATTGTAAACTTTGAAGCTAGTTCGAAGTATTTATGAATACGATCAAAAGACACCAACATATTCACTATATGTAAGCATTGAACACACATTCGATATACCAAACCCATTTCAGTATAAATAGACACGCATAAGGTCACATGTCATATAAAGATTAAACGACTTAATCTTAAAGTCAATATCTATTACATTTCGTTTCCTTGAAACACCGAAGCTGGGTGAAAGCTTCCAACTACAGTGTTAGTATGTGTATAAACCAACCCATATGTACCGATCTTTCCGTATAAATTTGTCCTTTAAGAAAAAATACCGTCTCCTCACCCACCTATATTCAGTCCGGTATTTATTTTGGTACACAAATTTGAAGGCTGCCATCAAACCACACTATAAAGCAAGTTCATTGGCACACATTTTTGTTTTTTTATTATTGTGATCACGTTTTTGGTGTTATGGACGGAGTATGAAGGCTATATGTAGTGTAAATAGTTCTTGAAACACTATGTAGCCGGCCAGTTACATAAAATGTATCTGCAACAAATTTACAACAAGTATTGCCACATACATATTTTCACGTTTAATTAGATTAGTTGTACATAATGTAATTTATGCCAAAGATGGTGTTGAGACATAAAACGAAATTTAATTAGATTGGATTGGTCAATGCGTGCGTGCGTGTGTTAAGATGTTGAAATGAAAATTACATTTTCCATTTGATGTGGTAATTTTTGTGTTATACAAACACTTTTACATTAAGGTTTTACCTTCGATTAATTTGGCAACTTTCGTGTAAACAGCATAGTTTAGCTACATTTGTCGTGTTGTTAATGCTTTGAAGTGTGAAGACATGCGGAATAATATGTTAGGCAACCCTAGAACTCGATGTGAACTATGTAGAAACGATTCGCCTGTAAAAACCGATAATGGGAGAAAACTGGGATTTTGACAGGTTATTCCAGTATTTGATTTTATGTAATGGTTAAATTTCGGATAAGTACGAGAAGTAGCTTAGGACATAGCGAGAAGTAGTGGAGGATCTCAAGCAGTACTTCTGAAATCAAAATACTAATAGCAAATTCGGATTAGCTGCAATTCTATAGAGTGTTGATCAAACCCGTTGGTATATGTAGAAGTACGAGTTACACCTTCAAGAATAAGTGCGAGAAGAAGGTTCTAACATTCGATAGAAGAATCATGAGTGTGATGTATGGGCCAAGAAGACACTGTCGCGGCAACAACTATTTCAAGAGGTTTAAAACGATCTGATATATCTTTTGGCGGTTTATGTAGGACTGACTAAAATTATAACTAAGTAAAGCTTTCCACGTAAATGTAAATGGATTAAAAGAATTTGTACATTACATGATGCCAATTAAAACAGGAAATCAGACTATAATTAACGTCACAAGCTATTGAATAACATTCAATTAGACAAAATATTTATTATTTTGTAATCTATACATATTTACTAATATAGTAAATTACTAAGTAATTAAAAATTAATTTAACCGACTACAAACAAAAACAGGTAAAACATAAAACGTTTTTCATTATCATGGTCATAAATCGACGATGTAAGCTTTCACGTACAGGTAAGACTCGATTAACGTTGGTTTACGTTTATATATCATAGTTTAATGCACAATCGTCGTTAACGTGGGCCGTCAAGGTTCCAATTAAACCCGTTAATCACACGTTGTTTGATCGAAGTTAGCCTATAATCGTCTATACCATCTATAAACTAGGCCGCAGATCAGGTTTACATATTACTAGTCGTGAGATGACTGACTATTTTAGTTAGATGGAAATGAGATAAACGAAGTTGCATGTTTAGGATGCAGATGGAGAACAATACAAAAGTGGATTGTAAAGGATCTGGGCAGCTGATGTCGTTTCAGCAACAAAAAGAACCTCTACTAATAAGCTGACCGATCGTTTTAGGCTACAGACCAAGATGTGTCTCTCAGATAATAATTAAAAAAAGAGGTTTTGACACTTTTGACAGATAGTTTAATGCAATTAAGTCTCATAACGTTTAATCCTAGTCCAGCCAAACTCTGACGATATTTGAAATACCCATAACAAAACAATTTATAACCTGAAAACTGTTTCTAAAATGCTGTATAGTCTCAGTTCAGGAAAATACAAGTTGAAGCCCATTAGCAAACTGTTAGCAAACCTAAGCAGAAATCCCACCGATAGCTTTCTCGACCTCATTTCTTCGTGAAATGTTTTACAATGTTAGAAATCTCTTTGATCTTCCTCCAGCATAATTGTCTTTATCGATCATCAGTTCCTTAAAAAACCAAGGGAGGTGGTATTCAAAGAAGTATACATCTCATATCAAATCTTAATCTCACATAAAAGAGAGTAGCATAATGACTTCTAGGATGGCTGAAACAATCCTCACCAATTTATTTTATCAACCTGTGACAACAATACAGTTATTTTGAAAGGAGTCAACAAGTCTATAAGGAAACCATTCTATACTTTGGAAGAATTTTGGCTTTATTCTGTATCGACAGCAATTTAGTCACAAATATCGAGAGGATATGAGTGTTTTGAATCATTGATATGTGTACTGGGAATGAGTATAATTGTCGGAAACAGTCGAGTATCATAGTTAACTTTTCTGATATAACCCGAGTTCAGTAACGAATTGAACAAAGAATTCAATTAGGATAGGATAATCTTCCTCTACAACGATAATTATTGACCAAATGTCATTGAACCTTGGAGTTAAATTACTTGTTTTGCTGACCTAAAACATACTAAATCTTGGTGCTGCACTACTAAATAATTTTAAACCATTTACTTTCTGAAAAAATTCATCACTTGACTTAAAACAATCGCTAAAAGTCGTTTACCTATACTCGGTCAGAGATGGCGCCACTAATATCAACGCCTACTTTTGAAAAATTATAGTTAGTATTACATCTAATTTAAACCAGGTAACGTAAAAGACCAAGACAAAATAGCTGTATTTATCTATTAGTCGAAAGAGAGACGAGCTAAAATAATTCTCCTAAAAGACGATAAAATAATAAGATATATATAAATAAAGTTCCAATTTAAATGTGAACACCCCTGTAGTTTTAAATGGATAGGTTTCCACATTATTATCCATTGTCAACCCTATAATGTTATTAATTTTCATTCTACAAAGAATAAAAAACCATGGGAACTCATTCAGCCCCTGAATGATACTATCAAAAATTATTGATGTAAATTAACTTCAACGTTTCACTGATAGTTCCGTGATTAAAAAATTCTGGAACGAGAGAGCTGACGAGAATTCGATCATAAGTTTCTTGTCAAATAAAGACTGCACACAATATAAAATAGTGTTATAGTATCATTCAGGCGTAACAAAATTGCGATGAAACTTTTTGTTTATCGTCTTTCAGGGGCAAACTGTATATTAAAATTATTTTCTTGGATCGTGTTTGCGCACAATAAGTAAAAGTTCTTCTAGCCTCTGAATAATTTCAATATTATTCAAAAAAATTCAGAATGAGAGGGCTGTCGTGAAATCGATCTTAATAGCTCTAAAAATAGTGTTTAGTGTCATTCAGGCGTAACAAATAACAATGAATAATATAACGTATGCCGCTTTTTAGGCGCAAATAGAAACATTTAAATTACTTGATAAGGTCGTGTTCTAGTTCGTTCTAGCTAATTGGTTAAGAACTTTTAATTACACTTCCATTTAATATCTGTGTTCTGCAACAGAGCTTCCCGTTTTTGTCACCTGTATGAGCTGAGCGACCAACAAAACGTTGTACATGAAAATCGGAAGTACGGACAAATTCAAATAAATTGGTTATATCCGTCCATGAACTAGTAATTTAAAATGTTTGAGTCACGTGGCTAAAGATTGATGAGCTGTTTGCAAGCGAGGTGACAAAATAATTACACAAAATTATATATTGTGCACGACATGAAATTGCTATATTGAAACGTGACTGTTAGAGTGTTCGACCTTAATATATGATCGGATTAGAGTGCTTAAACTATTTAAAGGTAGTTAAACGATAGATAATCCTCATCATCTCTGAATCACTAAACGAATACGTAATCGACTTTATGTACGCGAAAACGTAATATATAAGATTATGTATGAATGCGGCTTATACTTACCGGTGTATACCAAGTGAGGTATAAAAATCGTAATACTTTTTCTTTTGTTGGATTTATAATGCATAATATGATCTTGAACGAAATCGTAAGTTGAATACTACAAAAAAAAAGTTTTTTTTTAATATTCAGTGTAATCGCGGCTCAAGGCCATCGGTTTTATTTTTATGATTTATTAAAGTTTTATTTATAGTCGCGCATTGTTGTAAGTACGAGAAACTGTTTAACCCAAATTACCACCTTTGTGTGCTGTCATTCTATAATGTGCATTTTTTAGGTCGATGAACTTCGATATACGATTACGTTTCTTTATAGTGTACAAATGCGATCTTTATCTTTATCGCGGTAGTCAAACTATTATCAGGGTTGTTTTAGTGTAGGATTAGGCTAGGTATTTATTTGCGATTAACTAAGTAAATTGTTTGGCATTGAAATTGTTTGAAATGCACGATCGATTGATATGATTTGGATAAAAAATATATCGATTTCGAAATTGAATGAACGCATTAAAAGTGTACTTAAAATGAGGGGTTAAAGATAAAGTTATGGTTAGTTTATAGATCGAAAGGTAATCAGTTCGAAGTCGGAGAGTCGAACCAAATATGACGTGTAACTCGATGGTTAGAATTTGGAATTGGAGCAAATGGCCAATCAAACCATCTATTAGCTGGTTGCCACCGATGTTTTCTTCAAAATACCTGTTGTATATTAATATTTGGGTAAATAGTCTGGACCGAAACGACATATTCTCAAACTAGAAATAGGTGAGATTATCGACTTTCTTGATTGAAATTATTAAATTCGAATATCTTTTTTCGTAAGCAGAACTGGCGCTGCGGTATGAATCAAACGTTATATTGGGGCACCAAAATTAATGACGTATTCAGATTCTTTTAAAGGTTTTTCTCGATTAAAACAGGAGGAGTTGTGACACCATCATTTAACAATTACTTCAGAGCAATTTTAAATGTAATGAACACATTATCGCATTGGCCAAATCAGCTTCACGTAAACTTGGGTTCCCCAATAGATGCAGACGGTTTTTTTAAATCGGATCAAGTTCTCCAGATATATAAAACCTATATTAGACCTTGTATAGAATATTGCTATCAGGTTCGGGGTGGAGCATATGGCATAGCGCTCCAGTAGCTGGATAGAGTTCATGGGCGTGCCATCCGAATAATACAAAACTCTAGACTTACGCAAGATCTAGACAGTCTACAGCACCGCAGAGATGTTGCAGAACTCTGCGTGTTCTATAGATTTATAAATGATATATGTTCTGCAGAATTAAAGGAGAAAATACCACCATTAGTTACGCCAGGACGGCGTAACAAATGGTCAATGCGCATATAAGTTTACGGTGAAGCTGTCAAAACCTCGAACTAAAGGTGCAAAGCGCGAATTTATTTACTGAACATTCAGGAAGTGGAATTCGTTATCCGGTTTTCAGTTTCCATTTGAGTATAAAATGCACAGGTTTAAGGTAGCTATCAACCTTTACTTGAAGGACCGCGCGTTGGGTGCAGGAGCTCTGACAGTTATAAGGAGCTAGGATTGTCAAAAAGTCCGTCCTGCATCCAATTAAAGTTTAATTTAAAAAAAAAAAAGAATTGGCATGAATCTCACTCTCTAATCAAAACTCTCATGGTCACAATGCAATATTTCTGTCCAGTGTTTTGGATGGCAACGTGAAGAAATTTGTACAAAGCATGCCTATATTAATCCTGGTGTACATTGAGGTAAATTTTGAAAACAATAAATTTTTTCCACATAGCCTATTAGAGTCGAAGCTCGCAAATCTGAGAAAGACGCTACTGAATCATTGCCCCACCCTAGATAAAGTTATGATTAGAAATCTTAATAAAATCGACACTATCATCTGAAGTGCAATAAAGGATTGACTGAATCTTTCTAACGCGATGTGTCAAATAAATTCTTCCATGCGCCGATCAGTCATGGTGGCTTGAGAGTCCTAGCTTTGCGCTGAATTCCTTCTTGCTTTATTGCATTGCCTAGAAAATCTCAAACTACCTGTTTTTGACCAATGATAAAGCAAAACACCACTTTTGGTTGAAGAGCACCTTCTACTTAACACCTTTGACATCTATTCATTCTGAAGTTAAAAAGGAAGTGGCTCAAATCCATTTTAAGAATACATGGGTACGCGAACCATTCAGGTTGCTGTCCGGTCGCGACTTTATTAACTGTGTCAAAATAAGGACTAATGCTTTCGTCACATGGTTGCATGGTGCCTGAGACATCCAACCTTTTTCTACAAGTAAGTCACAGGACATATTTTAGTAAGATGGAACGACACGGTAATGTCGTTAAATTCATTAAGCGCGTCCTGAAGGATTGAGCTTCAACCGCCAACCGTGAACTAGATTTTAAATCATCTTTAGGCCTTAGAAAACCGGGTTGGATTACCATCAAAGATTCGATGGCTTTCATGTTCAATTCGTTTTTTCAACGAAATTGGAAAGTATTCTAGAACCAATACTACGACGGGCCCGCTGTTCAGCCCACATTCACATACAATTGAATCCGAGACCCACGTATGACAGAGTTAGGACGCTACTTCCTCTAATAAGGAAGACGACTCAATCATTACAGTTCATTTCGTTACAGGCGGGTACCACATCCATGACTTGACTAAAACTAAGGTCAGGAAGTACGAGTAAGATAGTAAGTTGTAGTTACATCTGTCAACAAAATACATCAACGACTTCTAGATCTTATTTATAAGAATACGGTTGGATTTGTTAACACAAGAATTACAATCGGTGGAGTAAAAAATTTTCGAACTTTGAACATATTGACGAGTTGTCTCACACCACAATGTACATTCCTTTCGAATGTATGTACACTCCTTTCGTAAAATACCTAAATGCCTCGACATCTGATTAGCATTGCACATAAATGAATTACCGAGAATACTGTCCTTATCTATAGTTAATCAACTGTTTATAGAGAACGGGCGAAGAAACTCAAGGGAAAGAAGACCCCGTTGGGCGTGACTCTAGTCTGGCACTGTAGGCAGACATAGTGCATGTGGTCCCTGCTTGCTAGTATCGGAGTGAAACGGAAAAAGTAAACTACAGTGATATATAAATTCCTTGCCATTGTAAAACAGACGTGAGTATCATTCAGGCGGAACGAAATTATGATGAATACTATTACGTATACCGTCTTTCAGGCGCCAACTAGAAAGATATTTAATTTATTTTCTTGGGTCGTGTTTGAGCACAACCCAACAAAGAATCGCGACCGCAGTCCAACACCTTAATTTTTGCCTGACTAAACATATGTAATGTTGCATCGATTGTGCATTATGTTTCATTTTGTTCGAAACCGAACAGAACGTTCTAGAAATCAGCAAGTGGCAGAAGTGCGTAGCTTATACTTTCATCCAGCGTGGAGTCAATACTGAAATTCGCTTGGAGATTTTTACTGAAGCATAAAACAATGTAGTCCACTAAGGCTCTAAGATCTGACTGTCATCATCTAACCCCAAAGTGCGTGTTCACCATTATTCTTCAAAATCGTTTCACAAAGATGGTTTGGCATAAGTACACGGCTGGGTTTCGTTTACACTTAATATATACGAGTAGTCTCGACACTATAAGCCTAAGTAGAAGCTAGTTAAGTGCGACACGAATAATTGATAGCACGTCTTGATATAATGGTCCATCGTTACAGCTGCCATTTGGGCAGTAAGAACAATAGGCCATATAGGTTCGATTGATGCCATTATATAGCACTAATATGACCGATCCGTCAACCCATGAGCTCGGAACAACTGGGATAATTGATCAATGTAAGCCATTTTGTGATTCAACGCAGATGTAGTAGCTTTTAGGGTACAGAGGCTAGCACAATGTCAAACATCTAATCCAATATCCAAAATGGTTCTATCTCATCCACCTGCGTTTCTATCTACTACCATGACGCTACAGTTTATCAAGTTATTCACACTAATTAAAACATTGTACTACTATCGATGTGTGGTTATGACAATTCAAATTATTAAAACGTGTCATGATTTCGATTAAACTGATACAATCGATCGTGTCATCGTTGCCACAGCTACACGATCATTTCTATAGAACAAAACGTTTACAAGCAATGTACACACATCCTGATCGAAGATTGGATTTTGTGGTTTTACTAAACGTCTGTACCACCGCTTAGAGGTACATCAGATCTTGAATAATTGGAAAATAGATTTGTATAAAAACGTGAGAACGATTTTGTGTAGGTACACGCGAGATAAACGATCTAAGATATATAGGGAAATCCACTCTATACACCGTTCACAGACGGATATGTGTTGCTGTCTATCTATATGCACGTATGTACACAGATTAAATCAAATTCGATAGTTAAAGCACTCACACGTCTCTTATAATTCATTATGTCGATTCAAATAACTCGATGATTGCATGGCTTATCTAATTGCACACACACACATTGTAATAACGCGAATTATTTTGCGATACGTGACACAATCTAAATAATTGACTATATACGATGTTCAACTACCGAAAAATTAGATTAATTGTTTGCCGCTGTCGTTTATATATAGGTTGGGCCCCCTTCAAGGCACAACTCATTATGTGACGAACGTAATTAGTGTATATTCGTGTTTAGCTGCGTTCGGATACACAATACGTTGGGACTTTATAAATGCAACCCAAATCTTATATATACAGTCTAAGTACGCGTACATAAATAACAGATATATAAGAAAGCCTTGAAACACCTTGAAACAGTTTAAGGTGAAATGAAAAAAAAAATTGTTAACTTTACTGTGCAACATTGAAATGATCGAGAAATGCGGATGAATGCGAACACAGAAATGATCGTGACTATGTTACAATGACGTGTGTGACCTTATCCCACTGTAAAGAGCTTTGAAGTTCAATACTTTGAAATTTTGTGTGGTTTTGAGCTAAGACCACGGTACATAATGAGAAAGTGAATGTCATCGCGATTCTATTTAATTTTGTGGTTTAAGGAGGATATATTAATGACGTATATGTAGAGATGATGGATGAGAAGGTTTCGATTAGTTTATATATTTATAGAAGTATATAATGAATTGATTAAATGCGATCGAGGTCATGTCAATCACTGATATGCGCATGTTTAATTAATTAAAAATTAATTGCTACAAAATTCATACTTGAATCGATGTGTTCGAGTGCAGATTATATGGGTTAACTGATTACTGGTTTGTAATATATAAACAATAAGGTTAATCGAGTGAAGCCTGTTTAGAATATATACGAGATCGATAAGGCTGAAAAATAACACCTAGAAGGCAAACAAGTGGCGTAGTTGCTAAACCTGCAGCCAGTTGGAGCTAGAGGTACCCGATTGTAAATCCAGAGTACTAAATAGACTTTTTACCATCTGATTACGATCTGTGGTTTGAATGAACACATATATGACCCAATTCAGGAAATAACTAACATTACTCTTGTTTCACGGAGTCCGAGTGGATAAGTCTGAAACAATCGCTCTATATCCTTAAAGCTTAGTGGTAAAATTAGAGAGTTAATGAACCCAAGAAAAAAAAATTGGAAATTTAACAGATTTCATCTCAATCAGTCACCTCGACCTGCTTGGAAAAGCATCAAGTTATCTCTATGAGAAGAGCTATCCTCGGTTCTTAACCCAAGAGAACGAAGGACAGATCATCCACAAAGAGAGTAAAAGAAAGTTGTTGAACCCAAGAAACACAAATTGGAAATTAAACAGATTTTATCTCAATCAGTCACCTCGACCATCTTCGAAAAGCATCAAGTTGTCTCTATGAGAAGAGTTGTCCTCGGTACTTAACCCAAGAGAACGAAGGACAAATCATCCACAAAGAGAGTAATTAGAGAGTGTATGAACCCCAGAAACACAAATTGGAAATTAAACAGATTTCATCTCGATCAGTCACCTCGACCATCTTGGAAAAGCATCAAGTTATCTCTATGAGAAGAGTTGTCCTCAGTACTTGAAATGAAGGTTTTCATCAGAACTCTAAAGAGAAGACTCTTGTACAGCGGTTGAAACTCATTTTTAAGTCAAACATAATTACGGTCGGGTTCGACAGTGAGACGAATTCACTAACCGCCCGAAAAGGATGACCTTAAAGTGAAGTTTTGTCACCGCTGTTGTTTTGTCGTGACGACATCGCTAGAATTATCGTTGATTGTATACCGGCTATACGATTTCGGTTATCAGAAACAGTCTCCTTTGCCGTATATATCAAATGTCCTGAAGTAGGAAGGAAACCTTTGAACCATCACCGCAGTCGAGGTGGCAGTGAATTGGCTGCTACTTCATCTTTGGTTAATGGAGGTGTATATCTGTTACAGCCACTCCCCTGCAGGATTGAACAATCACTCCAGGACTGTAGGCCTAAATATACAAGGAGGTGAGCGGTTAGATTACTGTCCATATGCCTCGAACACTGTGAAGCTTAAAAATTTCTTTGAGAAATTATTTATAGTGGGGTCGACAGTTTGAGAATATTGGTTCCTAAACAACCACGTTAGCTTTTGCAGCATTAATCGAGTCTATTGTGTGAAAAACTGTGAAAATAAAATAAAGACATTCACATGATAAAGCACCACACTATTTCAATAAAGGAACACTGACGTATCTGCCACTAGTATCTCAACTTCTGTAGATCTACAACTGCAAACCAATCTCCTGAATAATTCAAACAAACTAGAATTTACGTAACCGATTAGAACAACAAATCAAACGATGATGTCAAACAATATCAAATTATTCATATTATAATTTAGAACGTGTCTTACAGATTGCCTAGGACACTAGCTAAATACGAGAACTCGTCACAAACCGTAAAACGTCAAATAAAATTCATATTTCACAACAAAACGTGCTTTAATTAGAAAACAGTGTCGGCCTCGTGTGTACGCTTGCCAATTTGTCATCGTGAAGTAATTAGAAAAATGTTCTACTCAACAACATAGCAAGTGACTCTAGTCACTATTTATTGGTATAGCAATCATGGTAGTCACTGTTCAGCAAGAGAGCCTCTAAGTGGCCAAATTGATGTGTGGCCACTTTACGGTGGCAATAGGAAACTACATCAAAAAATAGGTTTCATATACTCTTTGAATAGACATTCCTGACCTCGGCCTGATACAGACAACAAGACTTCTCAGCAACGAAATGATACAGTCAAGATGCGAATATACTCTTCTGGATTTTGGATGGCTTCCATTCTTGAATTGGCAGGATAATTTACTTGCATATCGATAAGCCATTGGTTCGACGAAAACTGTATATAGCTGCTATTATGGAAGAGCTTGTCGCACACCAACGAAATATGTCTCACAGGACAAGATACGGGTTTCATTCCATAAGCAAAGTAGCAGCAGACTACAACCTTTGTGTATCAGCAGAACGCATACAAGCTGATACAAATGGTCACTAAAACCAAAATGCTGTGACATAACCATTGTAGGATGACTTTATACGTATATAGATCCGATTACCTATACATCGATTAGCAAGTTTTGTCTGAAGCGATTACAAGCGATCGAACCTTCATTTTGATGATGATGTTGGAGAAAAGTTAAGTGGACATTCGACTTCTAACAGCTTATGACAACCTTCAATGGAGACAAATTACTAATCGATGTCTCAAATTGTCCCTCAAATCAAGACACACAATATTATTATTATTTACTTTGGCATCATCACTCCAACCATTTAAATATTGAAACACAACTAAAATTATATAAATTTCCTAAAAGCTTGCTAAAGTTTTAAACTTTCACTTTCAAGAAAAGTTTTGCAAAACAAAAAATTCTATAAACACTTCCTATACCCGCAATCCATTTATGCTTAAACAACCTGCACCAATCACATTATTCACATCACTAACCTAGGCCAACACATAAAATTGTCTAGAGAACAACAACAAAATTTAACAATAACACTCACCTGAAAGACAAGCGCAAATATATGAAATGTACACGGTAGCTGGAACAAGCACAACACAAATGTCCATAAAAATTGCCAAACACCATAATGTCCGATATAATTCGATATAATGTCCGAATCGATATCGTCCGATGGCATTTTAAATTGCCCACTAATCACACTATCCGATCGTTTCACATCGATCTCACCACATTTATTATGATCACTTCCCAATTCACTGTCACCCGTATTCACCATATTCGATTTTGTTTTATAAAAAAATTGTTCGTTATTTGTCGAAGTTTTCATGATTTGTGCTAACGATCACTGATCCACAGAAATTTTTACGACACGATATATGTATAGGCAAGACTGTACGTATAGCTTGCGATCGCGAATTACAATATTTTCAATTTAGGAAATCACAATTGTTTTATGTACTCGTACAGATTATTTGATGTGAAATGAAAAGTAGAAAAGAGCTTTAATATAACGAAAACGCGAAAACAAAATCGAAAATCGCGGTGAGAAACTATATACTAACTAGCTTAGAGCTCTGAGAGCTAAGACCTATTTACTGTGTGAAGTAGTATAGTTTGTAAGTTTCGTCTCGTTTTTTTATTTTTATTTTTGCTGTTTACATTTCGATAAATTATCAATGTTAACGTTACTTTTTATTATTGCTTACTTACTTTTATTTTTTTTTATTATTTTATTGGCTATTAATTACGCGGTCAGTAAATGCATCGTTTAATCCCATCGCTGCTGATCGCAACAACCAAAAAAAAAAATTAAATGGGGCAACATTTTAGTATAAGTACTCACAGAAAACTCACTTTAATCAAACGGTCAATCGCTTAATTGGTCTGTAGAGATATTGATTCGATCAGCAAGTTTTGGAGAGAAGGATTTGATCTTTTCGATCACGTCATTGAATGACGTTATCATCAGATGGAAACCGGCCTTGTGAGTTACAAGATGCTTTACAGGCCTCATTGGTGACCCCGACGGCCTTGTTTAGGGAACAAAACGTCAATACCTTCTGACAAAATCTCCCGATACCCTCCTGCCTAACCAACACGGCAAAATTAACTTCACATAATGGAATTTCTGCATCTTCTCTCCTCAATACGTGGTAGTTCGTTTCGCGCTCAAGGCACAGATATATCCAGGAAGTTCGTCTCATGCTGCATCAAAGCTAAACTCAATAAGGTGGGCAAATGCTGGCACCCACAAATACAGCATGCAGTTTCAGGTTCGTTTCATGTCGCAACAAGCAAGCCAGCCTAATCACTAAGCGGGCGAAAGCAGGCACACCTCATCGACCATAGATCATTATAATCATAATCAAACGAGGAATTCACTTTCGGGGGAGTAAGGCAAGGTGTGGCGTTCAGAGCAACTCAAATAAATCGCAAATTAGCTCAGGCCCCACACCAAATTAATAAAATCGCAATTAATAAAATCGAGTTTAGTTCTTGTAATTCACAAGCACTGTCGCGTCACGATATATATGAATCGCACATTATGAACATCAAGTCCGGTAGCGTATGCCTGATGAGATCTTTTCGATCACATACAGTCATTGAATGACGTCATCATCAGATCGAAACCGGCCTAGTGAATTACAAGATACAAGCAACAACTCGGATTATACAATACAGTAAGCTTTTACACGCTTCATATTTGTACTTTATTTAGTTCTTACAGGCCATTTTGGCAACAATCTGACTCCATCGGTTTCGATCACGAACCAGCTCTTCATACTGTTGTAAACAATTAGAAGATGCCAGATCGCTCTCTACCGTGGAGCTATCGTCGCCGACAGTGACCTCTTCGCCTACCAAAAGGTGCCTCTTTATTCTTTAAAGAACTCGGTATGTACCATCAACGTCGCGTTTTGGGCCAGCTCGAATGTTAGAAGCCATCTTTTCTACTCATCCGTCAATGTCCAACTCACACATCCATACATAACAACGGGTTTGATCAACCCTCTGTACTATTTCAGCTTATCCGAGTTTGCAAGATATTTTGTTTTTAGAAGTGGACGTAGAGGATATAAAGCTCGATTGCCAGCGTCAAGGCAAGGCAAACCTTGATATTCTCTCTATTGTAATGAGATATCCAAGATACTTGAATCTCATCACTTCTTCAAACATGTGCGTACCACTGCTGAAATTAATTGCTGAGATCAGATATTGGGTCTCGAAAACCAGAAATCAGATATTTGGTTTTGGACTTGTTGATTTTGAGACCAACGGAAGCAGTGGATCAAGTATCTCTTTCACTCCGTTGCAATCCAATCACACAGATATCATCCGCATATGCAAAAAGTTGATTGGATTGTCGGGATGTGATATTTCATGAGGTAATTGTACCAGAAGTAATTGTAAAAGTTCACGAAAGCCTAGTCTCAACTTTAACACAGCATCGTGACTGCGTTTCTGTCATTCTACACAGATGTAAGTATTTGTTTGGTATTCCTAAATATTCAAGCGCCTACTATACTCTCGATTGATCGAGTCATAGGCTTGCTTGAAATCTAGGAACCTGGTGTACATTGCGAGATATTTCATAGTACTTGGAAAGAATTATCCATAGCGATAAAACTTGATCAGTGACTGACCAATTTGGACGGAATCTTCCTTGGTAGTCACCGATAATTTCCTACGCCAGTGGAGTAATTCTTCCCAAGATAATGTATGACAGTAACACTGTTCATTTCTGACAGTAACACTGTTCATCGTTCACCCAGACACTGTTCACTTCTTCAGATTGGTAAATTGATCGCAAAATGCTATTGCTGACAAGATTTCGTTGCGTTTCCTCATTTATTAGACCTACACAGGAGAATCGCGTTATATATTCTTCTGTCCTCATTGACTTGTACGAAAATATTCATCGTAGCTTTGCAGTAACCAGATAATGGTCTAAGAATTTGGTTGACGACCGATACGATCTCACGTCTTGGATAACCTGAGCCCGCCCTTTAGAAATCAACACATGGTCACTTTGGCTTCGGGATGTTTTACGTGTGGATGTGTCCATGTTTCCAATTTGATGTTTTTATGAAGAAAGAATGTACTTGCCACTTTGAGGAGATCATGAGCGATCGCGCCAAATACATCATTCTTTCCCCATTTTCGGTCGCAGTTTCGTGTCAGAAGTACGGATCTATATTATTACATAATTCGGTCTGATTTCGGCCAGCTTTAGCATCAAAGTCACCAATCTGACATCGTGCTCAGGTATAGCGCCCATCAGATATGCCAAATTATTGTAAAATGAGTCTTTATCGGAGGGTTGGCTAACATCAGTGAGTGCATGTACACAGACAATTGACAGGTTGATTAATCTCATGTGTAAGCGAAACTTACACATTCGATAAGCGACTATACTTATGGAAGTCTAACCAAGCCATTTTTACCTGTGGCCCAATGGGAAATCCAACTCCAAGATTTCCGATGTCATCTCCACTGTGTAGCAACGTATATAGCTCTGGGACACATGGTCTCCACTTTTAGGCCATCGAGTTTCTTGGAACGGTTCGAGTTCCAGCCAATACTCTTTCATACATGTTATGAGGCCGACAAACGCGCAAGGTTTTCTAAGTGCCTACATGTTCCACGTGAAGATCCTCAATCTCGTTTCCAGGTACTTAAGCGGGAGGTCATTGTTGTTTTCGCGGTTGTCCATATTAATGGCGAAACCGAATTCCAATAAATTTTTGCAAATGAGCTCTTACCTGTTCAAATCTACCAGATGCTATTATCACACCATATAAATAAACAAAACAGAATTTTAATCCAATTCGTATAATGTATACATATATATTTATCACTAACTGGTTCAATGTTTGAACAAGTGCATCCGATGCATCTCTACTTATAGATGTCATTTTGTGACATGGAGTGGTGAAGTAAATTATATTACAGGTGTTCGAATCGATGGTGGTATATTCTTATAGAGATTCTTTCGTTATTTAGAAGTAGATAAGCACCATTATGCAAGAAGGCGGTTTTAAGAAGGTTTGCATGACGGTTAAACTTATCATTTCCCACCATAGATGGCAACCCCGCATATATGTGAAGTTCCAGTTTAAAAATCAGGCCACCACCTTAATTTAGTCACTGTAATCGAAACTGTTGTTTTAGGTTAAAAATGGATACTACCCATTAGATAGGACTTACCGAAGTGATAGCTATCAAACAAGGGGACATAATGCGGCCACAACAACGCTACTAATTTACTCAAATTTATTTTGAGAATTAGTCGTTGGTCCGAACAATTTATAGGTGACCGTGATTTTATTTGAGCATGGAAAGTGGAAATGTTTGTGCAAGGTTGTTGACCAATTCTTACAACATAACTTCTTAGCAAAAACAACAAATCATCCGAAGGAGGTAATCGACAGCCACCTCTCTCCAGGTTTTACTATTATTCGAACAAAGAGGAATATGGGATAGGAGTTTTATAGCAGTTTGCGTTCCTTTAATTACAAATTTGTAAGTGTCTATGGTTCAGTATAGGTTAAGTTTATTTATGACCTCGTATTTGATCATTTAATAAGTCCTGCGTCCAATTTAAGAGGTCCGCCATAAAGTTTGAAATACTGCCCGGATGCATTGGGACATACGGATGAGACGATGTTAGCGTCATTCAAAGCGGCTATAAATTATTATACCATCATTCAATTTTGCGTGCTTAAGCGCAAACTGACTATATAGTATGTCTTCGTACTATGCGATCGACTAAAACCGTTTCATACATCAGTAAGAGTATCAATGAGTATTCGGGAATACATTTCGCCGTTCGTAACAATTCAATGCGCGCAGAATCTACCAGCCTGCAACGAAATTTCATTTAACACTCTCTTGCTTCCAAGCTTAATAGAATCATGCACCCAATTCACTAAGGACATTAGCAAATGAGACGGTTCACTGATTGGACTAACCATTATTTTTGGCGATGACCAATTTCAGTTCACTGTTTGATACAATTGGTTGATACGATTTTTTTAATGAGCTGGGTCAAAATCCGTAACCGGATTAGATTCACATTGTTCCATGCGAGGTATGGGGTTACAGGTAAAGGTATAAGTCGTTAGTTTACAATGAATCTAATCTAGACGGCCTTCACTGTGATCCATTTTGTGACTAGGATTACTGATTGTAACTTTAGGATTCATTGGTGATGATTTAAGAATATCAGCCCCTTTTAATATTTATATGAGTTCAGAAATGGTAGCTGACAGACAGAATTACATTAGAGGCGGGCTGATTCTTGTGCCACACAGAATTATGCCGACCCATCTTCCATGTCAATATAGGCTGGCATGGAGCTATGCAATAAGGTAGGACGTAAATAAGTGTACCGCGAAAGATTTGGGAGGGCCTTAGCCCATTGATCTAGTGCAACGACCTCAAAAGGTAAACAAGTGTCTTGTCTAGTAAGGTTAGCTACTGTATCTAGATACCGTGCATACGCAGACCTGACTTGTTCGTTACGAGCCGGGTACGATGAAGTAATCGGGAATACCACCTGTAATGCGAAGTAGTACCACTGACGAACCATCTTCTACTATAGGTAAGATTTTGACTGTCTCATTTCATCGTTGAGAATGTTTATGAAAAAATCTGACCATAAAATCGTAGCTGAAGAGTTAACGTTGGGCTATATGAGCATGAAGTAGAACAAATGTTGTTCTGAGTTCACTTTATTGTATTAGAGCCCGTCTGGCCTTAATTTACCTTTTCAATTCTAACAAGATCAAACCAAGTAAAATAAATACAACGTTCATTCATCAGATCATCAGTTTCCTAGGAAGCAAATTGATCCAAGGATCAGACCAAAGACAGTTAGATATTTAAATCGATTTTACTTTCTTAAACTTTTTAAGGTAAGCATGCAAGAAACATATTAAATTGTATATGGAAATTTATTACCTGCCATAAAATTAAGATGGAATATTAATTAATTATGCAAACTCTAAACGTAATTAACAATTTCAGTCTAGTTAGAAAATATATAAATGCTGCAGTTAAGCGTTAATCAACCGTGGTGTAAATGAGACTAAAGGCTCTAAGATTCTCACAACTATTTAAGAACGTTTTCAACGGAATCTCCGTATATCTTCCAAGCTCTCATGAAACTACTTTTAAAATCAAATTGGGACGCGGCTCTGATCAACTAATATTTTAGACATTACATTTTTCTACACGACAACCGAATACCTTCTCACACTTTAAGGTACTACAGTAAACCATCATATAGCTGAAACGGTACAGGACGGAAACATTCATATTTGATTCCGTTCCAAATTAGTCACCAGAACATGATAGGAAGTGACTACTAATTTTTCCAGAGAGTATATAGCTGAGAGGAAATCTGAGCGTTAATAATTGTTTTTATGAGGACCAATTATTGCCAGTCAAACTCGTCATAATTATATTCTGGGTCATATAGGCAGAACTAAGTTCCAGCAAAGATAGTAAATTTCTGGCATCTTGGTGTCAAATCTTTGAACCTCCTTATACGCAAAGAAAAGCCTACTGAGGGAAAAAGTTAAATCAATTAAGCTAAGACCATTCATAGCTACTCGTGTCATGTTCGGTGTTTCCACATAACATAAAGATAGGAGAAGGTTATAGTAATTATAATGAGATCCCCAGGTTGGAGGACCCTTATTGACATTTGTTCAGTACATGCTATGCGAAGGCAGGCTTAATCTGGTCGAAACCCTTTACCATTATACGAATCCCCAAATTATATATACCAACACCGGACCTTGTTAAAACCATAAATCGTCCATTAAATCTTACGCAGTGAGAGAATCCTTTGGACAAACAATGACTTGTCCTGGTTTATGATTAATCAAGTTTCACGTGGGACAGAATCCGTTAAAACAGAGTATTAGTGAAAAAATTAAATCTGCCATCTAAGTAGTCTTAATTCTTCGGCTAGACAGCTCTTACGTCCATGATCCGTCCAACTTCAACTCTTACATCCATGATCGTATCGGGGATAACGCATTTTTCATGATGAGCACCAGAATTATTTATAAAAGTTAGCGTTGGCCTGATAGATGAGCTTTGAAACAGGATTGAGGTGTGACTCCAAAAATCTAAACGTAGGAGTTTCAATTGAGCGATTTAACCGGATATCCTCCTTGAAAATTTTCGACTATTTTATCCATGAGATGAGTGAATTTTGCTAGTGAACAACATAAAACAGTAACTGGTATGCTGTGCAAATCGACCAAAAGCGTTGAAAACCCGATTAACAGGATCACCTTAAAAACCTCCATTGAGTGATTTCAAAGAAACCAATATGGGTCGCATTGTCGGAAATCAGTTTTCGTCATTTAGACAATTTACGTCTAGAAACTCGTTCAGCAGTCCTAATAGCATTACTGTTCCTGGCTCATTAGCATAACCGTAGTTAATTGGTTTCTGAGCTTTTCCCACTATACCGTTTGCTGGGTGGCATCGAGACCCAAAGATTTAAATATTTTTTAAACAGAGATCACTTCATCAAAATGATTCGACATACCAGACATATTTCAAATTGAGTCGGGACTTTTTTTTACCAGTCACTCAGACCTAATAGGCCCATTGTGGATACCTGGCGACCTCCAGTTGTAAGTAGCCTTACCTGCGTAAACGGATCTCTGCCCAGGTGGACCATATATTTCTCCAAGACTCGTGGGAATAACATGGAATCCAAAAAAACCAACAACAAAACCGAGATCGGCACTCTCCAAAGGCCGGAAACAAAAAGTGAGAGCTCAAACCGTCAAGGTGGGGCTCCCTCAAAAACTCCAGGGGGAAGCAAATTCAAGGCGTCTAAGCTTGAGACGAGCGGAACTCAGGAGAAATTAAGGGCTGCTGTGGGGGGTTCGACTAACGTCAACCAATCAAGGCAGCGCTATAGGAATAGACGCGCAGCGTTTAGGTTTTAGGGTGGGCTGCAACCCCTGAGGGGCAGCTTACGACTGAACAAAAAGAATAAGTGGCATGGGCCAAAAAAACCGTCGACAGCGACTAATCAGAGAGGGACCATGTGTCGAAAAGACAGCGGTCCCAGGATGAGCTGGAGTTCGTCGACACGAAAAGGCCCAAAATGCAGGCGGAGAGGGTAACTCCTCACAGGGTTTTGTCTCCTAATAAGGCTAAACCAAAATCCTTTAGGGATATTGTGAAGGAGCGTATGTTAGTGCTAGCCGTCATTGACAAGAGTCATGAAGATGGGAGCATCACTATGGGAAAATGGAGCTTGGTGTATAATGCACTAAACTCCGTTTTCCTAAGGGTCCTGAGAGAAAATCCAGGGCCCTCTCCATCCTGCAGAGATGCGGGCTGGCATCAGGGGCGCGTTAAACTTATAGCGTGCTCTGATGCCAGATCAGTGGAGCTCTATAAAAAGGCTGTAGCGGAGGTAGGGGAGGTGTGGCAAGGAGCGAAGCTGGCGGCTGTAAGCAGGGAAGAAATTCCTACCAGGCCAAGAGCACGCGTCTGGCTACCAACCCCCAGATAATTGACTTATGAAGAGGGTGGGATTGTATGAGCCCCAATTTTTAGAAGACTAAAGTTTCCAAGACTCCCGCGTCTAGTGAAAAGGACCATCTGTTTTCCTAGTCTTTATTGATAGACCCTGGTCACTACACCAGGGTACAACTATATTAATCGCATTTTGCATGCAATCACATATTACATCCGTATATTTACCAAGCACTATCCGGACTAAGAGTGAGTTGACCACACATTGGACTAAGAGTGAGTTGACCACAAAACACCACAAGAGCGGAGACAGAACCCGCTCATGAGAAAATCCCTTTCGGGCAGTCACCGTCGTTGTATCACTACCTAAGTCTGCTGTAACTCTCCTTAACCTAAGCATGACGCTAGACCACCGAACAAGTGTGGTCTCTATGCCGTGTCTTTCAGCTGCATAGATCATTTGTATTGAAGGATTCATTGTCAAAAGCGCCTTCAAAATTTCCAGAAACGCTCCCAAGGCAAAATATTTGCTGTCCATTGATCTGTCAATCCGTCCAACGACTTTATGGAGTGCTGTTCCAACTGATCTGCCTTTCTGGCATGTGTGTTGTTTAAAATGTATGTACTTATACCTGAAAGCCCTGCCAACCAATCGCTCTAAATGTTTAAGTATAAAAGTCCGGCCATATCTAGGCTTTCCAGCCTTTGGGATGAACACTACCCTGACTTTTCTTCAAGATCTTGGAATGTACCCCAGAGCCAAATTATTACATGAGTAGTTCTGTCTTATCATTATTCATGACCCTCATAGTCAGTCCGCACACTTCTGACTATAATTCGAAAACACTGTGTTTTATACTGACCGGGCATTTGACTGCCCATATTTCCTAATTGATATTATTATTATATATCAATCGATACAATGTCACACAAACAAACGATTGTGTCGACCCGCGCACTCCTAAATAAATCAAAACTATCACCCAATGTCATAAATGTCATAAATTATGTTTATGTAAATCGTGCCTATCGTAATAGGAACAATATTGACGGGTTGTGAACTTCCACGTTGATAGTATTTTGACACATGTGTTAGTAAGTAGCACGTTTGTGTATCTATAAAGTGTGTCACTAAGTCTATATAGTCGTTATTCGTCAGTCAATAAATTGATCCCCTTCCAAGCGCGTTTTACGATAGCATATCACTCAACATATATTGACAGTTCGTAAATAGTTAATTAAAACTCAAGAGAGCGTACCACTATGGGATTTGACCGAATACAAACAGAATTATTTATTTAGTACAAAAATTAACGTAATTAACAAGTTGACGGTTAAATTGAGATGTACGTATGCATCACATCTACGCTTACCGATTGCGAAATGATGAAATTTATTAGCGATTGGCTAAAACATCGCGAATAATTAGCACGCATAATTTTATGAGGCCCCGTTACCGCAGTCAGTGATTAAATCATAAAATTTAGAAGGTTAGACACATGTTACAGCACTCTTGAACCCATTTCGATGTCGGATTCTCACCGATCGTTAATCCCACTCTCGTATGTACATAAACTGTTTTATTACATTACTCGTACAACTATATACACTGGGTACAGATAATTACTAATTAATTCATAATAATTAAGATAATTAATTTGCATACGACGAAAATCATAAACGATCAGACGTTGTCACAATATAATAATTATTCGTAATTGTGTTTGGCTGCAGACCGAGAGGAATGACGGTTGATTACACGATTCTTAAGAATTTGTATAGGAAGCTGGGATATAATTTGTACTTGACACTGTCTATAATGACACTAATTTTTTTTCAGATATGCTTGTCAGTTTGTTTTGGTTTGAGATTGTAGAACGGATTGGCGCCAGTAAGCAAAGTTAATTTATTTAAATTAGACGATTCGAGAGAAATTATTATGTACGCAGATCGATTTCATGTATGAATCGAAACACCCACACCGACCGCAGCGGTTAGAACGGAAGGTACCGGGCTCGAATCCAGATAGCGGCAGGGTGCAAAAGGATTTTTCACTATCTGGTTTTGATCAGTTGGTGTCCAGAATTCATGGGCCGACCCATATAGGCTGGCATGAAGCTATGCAAGATGGTTCTACTTAAATTGGACCTACAGCCTTACATCCTCGATTTGGGTATAATGCGAAAGAGTTAAAGTGTCTTGATCCCCATAACAGATTAGAAAAAAAACACCCACCTAGGACTGGCTATGATCCAATAAAAGTGTAAGATGAACCCGCTTAGGTTTTCCATGGGGTAAACGATGAGTTTGGTGATAGCTTATACCCGCCTTTTGGTTTCAAGCTCGGTTTACTCAATGACCGTTCTATCCACTAAGATCCTTAATTTTTGGAAGATTTACATTTTTCAGAGCCCTGTGTCTATTGTAGTGAAATATTGTCGTTTTGGACTACCACAAAAGCAAAGACAAATTTCTACGGTTATAGAAGCCCTTCGAATGGTTATCGGTAGTTGGGTCGCACCCTAGTGTCACCTCTATAATGGCAAACTCTTCGTGAACTGCTCATTCAACATTACATTTTAGAACACGACAAGCTTCTAGGTTGAAAACATAGAACGGCAGGATTTGAGCACTGTTTCAAGAGAAAGGGGCACTGGAAATTAAATCTATGAAAATCAAATATGGAGACCAGGATCCGAAGAAGCCGAAGAGTTACATCTTAGACAACGACTTGTGACTCATTGAACGAAAATTGAACTATTCACCGGAATTTACAACCGCTGATAACCTCATCACGTTTCGGTAACGGTAAAAATATATCTGGGCTGCTATAAGTGATGAGGGAACGGAGATGGTGGATAAAATTGCAAATACTTCAAAAAATATAATACTGCAATGTGATGCAGAGGGCTAGAGGCTACCTATCGAATGCACGGCGCGAATATAGAGTTTTCCAGGGCTCGTTTCAACGTCCAGAACAACCGAAAAGAAAGTTCTATTGGCTCAACATGATCCCTACCGACCAAATAGCGTAGTGGTTAAAGCTGTGACAGTTGGTAGCGCAAGGTACCGGGTTCGATGCAAAGGGTTTTTTCACCATCTGATTACGATCGGTGGTGTGAATGAACACATATATGACCCCCTGTTGGAGTGTAGAATTCATGGACCAAACCATCTTCTATGGCAGTACTATAGGCTTAAATAAAAAACACCCACCTAGGACTGGCCCAGATCCAATAAAAGTGTAAGAGGAATCCGATTAGATCATAACGTTTACTTTGAAATCTGAGTATAACATCCAAAGAACTGATCTTAAGTTTTGGAGTGAGCGTATTTGAAAGTAGGTCGAAAATTTCTTTCCAACCCGACTAATAGTTCTAGACATGGAACAAATGATGAGTTTGATGAAAGCCAATACCCGCTTTTGGTTTCAAGTTCGGTTATTTGTTTCCCAGTCACTCAGGCTAAATTGGCCCTTTGTGACCTTCCCATCAATGAAATCTGTTGTTTTTCTAATGAACTCCAAGGTTTCTGGTATCTTCAAGGTCGTCAATTGATCTTAAAAAGAATTGTGACCCAGAACAGTCCAGTCTATGAGAATGGTATGAAGAACAGGATCCAAAGATGGTTTTGGATAGTCGACAAGAAATGAGGCTATTCCATCTCTTTTGGTGCTGATCTCCTAATTAATAGTAAATATCTTGTTTCAAGCTCGGCTTACTCAATAACCGTTTTATTGATTTGACTTCAAGATCCTTCATTTTTGGAAGATTTAAATTTCTCAGAGCCCTGTGTGTATTGTAGTGAAAGTAACCATCTCATTAGTTTACTTAAATAGGCGATGGTACTGATTACGACTTCAAGTTACCACATTGATGGTCGTTTTATTAGACTATATAGTAGTCAATTGACTACTATACTCAGTTGTGTCATATCCTAGTTCGATATTTCTTCTCCTGAATCCGCGGGACTTAATCAGTTTAGTGGCAATTAAATCTATTAGTGTCAAATATGGAGCCAGATCCAAAGAATACGGTGTCTCGGGGCGCTATATACACTTTTGCCGTTTTAACCAACGGTTTGTGATCATCGATCCATATATTGCAATCGTAGTCACATACCAACCTGGATTTTACTGTGAAACCTCTATATTTTCATTAGATGCGCCATCTATGTGTCACTTCCAGGCTCTTCGTTAAACGAGGGTTACCTGTACGTATCGGGTGGAATCGTAGTTCGTGCATATGGATTCGAACATGCTGTAAATATTGTAAGCAATTCGCAACACATAGTATACCAAAAATTAAACTATTCACCAGGATCTACAACCGCTGTAAGCGTTTCGGTAAAGGTAACTATATATATTCATATATGAGCTGGTATAGGTGATGATCGAACCAAGATGGTGGACAAAGTTGCAAGGAGTGCTAGAGGCTACACCTATCGAATGCACGACTCAAATAAAGACTCTTTCCAGGACTAGCTTGAATGTTCAGAACAACTGAAAAGGAAGCGTCATTGGCACGAGCCCATCAATATATAAGAAACCGGCGAGTATACCCGAGAGTTAAATCAACCAGAACACACTACAAAGTATTTTCCAGCTTGACACAAGCTGGGCGTAAATGAGTTTAACAAGATCAGTTCACCACACCCACATTCTGTCGATTATGACAAATCCTTATTTCAAGCCTTTTGGTCAAACTATAGCCTTTCAGCGGTATTGCTGCCTCGTTTGTCGGTGATGTTGTTATGATTAGCATGGTTGTCGGTCAGCTGATTTTATTGAACTAGCAATACCTGCACCATCATTTGTATCTAATCCGTTGATCCGGTTGGCATTACCCTTTTTTTAGTTGTTGGCTCTAATTCTGCTCCGCACATACGACTTCATCGGAATTATGTTGCGCCTATCGAAAACTGATTTTGCTAAGGCCATTTCAATGGTTTCTCAACATGGATCTGGAAATTGTTACCCTTTTCGTGATTAAAGTAATTTAAGGGTTTAATTCCGTCTTCGACTATTGACGATACTAGGAAGAACACTGTTCACAATAAAGAAAGTCCGTTTTTGAAGTTCCAATTTTACAGATGTTTCAATTTAAGCTTTGCCGAACTTCTTCAACCAATTTATTAAACTTTTCTGGCCTGACAGAAGGTCGAATGTTCATAATCTACACCGATCGTTCATACACCACTGGCAATGCAGTCAATTCAAAGACTGAGCACGTGGTAGCACTGGACTTGCGTCCACATTTCAATCATAAGCAACTGTCACGAATAACTAAGGTCTCTCTCAATATAGAAGCAACGCCTGATTTAGAATAACTTCCAGTTTTCGACACACTCTGAAATCCTTGTTTGCATGCTGCCCGAAAATGTCAATTTCTCTCAAAACTCTTCAGGTCCGTCTTCATCGCAGCCTCTTGAAGCTCGAGGTAGTACCCATTATTAAAGCTCTGAGTTATCAATCATTAGCAGAGATGCCACTTGTATGTGGGAGAGGGGGGGAGGTGGTGTGGATTGACATATTTTGGAGTGAGTTCCGTCTCTATAGAGCAGGCAAGGTCTAGATTCAATATTTATTTTGGCACGAATACATACATTTTCAATAGCGGGACATTGGCCTGTATAGGGGTAGGGATTGGAGTTGTGGACTTGTTGTTTTGGTTGATATTTGATGAAATGAGATTTGTCCGAGTACTTCATGTTCTGGTGGATCTTCTGGTTCCCAGCGGATTTTATTCATGTTTGAAGTTTCATATGTAGCGGAGGTTATCTTATCAGCCGTTGCCGTGGTTGGATTGATTTTTATTTAGTCTTAGTTGAGATTAGTTTTGGAAGCTTCCTTTCAACTGCAGCGGTGCTGCGAATTACCGACGTGTAGTTGCAGGTATCGGTAGAGGTTGGTTCCTCCAAGTAATTCTTGTACATTTTTATCTTGGTCAGGAATCTGATGACATCCACAGAAGGTTTAGCCGCGCTGTATCGGGGCTTCCTACTTGTCTACAGGATTGATTGTATAGTATTTCTAAATCACGATTGTGGAGTTGTTGCAGTCTCGTTGATATTTGAGCGTTTTGGTGGTTTTAATTTTTCGTCGTTGGAATCGGGTCTGCGCTTGACTTGGTCACGGGTTTCGGGATTAAATGGTTTTTAGCAGTATTTCCAGGATGCGTTTCCAATGATGGAGGATGCAAGTTTGTGTCTTGTATCAGGTTTGAGTGTTTTTGTCTTGGTGAGTTTTTGAGGATGTGTATGCCTACGTTTAGGGATGTCACTCTGCCGTTTGAGGTAACGTGTGTATGGCACATGGGTGCGTTTGTGTAACACATAGGTAATAACATAGGTGTACACATCCTTAGGGGTTTGTAGGACGGGAGAGTTTAGGTTTAATGCGGGACACGGGTTTCTATCTTCCATTATCGGAGGTGCGTTTTAAAATTGTGGTTGAGGGTTGTTTAGTCTTGAAGTTTGTGACGGGTCGAGCGCAGATTTTATTTTAGTGGCGGGGAGTTGCAACTATAAGAATGTTAAGGTATCGGCGAGATTGTATCAATTTTGCTTTTGTGGTTTGGAAACATTCAACTTTCAACATTGGTGGGAGGTTTTGATGCTGTGTCTGAATTTTTGAAAGATGTCACCGGATTCTAGAGTGGGCTGGAGTTGTGCCGGTTTTTGGCGATGTTTGTTGCTGCATGCTGGTGATTTGTTCTTTGTCTCATGGTACTGCTGTTGTTGGGGAGATGTTTTCTGAGCTGGATTTGATTGGGACGGACATTAAGGTTGATCTAGTTGCGGCAGCGGTTGAGAGCCCTTTTTGCCATCTGGCGTTTTGGACATGAGTGGGATTTGTTAGGAGCTGGAGGATTCACCGGAATGTGGTGTGTTCGGATTAATTTCAGTGTGTTGAATATCAATTGAAGTAGGTCTGCAGTTTAGATTTTTGTGTATAGGTTGGTGTCCCGTTGTTGAGGGTGTTTTGAATTTCGGCTGTAGTTTGGATGCTTACAATTGAGTTACTCGTATTAAAGTTTGTTTACTACTAATATATGTATGTTTGGTTGAATGTTGAGGTTGGATCGTGTTTGTTTTGCTTGGATGGGGTTCGTTCCGAGTATGTCAGTTTGCTCCGTTTTTGATGTGCTTCTGCTTCATACTTTATGCATCTAGTAGGAGGCATCCCTGCTCACGTAATTGCCTATGAGATGAATGGAGCTTTTTGAAGTCATTATCAATTGTTGTAGCAAATTTGAATAAGTGAATTTATAAACAGTAAAAGTCGAATCAGATCTGCTGCATTTGTATAGTAAAGTGACATCCCTGATCGTTAGTATAATAATATCTGACAACCCCAAACTTTCTAGACCTAATAATTTCTTTCCAAAATTCTTCGCCTTGCCTCAGAGACACTCGGCCTTTACGTCTGCTTCGGAAATTCTCAGATGAGTAAGACAAGTAGCTACTAGCATTCGTGAAAGAATTTAATTCCAGAATGATTTACCCAGTAAGCTCTGCAAGTACATAGTGGTCATTATCAATAGTCTTTCACATTCGGCCGCAATTGCAAATTATGTCTGATCCGTTCAAACGTAACAAAAAGGCTTAATATTTCACTTCACCAAAACCATCAGATAATCCACATCACAACTCATATTCGAGATGCGATAGCGGTTAATTTTATAATCACTAGGATCATATCTTAAATCATCACTTGGCTTTATGTCGTAAGTTTTTAAACCTACTTGATGAGTAACTAAACACTGCCAGTAATTTACGTTATCAATGAATTACAATCACATGGATTTAGTGAATTTTATCTATAAGAAAGAAAACAAAATTTTCTTTTAAGTATATGTACGATATATTTACCTGGCTTGGCGTTATCGCTGTATCGATAACGATTATTATTGAACAGGAAACCGACAACTTAGAATTGCGTCTTGACGTACAAAAAATAATCTTAAATAGTTTGTAGCATCATAATAATGTACATAATAAAAACAGTTGTTAACATCAACCAACTTTGACCTTTCAACCTTTCTTATCATCTTAATTGCAGATAATACTAATTTTTTAGTAATAACACGATCGTTAAGCAATCTGTTACATTTTTTCTTGTCAGCTAAATTAATAAAAGCAATGTAGTGTTGCAGTCGAAGCTATGTAGTGTTGCAGAGTTACAGTCGATGAGCGATGATACGTTATTTGAGTGGAAAAGTGTTGCCAACACAAAAAAGTGACTAAAAAGTGCATAATTTTTAGCCATGAAGCTTATTTTCACCTTGGTGGCTTTGTCAATGGTCAAAATTGAAGTTCAGAACATAAGTGGTTGTTGATAAACATTTGGGCAAGAGATGCCCTCGGACCGTTCAGTCATCTTTATGAATGAAAATTAGGTCTTCCATGAATTTCAGGGCAAGGTGCCCTTAGATAGTAGAAAATGCATGTCTTCCATTCCATTGTTGCAGTATGCTATATAAAAAAGCCCTTGTATCGGAAAGGGACTATTCGTATACTTTGTTCCTACAACCAAATCACTAGAACCTTTGCCGCGACTTGCCTAATTCTCAGGAGTAAACGACAATTGGACTTATTCTTATGCGGCAGTCGATCATATACTCCGGCTATAATTAGAATATAATTTTCAAGCATCCGTGTTCAACCGACACAGAAATCCACTGGATCTAACTGGGTCTGTTACTGGACTTTGATCGGTAATAGTCTGCTATGATTCTAGGAGTCTCGTTTATATGTACATTATAGTTTTTGAGGACTTAGCGCCCTAATCCTCACCTTGTTTTTTCCTGAAAATTTCCTTGATCTTTTCTAGTCTCTATATCTTCCATATTCGACTGACGTCGACTTGAAGCCTTCGACCGATGTCTCATCCTAGTGGTTAAGATTAAGTCGGTTTGAACGATGATCGTAATATATTCTCCTTACGATGGGCTTTCCTCATTCCATTGTAGTGAAGTTTGTCGTTACACTAGCTCAACGACGCCCAATATAACAATCCGTTTTTATCATGTCTATTGCTCCTAAATCCAATTTTTTTTAAAATGAATCTACTGCCTAATTCTCCTCGTACTGTCGTGCTGTCCCCACCTCTGAATTGTTCGTTTGACACATTTAATCTTACATAGGTTTTCTCTCGGGCGCTCATTTTATACTAGGAAAATTTTTCTCAGATTTACCTTGGTGTGATATGTGACAACTTAAAATCTCATATTACTGCACTTCGTGAATGCTTTGCTCAGTATATACTCAATCGACAAGTTGAAGTGCCTGACATACACTAGAACTACTTGATAGCGCCACAATCACCTGGACGATATCTCCCACCCAATGGCATATATGTATGTCCTCTCCACTATCCGTCACTGCCACATTATAAAGCTGTTAATCGACTTCTTAACATGAAGCATTTCTTGCATAACAGACTGGAACTGTGATGAAAATTATCCAGTTATCATTCCAAAGAACCATCCAATAACTATATACTTCTAATTCAAGAAGCCCATGAACAAACTTTAGCTCATCTTCGAACAAGATACTACACGGTCGAAATCTAACACGACATTTAATATCTAAATTCGAGAATTGTAATCGATTCAATGCCAAATCTGGAACACATCTGATGAGAAATTTACCAGCAGTACATATCACACCTGGAAGACCATTCCTGAGAACTGTTGTCGATATTTATCAATCTTCGTTTGCATGACAGCTAAAGACATACATATATTGAGCCAGTCGGCGATTTAACCACTGTAGCATTGATCACAGCTTACAAGTGATTCACTGCACGAAGAGGATTGTTCACTGATTTATACTACGATAACGTGGAGCCGATTACGTCGGTGCAAAAACCCAGCTTGAAAGAGAAATGACTACATTGCTTCGTGAGTTTAAGAGATCGCCCAACTTTTGGCGAACGATAGGGCAACATGGCATTTCACCAGCTTCACTATACTATTCTAGTCAAACAATTTTAAGTTCTGATTTATAAACCACCTTTATTGTTGCCCAATCGTCCCAATATAATCCCACTATCAAAACAGTCAGTTGATTGGCTCAAGAACCAATACAATAATAAAAGTAGTTTGGTGCAGCGATGTTGGGAGTTATATGGAATTTCAACAAGAACTAAGTGATGTGGCACCACACCGCTAAAACAAAAATGACTCCTCGCTTAAGTACTTGGACACGAGATTGAGGATCGGCACGTGGAACGTATAGTCACTTTGAAACGAAAACCTGGCGCATTTGACAGCCTAATCAAATATATCAAAGAGTATCGGCTGAAACTCGTAGCGCTCCAAGAAACTCGATGGCCTAAAAGTAGAGACCATGTGTCCCAGGGCTATACGTTGCTCCACAGTAGAAATGACCTCGGAAATATTAGAGTTGGTTTTCTCATTAGGCCACCGGTAAAAAAGGCTGTACTGGACCTTCTGGCGTCAATAATCGATAGTGTAAGCTTTGCTTATCAATTGTCTGTGTACATGCACCCACTGATGTAAGCCAACCCCAAGATTAAGACTCGTAAAACTGGACCGAAAATGGGGAAAGAATGATGTACTTTGCGATTGAAACATGGACACATCCACGTAAATCATCCCAGACCATGTGTTGATTGCGCGAGTTCAGGTTGTCTAAGACGTGAGATCGTTCGGTTGACAAGAAAACTTGTAGGCAGTGGCCATTATCTGATCACGGCAAAGGTACGATGGAAATTTTCGTACAAGTCAGGGATGACAGGGGAACCAAGATCTTGCCAGAAATAACATTTCTTGCCATCACTGTCTTTTCGTCCTTGTTCGATTGGTATGGTGAAATGTTGTTATGCTTTAAGAACGGAAAGGGGCCGCTTTATGCCCAATTTTTAAGACGGGTGATCACTTTAAATGCGAGAATTATCGCGGTATAGCTCTCCTTTGCACAGCATACAAGTTACTATGTCATACATCTTGGGAAGAATTACTTCTCTGGCGGAGGAAATTATCCGTGACTACCAACGAAACAGGAACAGTTCTGGTATCTGATCTCTGATTTTCGAGACCAAGACACAATTGATTTTAGTAGTGGCGACCACACGTTTGAAGGAGTCATAAGATTCAAGTATCTTGGATCTCTCATTACTCACAGTGTGGGAGATGATATCAAGGTTCGCCTTACCGCTGACAATCGGGTGTTATATTCTAGCTCTACGTCCACTCCTGAAATCAAAATATCTTGCAAATACGGATAAGCTGAAACTGTACCGAGGTTGATCAGACCTGTTGTCATGTATGGATGTAAGAGTTGGACATCATGTATGGATGGAAGAGTTATGCTTGTGATATATGGCCCAAACACGCACGTTGATGGCACATACCAAGTTATGTCCAACCACGAGATCAGGAATTTTAATGGGAATTCCTGAAATCAAAGGAGAGCGAGTACATTCTTCGTGCCGATCCCAACCGAATGATAAAGTGATTTTTCAATGGAGAACCGCACTTCGGTAGGCGAAGAAGTCGCTGTTGGCGACGAAGTCTTCATGGTGTAGAGAGCGATGTGACATCTTCTAATTGCTGGCAACAATATGAAGAGCTGGCCCATGATCGAAACCGATGAGGTCAAATTGTTGATACGCTACGGGCCAACAATGGCATAACAACTGTCAAAAAACATTTACTTACGAAGTGAATTCGATCGATAATCATCGACAGGAGTACCTATATAAATCGTTTCAGTCAACATATATAGCCCTCCCAGTGATAATTGGATTGGCTTAAGCTGGTGGTGCCGATTTCTTAAACCAAGAGTCTACTAGACTCTACTCCGTATGGCGACGTCGCATCTCTGCTATACCTGTAGCGAGTCATATTAATGACACCGTTAACAGTGTAATCCAGAGAGTATGGTTCCCATCAATTATATACAAGTAATTAGTTGGCATGAATTCGATTAAACCACTTCAACTTATTCCTAGAAAAAGAAACGATATTTAAATTTCACACATGAATAACAATCGCATTACCTGTGGCTACCTCTTATTTTTAGACTTATCCTTCACACTCATTCTATTCTAATTAAATAAGATTATACGACTTAATTCAACAATGCGCTAGCAAGACTAATCAATAGACAGCTCGTGCACCACATATAGTGAATCTGTTTAGCTTAAGTCACCTACTGATTTCTAATTCAACTGTCCAACTGTAACAAAAGCCGCCGATCATTAGAAAGATATCTTAAACATTTTCCAAGGTTCGTTATTAACCCACGATAAATCAAAACTAATTCCGAAACGCCTAAATCAGGAAGAACAAAATCTAATGTTGAGATAAGGCGAAGATTTGTCCCACACTAACCGTTGTTTGTACATACATTTCGATCTGATAATTAATCATAATTGTTTATCAAATAAATACGCGATCTTATCGCCACTTTACACGATTTGATCTTGCGCCATATAAATTGTTTTGAATTCCGATTAATTTATTTGGTCAAAAACTAGATTAGAATGTCCATCGTATCTAAGATAGATCTGGAATTTTTTTTTCTATTCGATCGTAAACAAAAACAAAGTTAATTAATTATTCGTGTCTGTACTTATTTACGAGACGAGCGACATGATCGAATGGTATAAGTACGGTTACTTTGTGTTTGCCACTACGCATAGTCCTTATGACATTGTCGTGTTATATATGATCGTCGAGACTCTAGGTTAAGGTAAGATGGTTGCCATAATATTAGAGGCAAGAGATGTCTCCCTGTCGAGCGACTTCCTTGGGTTTAATGTTACCCGTCACGGCACCACCCCGGTCACGGCACCCCACAAATAAAAATTCAAAGGCGTCAAATCACAGACCATTTCGATTAATAATGCGGCCATCGAAATTTTGACGTAGTTTCACTATTTCAACGCCCGATGTGTGGCATGGCGCACCATCTTGCTGGAACCAAAGATCGTGCAAACTAATATCTTCAAGATATGGCCACAAAAAGTTATGTTAACATGTGGTGGTATAGTTGACTCCGTTGACCCTAAGGCTCATGCTGGCCTCAGCGTCAACCTCATCGCCACAAACCGCACCAAACAGTGCCAAGTAATGGATAAATTGGCTTCTCCATATATCCTAGTGGATTTTCAAAATACCGATCCGAGAATTTTATTTGTTTACGGACCCACGAAAAGGGAAATGCGCCTCGTCCCAAAAGATAATTTCTCATCAACTTCGAGTTTACCGCAGGCTTACACAGCATATTGATTTTGAAACGAATGATCACCGGCCTTCAATTACTTGACCAATTTTGATATCGTTGGGTGTGAGTCCCGTTTTTCGACCAGTTGTCTTTGTTTTGGAACTCAGTTAAAGAAAGAATGCCATTAGTGTTGCCAGTGACATTAGTGTTACCCTATATAGTCTTTGAAAGTTTGCCAAGAGTTTTTGTTTGGACACAGTACTAAAGACTGGTCATCAGATGGCACTTCCAGTATATATTTTAATGTCCAATAGGTACCTCAGAATTTAACACTGTTTATGGCCTTCACACCTAATCTGTTGAGATCTTTCTTGAGACCGATCTTTTTTTTAAGAAGTATTACCTTTCAAATACTTCTTTAAAAAAAGATCGGTAAGGGTTTCTTCAGTATTGATTAAGTCCGACACAGTGGTTCAACTAAGATTTCTAAGGATGTGACTTTATATTCATCAAAAAAAGTATTACCACTATCGCCTTGTAAACCACCCAAGTTGCGCACTAGTTAAAAAGCAGCGACGTGAAGCGGGAGGTACCGGATTCGAATCCCGACAGGGGCCGAATGCGAAAAAGGATTTTCACCATCGATCGTTTGGGCGGTACGATCGGAGAGTGCGAATGAACTCATCTGAGTACTGGTTGAATTTAGAAGCCGTGTGCCGTCCCATCTTCCATGTCACTACTATAGGCTGATAAAGAGCCATGCAATGTGCAGATGGTTTATACGTAAAATCAAACCAACAGCCGGAATGTCAAGTAAAAAGTGAGATGTCACAATTAACCAATTGAGCCTGAGTGACGGATAACACAACAAAAAATCGTCTTGTAAGAAATCATCTTCGGGTGTCTCTGGTTCGATTTCAGGTGAAGGCCAAAAAAAAAATACGATTGGGTGATTCTAATGTCTAACTGTGTCTGTGTGTTTCAAACCGTGGACCTCAGTGGCATTGAGTTCTGGAATAATTTTCACCGACTTTTATATTTAGCATCTAACTCATCCTTAAAACTGTCAATTTCATATCTAGGTAGATTTAATCTAGGAGGCTAAACAGTGTTCTCTCAATCTTTGACTAAATATCCGGGGAAACTGAGCAACCTGAGAAATGAGGTTTATTGGCCTTAAATTTACATATACATCTGTCGTATTTGTGCAGCAGACTCCTGTATCACATTTTTGCCTTGTTCATTGGAGTAACTTTATCAATTATGGTGAACGACCAAAGGCTCGTTTTGGGCACAACCACTTTCTAGTCACAAATATACTTATAATGTCGCTGATCTCATTTCACTTTCAAGTTCATGATCCAGTTTCTAAAACATTTAGATGACCCTAATGTTAGAAGAGACTCATTTAGAGACGGCCACAAAACCCTCAAGAAACTATTCGAATCGCCATCTATGCCGTTAAGGTTCAATGCTGGAACTTGATATGTGATGACGCCGATAGTGACCTGTAGGATAGAAAATACAATCTTACTACTCCTCTGCTTGAAGTCTTGACCTAGAATAGCGCAAATAAAGCAGTCTGCTCCATAATACTTTTGACAGTTCAATGTTTAAGTGGTGGGCTCGATCTCTGGTAAAATATTGTTGATGGCATAAAGCTAAGCATCGTGATGCCAAGCTATATAGTATTGATTGGTTATGCCAATGATGTCACTAGTTTATAACATCTGGGAAAAAATCTGCCATAATCTTATAAGCTCAGGTTGGTATGGTTATGGATGTTGGCTTCGACGATCAAAGAGGTTGTAGGTCTTGTTATTGCTAGAGTAACTTGAATCAACTAACGTATGTATAGGTGGAACAACTCGGCAAATGAGAATAGGTGAGTAGCCCTAATATACCATTCTCGACTCGGAATTACAGCGATGTAAAGATCATACCGCATTGATCATTAACATTTAGATGAAAAGTGTCGTATTCCAAGTGTTTATTAACTGTGTATCTTATTGTCGGTTGAGCTTGAAGAATGAATGAATAGATTTCTCACTATGAAAAGTTGCGATTGAAGAAACGACCTTTATTTTTAGTCACTCGGATACATTGGTTAAGTCATGGACAGATGCGGAAGAATAATTCTTTATTTTTTTTGTTGAGTGGCTGCTACCGCACACTTAGACCGGCGACGGTCCGTTGTGATACCACAGGATATAGTAGAGACAGACTATAGTACTGACATAGACGATGGGATGGCTTATTGATTCTAAACTCAATAGGGGGTGGTCCAGATGTGTTCATTCACTGTACCGATTGTTTTAGAAGATGTGGACTGTATAGAAACAATTTGGTTGTTGTGTCTTATTAGACAATTGATTAATTTATTCAATTTAAATATATTATTAATTTGTTGTGATGTCTTCTATTGATGTTGACTCGTTGGCTGCCGAAATATAAGAGAGCGATTTTAATTATTTTATTACGGTCGTAAAATGAATTGGCGGTAACAAACAGAAATCGCGCCGTGCTGAATAAGTGGAAATTATACTATTTGATGATAGATGACGGTAACATTGGTAAGTATTACAATTGCATATTAATTACATACCACTTCATTGTAATGAATGACAATTATGTAAACAATTAAGATCTGTCAAAGGTAAGTTAATTATGTTATGCAATACATATAATTTTATATAATATGATTTTAGGAATAGTACAAGACCACGGAGATCTGTGCTACGAGATTGCCGTAACATCAAAAGAAGAAAGATGAGTATTTATTATACAATTCAAAACTTAATTCTAGTTTCTACATTTTGTTTCAGGTGATAATGTTTGTCGATTGATGAGCTGCAACATACCGGCCCGTTGAATCCACCAATTCAATTATTGATCGATTGGCAGCTTGCATAATTTGTGGACTGGTAGTTTCAATGTTGATGTTTTGGTCTTAACTGTAACGACACGGACTATTCCGTCTGTTCCAGGATGTATTTGATTCACTCGCGCTAATAACCATTGTGCTGGTGGTAGGTTATTGGTTTTGATAATGACAATATCATTTGGTTTAAGTTTTTCTCCTTGTGATTGCCATTTAGTTCGTCTATGTAGGGTTGTGAGGTATTCTGTGTGCCATCTCTGCCACAGGTGCTGTAGCTCCTTTTGTAATTGATGCCACCAATTAAAAAGTGGCCTGGTGTCAACGCGTCAATTTCATCGGTTGAAGAACTGCAAATTGGCCTAGAATTCAGTATTCCTTCAATCTGCACAGCTATTGTTGTTAACTCCTCAAATGTGTAGATGGTGTTACCCATTACTCTCCTCAGGTGGAATTTAAGAGATTTAACGGCCGCCTCCCACAATCCACCAAATGATGGGGCTGCACTTGGAATAAGATGCCATTTTATCAGATCTGGAGTTAAAGTAGTACAAATTTCATCAGAATTATATTTTAAAAAATTATATAATTCCTTTAGGATATTTTTTGCTCCAATAAAATTGGAACCGTTATCGGAGAAAATTTCTGAGCACATGCCTCTTCTGGAAATAAATCTTCTTAAGCTCGCCATAAATGATTCAGTTGTAAGATCACCGACGACTTCGATGTGTACTGCCTTTGTGGACATACAGACGAATATGGCTAAATAGGCCTTGGAATGCTTTGAACCTCTACCATGCTTCTGCTTTATCATCAATGGCCCAGCATAGTCTACACCAACCTTGACAAATGGTCTGTCATAGGTGACTCGCGCTTCTGGAAGATTTCCCATGAGTTGATTATTGGGTTGACTTCGATATCTCGTACATACGGTACACCTGCGTATAATTTCCTTGATAAGAAATCGACATTGTAAAATATGATAATTTTGTCGTGTGATGCTGGTAAGTAATGTAGCTCCTGCATGCATGTTTTTATGATGCAATTCCGTTACCAATAGTTTTGTAATGTAGCATCTGGGTAAGATGATTGGATGACGTGTATTAAAATCAACAGATGAATGTTGGATTCGACCTCCTACCCTCATGATGTTATCGTCATCAATGAATGGATTGAATTGATATAATTTGCTCTTCTTCGATACCACTTGACGAGTTTGAATATCTTTTAATTCGTCGCTGAAATACTCCAGTTGAAGAAGTTTGAAAATAAGCATTTTACTGGCAATTATTTCTTCGATGGTTAATACATCTGAAGTCAGTCTTTGGGACGCATGACGAAGATTATGGTAGAAGCGCTTGATCCATCCGATGATACTTATAAATTTGTGAAACGAGGAACATCTTTGACTGATTATAGGAAGAATATCCGAAGTAAATGGCATTGTTGATATAAGCACCTCAGCACCCAATTTTTCTTCAGGAGCCTCCCCTAATTGTTGTGGTTGATTTGGCCAATGGGACGAGTCTAGCCACAACCAATCAGGACCATTCCACCATAGTTTATGGCTGATTACTTCTTGTGGTAGTAAACCTCGTGAGGCACAATCTGCTGGGTTGTGTGATGATTGCACATGCTTCCAGTGATTCCTAGAGAGAAAAGACAGAATGTTTGCCGTTCGGTTCGCGATAAATGTTTTCCATCTTCGGGGATGAGATGATAGCCATGAAAGGACGATTGTCGAATCCGTCCAAGCTGTAATTTCGATTTCGCCGCCCAGAGTATCCTTGATCATCGTGAGCAATCTTTTCAGTAATACTGCAGCACACAATTCCAATCTCGGTATTGAAATTTGGTTTATAGGGGCAACCTTCGTTCTGGCGGCCATCAATCTCACATTGATGCTTCCCGTTTCATTGATTGTTCTGCAATAGACTACAGCGGCATATGCATCCTCCGATGCATCTGCAAATCCGTGTAGTTCTAATTTACCACTTGTTGTTAACAGCCATCTTGGAATACTTAGATTTTGAATATATGCCATTTGATTTTTCACCTTTAACCATTTTTCTGCCGTCGACGAAGGGATTTCATCATCCCAATCCAACTGTAACAGCCACAGCTTCTGAAAAATAATTTTTAAATTTATGATTACAGGTGCGAGCCATCCCAATGGATCAAAAATTCGAGCAGAAAATGACAAGATATTTCTCTTGGTTGGTTTCATCTCAACATCACAGCAAACGTTAAAACTGAATTCATCCTTTACAGGATGCCACTGAATTCCCAACAATTTGAGATAGGTTGAATCGTCGTTTATATTTACAGGAACCCTTTCTTTGTCGTCTTCGTTTATATGGTTTAGCAGTTCGATAGTATTTGAAGCCCATTTTCGTAATTTGAACCCAAAATTCTGCAATGATGATGATACCTTATCTTGTAAGTGATAGGCTTCTTCGAGGGTATGTGCTCCAGACATCAGATCATCTACATAGAAATGATTTAATATCACATGTGCTGCAGCTGGATCGGTTTTGAGTAATTCATTGCCTATTACTTGAATTGTTTTGGTTGCAAGATACGGTGCAGATGAGGTGCCATATGTTACCGTTTGTAATCTATAATGTGTTACAGGCTCTGTCGGATTATTTCTCCATAGTATGCGCTGATAATCCCTATCGTTTGGATCAATTAGTATCTGTCTGTACATTTTTTCAATGTCAGCAGAAAATACCACCTTAAATATTCGAAACCTTAGTAAAATGCTTACGAGTGGTTGGTATAAGGTAGGACCAACTAACAAGGTGTCATTTAACGATACTCCGTTCGACGATTTAAATGAAGCGTCGAAGACCACTCGAAGTTTGGTTGTGGTACTCGAAGGTTTGAAAACGCCATGGTGAGGTAGATATAAACTGTGTTGGCGATTCTGGTCTATTTCTTCTACAGGAATTTCTTCCATGTGGTTTAATTGGCGGTATTCGTTCATAAATTTGTGGTATGCCTCCTTGAATTCGATATCTCTTTTGAATCTCGCTTCCATGTTTTCAAGACGTTTCAATGCGCTGTTCATACTTCTTCCAAAGGTTGGATTTTCGATTTTAAAGGGGAGTCGAACAACGAATCGACCATTATTGCATAATGTGTGTCTTTGAAAATGTTCTTCACATTTTATGTTATCATCAGTCAACAACGATGGAGTTGGAATTTGATCAATTTCCCAAAATTTCTTTAGAGTGTTGTCAAGATTGAGCTCACTATGTAAACTGGTGGTAGATGGTAGCACTTGGTTATGATTATCAACAGTTCCAGCAATAATCCAGCCAAACAGTGTCTCTTGCGCAATTGGTGCACCTTGTTCGCCGCATATTCTCTTGCTGCCTATAATATGGAAGAAATAATCACTGCCTATTATCATATCAATAATACCTGGTGTATGAAATGTTGGATCAGCCATAGGTAGGTTTTCCAAATGACTCCATTTGTCGATATTAAAACAACAGGTAGGTAATTTTGATGTCAACTTGGAAATAATGTAACATTTCAACTTCATGGTGATGGTTTCGGTATATCTTGATGATGCTAACATATTTATAAATCCTCGACAAATGCCAGCATGAGTTTGCCCTAAACCTGATACGGTTAGATTTGCTTTATGACGTGGTAAATTTAATCTTTGCGCACACTCTTCTGTTATAAAAGAACACTGTGATCCAGAGTCCATTAATGCCCTGCATATGTCCCATTGTCCATACTTGTTTTTTACCCTGATAACAATGGTTGGTAATAATGATAAGGTACGTTGAGATGGTGCTTGAAAATATGTTTCTTTGTTATCGATTGCTGATGCTATAGTTTTCCTTGATTCGGTGCTGTCCATAGTTGATGTCTCCTGTTTGGTTGATGATGGTTTAAAAATGTTTATTTGGTTTGATACTGCTTGAGTCGATTCGTTGGTCTCTTCATTCGATTGATCTAAGTGTAGAAGTGAGTGGTGTCTTCTCGCACATAATCTGCATCTTGTTTTTGATCTACAATTATAAACTGTATGATTATTGTTGAGGCAATTGAAACATCTACGATCATTTTTTATTAAGTTTCTCCTTGCGTCAACATTTAGTGCCTTGAATTTGGTACATTCAAATAATTGATGTGAGTTGGTTTGACACACAGGACAGGTTATCGACGATGCTGCATGAAACCCTCTTGCGTCACTGGATGATTTGGACAGACCCTTTATTGATCACTTCATGCCCTCCATTGAGTCAGCTCTTTTGCCAAGAAATTCGTAAAAATTATTAAGCGTTGGAAATTCGATATCAGCTGATTGACGCATCCATAGTTGTTTTGATTCATCATCGAGCTTGTTGAATAAAATATATATTAACCAGATATCCTTTGAATCAGCCTCGGTACCAAGTGCTTTTAAACCTCGTGTTGATTCGTCGGCAATATCGAGCAATCGTCTGATGTTTATTGCATTGGCAGAATTAATTGATGCTTGCTCCATGAATAATTTAATGAATGCATTTGCCGTTAATTGTTTTCGATCATAGCGTTTACTTAATTTTGAGAAAGCCTCGTAGTAGTTCGCTTCGGTTATAGAGAAATGTCGAATCAATGCACTGGCCTCGCCTCGTAGTACGCCCTTCAGATATTGAAACTTTTGTGCGGGTGTTAATGAATGGTTCTCATGCACTGCAGCCTTAAAGAGATCATTAAATGACTGCCACTCGCGATAATCACCCGCAAATGTCGGTATATTTAAACGTGGTAGTTTAAAATCACCTGCAGCCTTATGAGACGTGTTGTTAAAGCCACCTGTTGAGTCATCCATTGATTGTTCATGTGGTGATACATTTTTCTTTCTGAGCCACGTGTTAAAGTTTATAACGATTTTATAGTACTGCTCCTCAATGGTTTCCATGTCGGAAGTTTCCTCGCTCGATTCTCTAAATATTTTATCTTCGATATCTACGAATTCTTGATGCAATTGGGAGATGCGTGCCAATTTGACCTTGATTTCTTGTTCATCACTAGAGTTGGAAAGCTCCGTCGAGAATTTTTCTAATTTCGTAATAAGCCCCTTGAGAATACTTCGGCGTTTGATTAATGGTGCTAAAGCCATTGTAACTGCACTATGGTTCACTTAAAGGTTTATTCACTATTTTACTAACTTCACTATTTTAATATACACGTTCTAGATTCGATTATTGATATAATTTAATCAACTTGATGCCGGTGCGTATAATCCGGCTCGAAGGACCAATGTTTTAGAAGATGTGGACTGTATAGAAACAATTTGGTTGTTGTGTCTTATTAGACAATTGATTAATTTATTCAATTTAAATATATTATTAATTTGTTGTGATGTCTTCTATTGATGTTGACTCGTTGGCTGCCGAAATATAAGAGAGCGATTTTAATTATTTTATTACGGTCGTAAAATGAATTGGCGGTAACAAACAGAAATCGCGCCGTGCTGAATAAGTGGAAATTATACTATTTGATGATAGATGACGGTAACATTGGTAAGTATTACAATTGCATATTAATTACATACCACTTCATTGTAATGAATGACAATTATGTAAACAATTAAGATCTGTCAAAGGTAAGTTAATTATGTTATGCAATACATATAATTTTATATAATATGATTTTAGGAATAGTACAAGACCACGGAGATCTGTGCTACGAGATTGCCGTAACATCAAAAGAAGAAAGATGAGTATTTATTATACAATTCAAAACTTAATTCTAGTTTCTACATTTTGTTTCAGGTGATAATGTTTGTCGATTGATGAGCTGCAACACCGATCGACCCACCCTATCCGGATTCACTCCATTTGCCGTAGCTTTAACCACTGCACTATCTGGGCTGTAAGAATAATTCATATTTTCTTTAAAACTCACACCGAACGGGTCATCAACTATGCAATTAAGATACAGCAACTACTTGGACCTAATTCGTTGAAAATTATAAGTCGATGTCTTCTACTGACACCATGTAATAATTCATGGTGGGTTGAGCGAGTTCATCGTACAGAGCCCACATAGAGCGTGTGCATTTTGTCATTGAAATCTCGTTTTGACTCCACATATTTGATGATGTGCAGAAGTCGTCTTCAAGAGTCGTCACCATTGACAACCACAATGTGATTAATAGGTTGGGTGATTTTATAGTCCAGTTCCATCAAACCTGAAGCTTTCGTAAATAGTCTTTGAACCATTTGATTCAAGTGCGGCTCAGTGGTTAAATCTGTGGCAGTTGGAAGGATAGCAAATCCGGATATGAAACTCAATTAGGGCGGGGGTTGGAAAATGGATTTGTCACCATCTGATTACGATTGGCAACATAAATGTATCAGCAATGGACGGAAGATATAGGAGGTTTAAAAGCGAACCGTGATAAAGTTGGGAGTGCATTGAGTTCCAAAATAGATTGCAAACGATTAGAAACAAATATACTGTGATGACCTGAAGATAGTTTGTCCAATCCATAGACCTGTTCTTCTTGTAGGTTTGAAAACGTTTAACAGATTTCTGTCTTGTTTTTTGGAGTTTTTTTAACGAGATTTGTCGTTAGACCTACTTAGAGGAGAATAACCAGTAATTTTTTTTCTTTATCTCCCTTCTTAGGAGCATAGAGCGTCTACTAGACTGGACCATCGAACTCTATTTGGGGATATTATCTTTAGTTCCTCCATGTTTTCCCAAGACGTTTGGCTTCAGTTAGCACCGTTATTTTCGAAGTCACTGCTGGCCTTCCAACTTTTGATTTTCCTTAAGGATTCCATTCCAATGACATCCTGGTTATGTCATTTGGTGTCTTTCTCAGCGTGTGTCCTATCCATCTCCATTTCCGTTTCCTGATCTCCTTCTCAATGTTCACTTGGTTTTTTTGTCGCAGTAATTCTTCATTTCTGATCTTATTCGGCCAGAAGCATTTGATCCATCGTCTAAGGCATTTATTCACAAATAGTTGGAGTCTTCTTGTGATTTTCTGCGTATGCATCCACGTTTCACAGTCATACAGCAGTCCTGATTTTACACAGACATTGAACATTCGTATATTGGTGACGGATGCATTCCAGATTTTATGGAGCATGTTGAAAGTGTTTCTCGCTTTGCTGATGCATTGGTCTTCTTCTGTTCCGTCTGTTCTTGATACGGTACAGCCAAGGTATACATATTTTTCGACATCTTCTACTGTGTCTTGGTTGATGCTAAGTGATGTACTAATGCATGTGTTCAGTCTCAGGACTTTTGTGCCTGATAACTTTTGTAACTTTTGCTGCATGTCTGTATATTTCTGCGTGAGCAGGCATTAATCATCAGCGTAGTCGAGATCATTGAGTTTTTTAATTGGATCCCACTGAATTCTCGGATCGTTTTCTAATTGGATCCCGGTACATTTCTCGGATGAGTTCGGTTATTTTCTTCGGGATGCCTATTTCACAGAGTGCTTTCCAGATTGCGCTTTTATTGATGGAATCGAATGCGCGTTCAAAGTCCACGAAGAGTAGATATATGGTGAGTTCCATTCATTGGAGTGTTAACGATAATTCGGACTGTGTTGATGTGGTCTGTACAGCTTTTTCCTGATCTGAAACCAGCTTGCTCGTTTCCTATCGATTGGTTTACAGTTGGTGAGATACGTTTCTTGATGAGCATTGCTAACACTTTCATTGTACTCTTGACCAGGGAGATGACTTGCCAAGTTTTACATTCTTTTAAGTCTGTTTTCTTTGAAATCGTTATGGTTAAGCCCTCTTTCCATTTTTGCGGAATTCTCTCAGTATTCCACAACTCTGTGTTAGTGCTCCTGCAGTTGTAAATTCGTCTCCAGTAAGTAATTCAGCTGGTATGTTGTCGTTTCCAGCGGCTTTGATATTTTTCAGCTTCATGATGGCACTTGTAACTTCCCGCTCCGTTGGTGGATGGGTATTTATGGTTTCGTTATAGTTTCCATCTGGGAAGCTTCTCAATTGGTTCGCTATCTATGTCATTGTTCACGAAGAACTTCTACCATCTATTTAGTTCTTAGTCGTATGTAGTTAGGACTTGTCCATGTGAATCTTCATTTGTAAATTCCGGCGACCTTTCGCATTTCTATTTGTTGCCGTTGACTCGGCAGTCAGCCTTTGGGGTATTTCCTACGATCACTCCTTGCCATTTTCTTTACTTGTCGAGCTGTATCTTCATATTGTCTTCGAATTTCCGCCATATTTTGATTGCCTAGCTGCATTTTAAGATGGCGGCGTTCCTCAGTTTTCTTCTACATTTCCTCTCTAATCCATGGTTTTTTCTTGTGTTATTTTGGTAGCCCAGTACACTTGTAGCCGTTTTTACATAGGCGTCTTCTATTTCGTCCCATTTTTTGATCCAAAGTGCTGGTTTCGTTATTCGGTAGATTGAGTGGATTGTTTGATTGAAGATAATTCTCGTGTTTGTATTTCTCAATCCAGCTATGTCGAATTTCCTCCGATTAATCCTTGTAATTTTCAATGCTCTGACATCATAGGGAGGATTGATTTCTCATCCTGCCACCTGGCGATGTCCAGGTGTATTTATGGATATTCTTGTACGGGAACGCCAATTCTTGCACAGTCTAGTGCGTGCTTTCGACTTCAGAAACCTGCCTGTTCTTGTTCTAAATTTTTCGAAATCTACCTCCATTTATCACAACAGCACTTTGAAAGTACCTGTTAGTTGCACTATGATGATCCCGACCGCTGCTCTCATTCTATGATAGAACTTCACAAATTTAATTATCACGAGCAAAAAAAAAACTTTGTATTGTTGATGTTCTTGTTGTTGTTTATATACAGAACAACAAAAGCTCGAAAAAGTTCCAAACGAAAATCTGTAAACCTCAAAAAGTTATATTGTTGAATCGATGTATATACTCGTATAAAGACTCTTTAAAAATTGGTGAGATGAAAGTCAAACCAAAACATGCACATCAAACTTTATTAATCATCTCGTCGTTGTCTTTGAGAAAACTTTGTGTTGTGTCACAAACAATTTGGTCGTATATAAATTGATGTCACAGATCCACCACCAATCTGGAATTATATGTCATGACGACATAATTTTTATATGCAAGTATCCGGACGAATCTTATTACCATTCTATAATTACCATAACGATCCATCGATTCATAATTATATCGCCGCATAATGATAAGAAAATATTATTAAACAATTATTTCCCAACTCCAACAACAATATACCGAAATTATATTTAATTAAAAATTACATAATTTGCATATCGTTTTACAGTCGAGTGAATCTATGAACGAACCAACTTTTTTACTCTTAGACCGATGAATGAAATGTTGGGAGATTTCATAACTTTGGAACGAACAAAACCACAGTGATTTGGTATATAGATGTAAGGTTTCGGTTATACGTATATTTTTTTTATTTGAAATATTGTTTGAGGTTTGTCTGTGCCGTATGGTTGACATGACATTTGAGGTAAGTCGATGGATCAGAAAAGCTTACCAGAAGCTTACCTCTGGGATACCACTAATAGGACCTCGGTTAGTCTCACTGCCAAATCAATCAGTGGTAAGTTTGACATAATCCAAATGTCGACTTCTTGAGTAGACCGCCCTAGTGAGGGTGAATTAGAATTAGTGTTTCAGCAAGTTTTGTTATGAATCAGAGATAGAAGTTTACTATGATTATGAATTGCTCGAACTTTTAAAGTGGACATGAACCGAGATGAAAGCTTGTGCTGTACGACCTCGTTAATGAAATGATGGAAAGTTTGTTTTGTATAAACTCGCCAAAAAAGTGATCTAGCACATTTGTAGATTGATCTAGGTTAGGTAAGGTTAGGTTGAGTGGCTGCTACAGCACACTTAGACCGACGACGGTCCGTTATGATACCACAGGATATTACTCCCCTTTTACCCCTATGAGAACCAGTTAGAGCTGCTCACGTAGCGTAATAAGTCTCGCACATTACAGTTTTCGAGATCAGAAAGGCAGTCCATTAAAAACTTACCCAAATATTCATGTCTTTTGTGTGCCAAAGCCGGGCATGAGCATAGGAAGTGGACTATCGTCTCTTCCTCCTCCTTCCCTACAGCTTCTGCAAAAGTCATTTACTTCCAGACTCAGCCTCCTTGCATGTTCTCCAAGAAGGCAGTGTCCCCTGAGTATCCCCACGATCGTTTTAAGTTCACGTCTTCGTAGGGAGATAAGCGCCGTTGAGCGTTTCAAGTTCAGCTTTGGCCAGACTTGTCTTGCCACTCTACATGAGAGGGTGTTCGTCCACCTATTGTTCGCTGAGGCTTCCGCCTCTTTTTTTGAGCACAGTCCTGAGTGCGTTGGAGAGTTGTACCGTGCCTCGCTAGTTCGTCCGCCCTTCAGTTTCCCATGACGTCTGAGTGGCCGGGGACCCAGACTACCTGGATGTTGAAATGCTCACTCATCTCATTTAGAGACGAGCGGCAACCCAACGCCACTCTAGACGTTAGAGAAACCGAAACCAGCGACTTGATTGCCGCCTGACTGTCCACATAAATTGCGATATCAGTCGAGGATACCACATTATGTCTCAACCAGTTCAAGACCTCCTCAATCGCAGTGATCAGGGAGGCGAACTGCTATATCTACCTCTAGTTTATCACAGAAGACTCCAGCTCCTACTTTACCGTGTATAGCTTGGAGCCATCCGTAAAGAACTGCAATGCTTCCGTTTCAGCTGCCAACCCGCTCCTCCAGGATTCTCTTGAGGGGCAGGTGGTTCCGAACTTTTTCTGGAAGCACAGAGTCGGTGTAACATAGTCTAGATTCGCCAGTTCTTTCCTCAGCGATCTGACTATCTTCGAGTGTCCTATTTGAAAACATTTCCACTGAGATATGGCTGATAGTCGAGTGGCCGTAATCGCCGCCATCGATTGATCTAGGTCAGTTGGTAAAATTCGATCAGAAAAGAGTTCGATTTAAGGTCGTCTGCACCTGGTTGACATGAAGTTTGTTCATTACCACCTTGTTTCGTTCTACCACTAGCATACCACTTATGACCTCTGTTAGTCTCACATGCTGAATATTAAAGGTGAATTTAACTTAATCCTAATGACGATTTCCTTGCATCATAGGCATCTTGGACTTCTTGAGTAGAGCGGTGAATTAGAGTGAGGGTTTAAGCCAATTTTAGTATATAAATCGGTGATAGTAGTTTACTGTAACGGTGAATTGCTGCAATTTGTCTACTTTAAACGAGATGAGAGCTTGTGCTGTCAATCAATTGGCGATTGATGACGCACAAGAACTTAGGTCGATGAAGTCTAAATTTCGTACGACTTCGTTAATGAAGTGCTGGAATATTTGTGTGGTATTCGCACGCGAGGTTGAAAAGTGACTTGGTTCAATTTATAGATTCATCTGGATCGAGTTGGTTAAATTTTAATCAATAATTAAATAATATAAATGTAAATAAAATTTCCCTATATGATGTTATCAAATTCGAATCTTTTCGATCAGAAAAGAGGCAACCGATATAGTGACAGAAAATCCAAATTTGTCATGGTCACGAATATAAAATGGAATCAGCTGGAGTTGTCTGTATGAGTATACAGAGGACGAACTAACCAATGCTGTTGACACCGCTATTATGTGAAAGACAAGAAGTTATGGAGACCTAATGGAGTTGGGCAATATTTAAGGACGATGTTAGTTAAGTAAGGGCAACTATACGTTTACAAGTGCCATATTGAGACAGCCCATAACGAATCGGTGGAAATCTGCCTTACAAACAGATTGACTTCAGTCATTCAGAACAAATTCATACCTACCTAATAATAACTATGAAGAAGGTTTACTATCCTCCTGATTATCATTATTGACTCTGGATGTTCAGAATGCGTTCAACACAGCTAGATGCTCCAACAATTCATGTTTCAACAATTTGTTAAGTACCAAACTATCGTTTAACCGTAATATTCAGTTTATTCAGCACAATCGATGACTAGTTCAATGGTTTATTTTTGGCCTTGATCTGCGGAGATATTGTTCAATAACTAATTAAAAATCACGACCACCAGCATTTTGGATGGTTATATCGATAGTTCCATTGTGTTCAACACATCTGGGATGCACCTGATGTAGCCCAAACTCCATCAGCATACTAACCTGATTGTGTTCAGTTATGAGTGCGTGGAGATCTTGGTGGTGTGCTTAGATATCCATATGCTTAGAGCTGCTGTACAAACCAGTTTTAGGTCTATTGAGAGTGGCCACGACGATCGGAAGGAAAACGGTTTGCTGGATGTGGATTTGGAATTAACTGTCTTTTCCAATGTTTGACATCATCTGTCTTTATTGATTAATAATTTGTTGCAATCTGAATATTTTGTCTTCAAATCACGATCAATGTACTTTTGTATAAATTTTTCGCCCCTGAAGTTCAAAAAACCGCATAAGGTGGCATTGTCATTTCGATTAATTTTTTGCTCGCGACAGGTGTAGCATAAACAATTTAAACTGATGTTGACAAACAAATCATTTTGATTGTTGTTGGCGAATTTTTTAACACAACGCAGATTTATGTATAACAACAACATAACAAAGTGAAAAACTTGCTCTAAGTTACATAACGTACATATCTATCTCTACATACCAATGTAAGTATATATCGGTGGGTAGTTCTAGAGATATATCTATACTTATCTTAATTCTAATCAATCAATCAAAAAATTCATGAAAGACAAAATACGTAAATAAATAAAATGCTTGTGGACATCAAGGTCAACGTAATTTTTTTTGAAGTTTTTTATTTAACAAAACTATCAACAACATACAATAAGTGAAATGGATCAGCATTTCAAAATTTATCTTAACAATTTTGTAAGCGACCAACACAATACAATTTACAGAAATTTTGTAAGTGAGTTGCATTGCGAAAATTCTTTGTTGATTATGGTCGATTAAATATGGTCGATTGGAGATTTTGGAAATTTCGTAAAAAAACTCATTTCTTAATCTACACTGTGCGGTTAATGTACGCGCTTGTAATGCCCACAATATGTAATTACAAACAATAATTGAATATGTAAAAATTAAAATTAAATTAATTTTCCGTGTAATTATAATGTTCATTCTAATGTAATATAATATGTGTGTACGTAATTTATAGAGTAATGAATTTGGTCTGGATGCCCGTTTATTGTTAAGGTTATATTTATTGTTATAAGTTTCTAAAAACACTTTATTGCACATGTATTGGTGCAAAAATATTTATATTTGTTGGTCAAGAACACCATGTGATGTTATTCGCTGATTGCAACACTAAAATTGTATAATATAAACTAGATAGAATAGATGGAATAGATAGAATAGATAGAATAGATAGAATAGATAGAATAGATAGAATAGATAGAATAGATAGAATAGATAGAATAGATAGAATAGATAGAATAGATAGAATAGATAGAATAGATAGAATAGATAGAATAGATAGAATAGATAGAATAGATAGAATAGATAGAATAGATAGAATAGATAGAATAGATAGAATAGATAGAATAGATAGAATAGATAGAATAGATAGAATAGATAGAATAGATAGAATAGATAGAATAGATAGAATAGATAGAATAGATAGAATAGATAGAATAGATAGAATAGATAGAATAGATAGAATAGATAGAATAGATAGAATAGATAGAATAGATAGAATAGATAGAATAGATAGAATAGATAGAATAGATAGAATAGATAGAATAGATAGAATAGATAGAATAGATAGAATAGATAGAATAGATAGAATAGATAGAATAGATAGAATAGATAGAATAGATAGAATAGATAGAATAGATAGAATAGATAGAATAGATAGAATAGATAGAATAGATAGAATAGATAGAATAGATAGAATAGATAGAATAGATAGAATAGATAGAATAGATAGAATAGATAGAATAGATAGAATAGATAGAATAGATAGAATAGATAGAATAGATAGAATAGATAGGATAGATAGAATAGATAGAATAGATAGAATAGATAGAATAGATAGAATAGATAGAATAGATAGAATAGATAGAATAGATAGAATAGATAGAATAGATAGAATAGATAGAATAGATAGAATAGATAGAATAGATAGAATAGATAGAATAGATAGAATAGATAGAATAGATAGAATAGATAGAATAGATAGAATAGATAGAATAGATAGAATAGATAGAATAGATAGAATAGATAGAATAGATAGAATAGATAGAATAGATAGAATAGATAGAATAGATAGAATAGATAGAATAGATAGAATAGATAGAATAGATAGAATAGATAGAATAGATAGAATAGATAGAATAGATAGAATAGATAGAATAGATAGAATAGATAGAATAGATAGAATAGATAGAATAGATAGAATAGATAGAATAGATAGAATAGATAGAATAGATAGAATAGATAGAATAGATAGAATAGATAGAATAGATAGAATAGATAGAATAGATAGAATAGATAGAATAGATAGAATAGATAGAATAGATAGAATAGATAGAATAGATAGAATAGATAGAATAGATAGAATAGATAGAATAGATAGAATAGATAGAATAGATAGAATAGATAGAATAGATAGAATAGATAGAATAGATAGAATAGATAGAATAGATAGAATAGATAGAATAGATAGAATAGATAGAATAGATAGAATAGATAGAATAGATAGAATAGATAGAATAGATAGAATAGATAGAATAGATAGAATAGATAGAATAGATAGAATAGATAGAATAGATAGAATAGATAGAATAGATAGAATAGATAGAATAGATAGAATAGATAGAATAGATAGAATAGATAGAATAGATAGAATAGATAGAATAGATAGAATAGATAGAATAGATAGAATAGATAGAATAGATAGAATAGATAGAATAGATAGAATAGATAGAATAGATAGAATAGATAGAATAGATAGAATAGATAGAATAGATAGAATAGATAGAATAGATAGAATAGATAGAATAGATAGAATAGATAGAATAGATAGAATAGATAGAATAGATAGAATAGATAGAATAGATAGAATAGATAGAATAGATAGAATAGATAGAATAGATAGAATAGATAGAATAGATAGAATAGATAGAATAGATAGAATAGATAGAAATTTGTTTTTTTCTTTTACTTGTGGAGGCCCTACGTTTTGAGATGATACAGGTTCTAACCCGAGCTGATGCATTAGCGTTTTACAACAGTACCAAAACAAAGCCCAAAACAAAACCTATACTTATGTTTGGGGTCAGCGCATAATGGACAGCTCTTGATAAGAAAAGTCCAGAAAGATATGTTTTAAAAACAGGACAGGATCACTTCTATTGGATTACTTGTACTAGAGAGATATAAGTCTGGTTTCACCTGACGAAGAACTGATCACGAAGCTGGTGTATTTGAGGTCAGAGTGAATGGAGGAGTCGTGAACTGACAATATTGATATCATTAATTATCTATGATGACATTCAGGGGTGTGAATTGATACACGCATCAATTTCATCTGCGTTGAGTTGCCACTAATCGAGATTAAAGTGTGAGACTTGGCACGTCTTGGAGAACTAGAGGACATTTGAAATTATAGCCTTTGCAGCATAACTTCATACGTTCGTTGAGTAGAGATCTGATTTGATCACATGTGCTTCCTAGAATGTCTTTCCTATAAAACAAGGTTTAAGCCAACAAACCAGTATTTTACTGACATTGCCTTCCATAAGCAATTCTAGCATTAAGATCCTAACAGCACTCCTATAAAAATAACTAAACCAAATTTTTCACACCTCATCGTATTTTGCACTATCATCACCTGTAATAATTATACTAATTCGGCATAAATACCAACCCTAACGAGATATCAAAACCGCCATGAACTTTGAATATGCGCGGTTTACAATAGAAAGTACATAGGATGCAGTTTGATATTTACAGGTAACAAGCTGGGAGTTTTTCCAAAAATCGATTTAACATCAATTTTTTATAATAATGTTTTTATAATAATATAAAAAATATTTCCGGTTAAGAACTCTTAAGATTTGTTTACGTAACGACTTACTTACGTATTTATATACCTTCTGGGTGTAAATTAATATTTGATCCATTTTAACCTTGGTAAATGCATTTGAAACTGTTATTTTTACTATATTGAACCACTTTCAACTCTATACTACCTAAATTTAAGACATACTTCCTACTTAGACGAAAAAAAATCAAAATCACATCTTATGATTCAATCAACAGCTCTAAGGTCTACGGTATAATCGTATTTCAGGAACATGTGAACTAGTAATCAACTGGACGTTGAACTGTATACGATTTTGAGGTCGTGGATGTTGTCTTGAATTTAGAATGACAAACCGTGATCTCACATTTGAACTAATCTTAGCGTTAAGCTTAATTAAAGGCCTTTTATTTGAATATAATCACTTTCTTATAGCTTCAGGTGATCGTTTTTCTATCATTGGTTACTATGCGTTATAGTATGCGTTTTATACACTCAACAGTAGCAATAAGGATTTGTCGTTCAGATCAACGAAGGTTGAACGATTCACAGATCTGGGATATATAGATTATGTTATACATTCCGCCCGTATTCTCAATTAGCTCCGACGTCGGAGGGGCGATCTTTGACTAAGTAATTCTCTTGTGGGATATAGACTATCGAGACGCAATGATACGTTTTGGAGGAGAAAATCCAGTAAATTTTATGTAAAACTGCTAAGTAAGATACCACCTTTGGCCAACAAATCAATTATCATTCTGGATGAGAACAAACTTGAATTGTTCCAGTTAGAATTTGTTGCGTTTTAGGATTTGTTCTACAAATGCTTGGGTGTCTCTCTTTTAAATCTATTCTAGTACAGGGATGGATTCTCGAAGAGAGCCAGTCGATCTCTGTAATATATGCACCAACATAAGAGTGATTAAAAATCTCACCACCATAAGATGGAAAGTTGTCCGTTGCAAGTATGAGACTAATCGCCAATCGTTTGTTTTCAGGGTAGACCAGAAATTTTTCGAGAGTATTTCTGGTTTCGGACATGTTATTATATTCTGCGAGAGGATTCCATATTGGGTGAAGTACAAATATTAACTGCAGTGGTTTTAAAATTCTCCGTTTCATAGGTTAAAATCCGGTGAGATCCACTCACAGAACCTCTTAGTTAAATTTGTATGGGGAGATCATTGCTGCCTCTAGTCGTAACGAAACATTAGGTCAACACAATGCTTGTAGCTCCGATGTTCTTCGTCTATATCTGATGACCGTTCTATTTCTTAAAATAAAGTACTTGAAGAGTTACTTCTCCCACTGTTCGAAATTTCACCTGGCTGTGACATTATCAGTTGAACACAACTCTAAACCACGATTTTGTTGAGTCACCCAATTAGGAGTAAGCCTGTTTCTCTAAATTTATCTTTATAATAGTTCGTTAAGAACACTTACTATAGATCAGAGAACATCAAGCATATTGGTCATTTTCTTGCATAGTAGGCTCATATAGAAATACTTTCTCAAGTGGAAACTGCAAACTGCTTGCCAAGGAGTCTCTACTGGGTTTGCCTTAATTGCCTACTTTTATTTTAGATTCGGCATGCTCCGATGTCGGATGCTGAGGAATATTATTTATATCAAAAACCGATGATACAACACGAGCCACAACTGCTAAAGATTAATACAAATTTAGCAATGCATGGATCGACTGTGCGTCAGTAGGTCAAAAAAGATGATGCTGTCTCTCAGTCTACAAGATGATAAACCTTGAATACCATTATTGCTTGCCGGAACTGTTAAACAAATCCCACTCTTACTTTATGTCTTATATAGGATACAATTACCTTACTGGATTGTAGTAGTCCAGCAACTTATATTTTGATGTTGTTATCAGTGCAACCTGTGACACCACCAATTTGGAGGAATTACTATTGACACGGAAGTGATCGATTAGTAAAACGTATCTCGTGATATATTATACTTCGAAGCACTAAATGTAATTTGAGACTTTTAATAGAGGTATAGTTTTGTGGCGAAATGAGACAATCGAACCAGGAGGAAGAGAGAGGCATGGGGTTGGTTATTTAGAATAGTTCTAAACTAGTGTCGTAATTTGTTCTCTATACAATATAGAACAGACATATTAATTTGAATTAAACAGAACAATTATATGTTCCACTTACCTAATTTACATAACTTATACAAAATCAAGTAGATAAGATAGCTTAGAAACCTAAATAGTTTTAATCAGGTTTCTAAACTATATCATTATATTATTGTCAAGTGCATATTTAATTATGTTGGTCAAGTAGCTCGATGGAACAAAACCTATTCTTAAGTAATACTTACCTCGTAATTCAAATAAATGGAACTCATCGAACATACAATGTAATATTCTCGTTATTTAAAGGGCGGTTTGGTCAAGGTACATATGGCATAAGGTAATTAACATTTGAAATTTTTACTCTACGTTTACCTCTTAATCAGCTTGAGTGTAAAATTACACTAGCTCACCGTAAGTGAATAATTGGAATTTTGATGCACAATACTTAAGTTAAATGCGGGAGGAAAAACTATCACCAAACTCCACTTGACTCAAAGCATACCAAAAATTGCCTGTTGATGAAAAATTCTCACTTTTTCAGACTAGATTGTGACGCAGAAAGAGGCATTTCAAGTTAAAATATTATCGAAACTCTCCTTACGGGAATGTTTTGATGTTTTCCCATATTTCGATGGCATTTTATTGGATCAGAGCAGGAGCCACAATGATGAAGTATTGTCATATATATGACGGTTTTATTTCTTGCATTAAACATCTACGAAATAGATAATCAAGAACCGATCTATTTAAGATTCAATCAAAGATGCGACAGTAGTAGTCGATAGGAAGCAACAAAGCAAAGTAAAATTATGCCCAAATCGACGGTGAAGCCATTCCCGGAGATAGAATTTCACGAATTTGTGTATGGGAGACTTTTCAGTACAACACAGATCATCGCTTGTTATTAGGTTTGTTTGATGTTGTCAGTCCAGATGTTGAAACAACGCATGTTTCTAAATTCTGAATCCGAATTCCTGACACCCAGGTATCGTTTGGATGAATGCATTTGGCAGGAGTTACGTCTGGTGGTTGATCATAAACTCTGATATCGAGTTAGATCTTGTTTGTATTCTCTTTCAGGCAACCTCAAATTTCTTTTGAAATCGGACACTCAGACTTCATATATCGACTTTTCAGGCCGCTCTTTGAGTTAAATTTTCTTTATCTTGATCTTAGTCATATTTCACAATCTTCCAGATCGAATCATATATAATGAGTCAGTGTTCATATCGCGGATGAGTTCAAATCATTCTTCTATAGTCGAATCACCTTTGTCACGTTCACGCTGCATCATTCTGAGGCTGAGAAGATTATTTCTTAAATCTAATCGAAGGATAACATAGAAACTACCCTTGCCCCATTTATGATATCCAAAGCTAGCTTATTTGTCTTTATACTTACCCATTAAGAATAGTAGCATCATTTCATGTTTCATCGTACAGCTCACCATCAGTGCCAGTTTCAGATCGATTCTGGTTCTAATTACTCCATTATAGTTACTAGTTACTAGTACCTGTGGGTGGGGGCATTCATGTTTCGCAAATATTATGAACGAAGTTGGATAAATCGCTGCGATGGTTGGATCGCTGGGTGGACGACCCTCATCCGTAAATACCATAAATGTTAAAAACGTCAACAAACCAAAATATATCGGATACCGCCAAAATAACAATGACCCTCCGCTTAAGTACTCGGAAACGAGACGGCGATCTTTGAAAGGAGAGCCGCCTCTCGATAGGCGAAGAGATCGCTGTCAGCGAAGATGGCTCAACGGCGTAGAAAACGATCTGGCATCTTCTGGTTGTTTGCAACAGTATGAAGAGCTGGCTCGTGATCTAAACCGTACTCGTACATTCAATACTCGTACGTCAAAAAAAATCTATGTTATAGTTACTCGTATATTCCATAAAATTTATATCAAGATCTGTGGCAACTATATAAGTCAAATCTAAATGCTGCTTCGAAATTTTATTGTTTCAAATTCACATGCACACTTCTTTCGTCATTATAGCTGAAGAAAAAATTTTCTCTAAGCTCGACTTGAGTAGGTATACCAGCAACTGTCTATTGATGAACAATCCTCCGCACTTCCGAGTATATTGTCTCGCACAAGGGACATTCCGCGTTAATGCTTGAAATTCCTCTTTATAAGTGGAATTTTTAAAGCTATCCCATGTTTTGAAAACATCGGATCAGATAAGCAGAACACATCGATGAAGTATTGGGACGATTAAGTAAGTATAACTTTCACTTGATCAAACACAAGTCCAAATTTGGACTGTGATCAAAGTATTTCTCTTAAAATAAATAGATGATCCTCGAACCGAGAAAAAATATACCATCAGAGATCAACCGATAAGAACCATCAAAGCAAAATTAAGCCCAAATCGATCGAAAAGCCTTAGCCGTTTCCGAAGACAAAAATTCACAATTAAACAAATTCTAATCGTGATGTCAGTGCAGATGTTGAAACAACACATGTAAGACTATCAGAAACGAAACAATCATAGGCCAGAAACGGAACTAGATAAGATATAATCTTCAAAGCATTACATTCCAGGCACCCAGTAATCACGTCTGGTGGCCGAACATTTAAACTCTAATATCGAGTAACGTCTTGTTTCTGATGTCGAGTAATCTGAAGGAACTTCAAAAATTTCATGGAATCGTATATGGGGAACAACTGAACATCCGTATTTCAGACTTTATATATCGACTTTACACGCCTTTTTCTGGGTCACATTTTTTTTATCTTGATCTTAGTCATATCTTAGATATCTTCCAGATCGAATCATATACAATGAGTCACATCGGATGGGTTCAAATCATACTAATGCTACTATATAGTACAATTACATTTGTTACGTTCACGCTACATCATTCTAAGGCTATGAGAAGATTATTTCTAAAATCTAATCGAAGGATAACATAGAAACTTCTCTTGTCCCATTTATGATTTTGAAAGCTTGCATATTTTTCTTTATACTTACCCAAGAAGAAGCTGGTTAATTTCTGAGTTAAATGCGGTTCATACAATCGTAATTCTAAAATTAACTCATGCACATCCCAAACTCTGTCATCTAGCTAATATGATTAAACACCCCATGAAGCTCATCGTTTTTGGAGCCGATTTTGGAGTGCCTAATATATATGCCACGGTATCTTACCTAAACAAACTGTAGTCATCAATTGATATCACAAGTTCAAACTTATAGAAACTGCTTGTGCATATTGTTAAACCTGTCCAGATCAAATCGAGAAGGCCAGCTTTTCCAGAACCCATCACCGATAATCGATACACAAATGAAACAACACGGTTTATAATTTTTATACACATTTAAATTTATTTGTTTTTTTTTTTTTAATTTTATTTTCATTTTTAAAATATTTTCTTAATGTTTTTCTTTATTTTGTATTTTATATATTATATATAATTTTTATAAATTTTATTTAATTATATTCTTCTCTTCGACGACATCATGATATGATCATTTAAATAATCAATTTCCATTTACATATTATTTATGACTTAATCTATTAATTATTAATTAGATCTATATTTCATAATTAATAATAAATTTATTTATTTATATATTAGAAATTTTCTTAAGTACAAAATAAAAAATATTATATTTTTGGCATTGTTTTACAAATCTTTTTACCACGTTAAGTACAATTTTATATATATATTATAAATGAAATAGCCTATTTATCGTAGACACACTAAAATTGAGCTACTTTCACTATTTACTTCTCTTAATTTGGTTTTTTTATGAATTTCTTTTTGATTGACGACGACATTGACAATTGTTTTAATTAAATTACTTAATTATTGTTTAATTTATTTATTTATTTACTGTTTGCACTACCTTAATTGACAAATAATTGACAACTTATATATAGAGTAGATGTGAGCAAATTTTATATATGCGTCTATAATATTGAGCACAAAATTTTATTCGCAAATATGTAACGATTTTGATGGATTGATTGGGAATTGGATATGTTTAAGAAATGAAATAATCCGAAATTGAATTAATTTAAAACATGTTTACACCTTTTCTGTAATATGAGTTATAGATATGAGATCAATGGTACACATACATATGTTGCTTTAAAGGCGGAAGACAATTTTGGAAGACTTACTAAAAAATTGAAAGGAAATTGGCGCAAAGCTTATTTCATATATGTGGTGTGGTTGATCGCCTTGATCGGTTTATAAACTACGACAAATAATTACAACGACATCGAATATTGATAAATTGATCAAAAAATTAATTCAATTTGACTTATACACGTCGTCACTATACGATATTCGTGATTCCCAACCAACGATCGACTAATTTTGTACTTGTAGCCATGACATTAAACTCCGTCATATACATAAATTTTATTCGCGGTTTGATGCAAAAATGATTTATTTACTTGATTGTGTCGAATACACAATCGAATTGACATAATTCACAAGGTGCAAACTGAATTTAAAAATAAGATTTGCATTATTTGGACAATAACAAAAGAAAATTGAGTAAATCATACGTCTTGTCCAACGAACATAATTATTTAAGTTAATTTGGAATATTACGCATGTGTGCTCGATACATGGGCGTTTGTTGTATTGTTCTGTGTATTATGCAACGATCTTGTGATCTTTATTTTTTTGTGGTTTTAACAGGCCATTGTTGGCTCGTACCGTGTCAACAATCTGACTCCTTCGGTTTCGATCACGAACCTGACACCATCGGATTCGACTCTGCCTTCAAAGATCGCTGTATCATTCGGTTCGGATCGGCGCGCAGAACGTGCATTAAATTGCTGACCTCGTAATTGAAACAAACTCGGTATGTGCCATCAACGTCGCGTTTGTAATCTTAATTATACGTACATCGATCTTTAGATCAGTAAATAAAGCTAATGCATATCAAGAGTTTGCGATCAGCCGATGATTTATAAAGTCATCAAGCTGGTTATGACACGTGATTATAACAACATACAAATGATCTTCAGTTTTGAACCACTGAGTTTTCTGGGAGTCACGACATAAAACCAACAATCTTACACGATAAATAATTATTACTAATTATAACAATAATGAAAATTGCAGGTGATTTGAACTTTATTTGAACTTATTAAAATGTATGATCCACGATCGGTTTATAATTAAAGCGATCTACAAGTTGTGTTAATTGTGGTTAAGGTTACGATCGTGTAATAGAGTTGATACAACAAAAATATTGATTGTGAATGGCAAGATCGTGTAATGTAGTTAAACTCTATCATTGAGTTTCTCATCTGGCGGCTGGAGTCTGAAGCTCGATTTTCACCGCTGTGCACAATCTGCACCAATACGTATTAAGTGGTTTGAAATGTCACTGTTGAGACGCGGTAAGAGTCGATTTAAGTCACGTTAAATCAAGTTAAGCCAATTTAAACCATGTTATGTCAAATAAAATTAATTAGTTCAGCATGTCTGTTATTAAGTCAAGTTAAGTCGGGTAAGTCAATAAAACACATTTTAAGTTATTTAAGCCAAGTTCAGTGCAGTTAAGCAACGTTGAATAAGCAGTGTATAGTAAAAAAGTTATTTAATCAAGAAAAGCTAACATAAGTCAATTTAAGTATGGTAGTCGAATAAAAACTAAGTCAAGGTCAAATTAATGTCAAGTTAAGTTAAGTCAAATAATGTTTCTTTAATAAAGTTATAAAGTCATATTAAGCCGAGACAAATCAAGCTAAGTTGTCAACTGCAGTTACATTTAAGTTAAGTTAAGTCACGTTAAGTCAATTAAGTATACTAAAGTGACAGCATAGAAGCTTGCTCAACTTAAACCGAGGTAAGTTAGTCTTCAAAATAATTTTCAAGCAATCTAAGGCGATGCGAAACTTAGTCACAAATATCTACCGATGAAAAACATTCAACCCCTTCGCATCAAATCTGTCCTCTCCTGCAACTTAAAGCTATCAACATCCAATTTTTATGTAAAATCAGAGTTGCTATATGGTTGTGAATCATACGAGGGTTGTCTCAAAACTTTTCCTAAGATGCAGATGGTACCACTGGTCAGTAAAAATGAAAGTGGGTTTGCGCATGCGTTGATAGGTACTTACCAAAATTTCAGTAATTTCGAGGTGAGATTTTGTGGGAATGGAAAAAGTCGAGTATTTGCACTGTGTACGGACCATCACTGTGTACATCTGGAAGTTGACTATCACTGTGTACATCTGGAATTTGCACGGTGACGATCAACGTTCATCCAATTGTATTGGATAATTGTGGTTAAGGTTGGGATCGTGTAATAGAGTTGATACAACAAAATTATTGATTGTAAATGGCAAGATCGTGTAATGTAGTTTTGCTTTAAACTCTATTATTGATTTTCTCATCAGGCTGGAGTCTGAAGCTCGATTTTCACCGCTGTGTGCTAAGTCACGTTAAACCATTTAAACACAATTTAAACCAATTTGTGTCAACTAAAGTCACTTAGTTAATTAATATTTAAGTCAAGTTAAGTCAGATAAGTCAAAATAACACATTTTAAGTTATATTAAGCCAAATTCAGTACAGTTAAGTCTCGTTGAATAAGTCACGGTAGCAGTGTATAGTAAAAAATTCGTTTATTGAAGTAAAAGGAAGATAAGTCAAATCAGGTAGTGAAATAAAGTAAACTTATTCAAGGTCAAATTAATGTAAACTTAACTTAAGTCAAATAAAGTCCAATTCATACTAAGCCAAATAAATCAAGCTAACTTAAGTCAAGTTAAGTCAAATTCAGTCACATTAAAGTTAAGTTAAGTCAAACTTAGTAAACTTAAATCAGGTTTATTATAAGTCAAAACCAGTTTAGTCAAGAAAGTCAAAATCAAGAAAAGTTAAAAAAGTCTGATTGAGAGTAGAAGTCATTGACTGACTCACCGTCTGCATCATTAATAATTTGGAATGAACCTTAACCATTTTTGATTTATAATTTTGTGACCTTTTGTGAAAAGGGTCTTGAAAATAAAATGAATAAGCAATGAATTCAATACAATGGCTGATATGGTTGAACATGCAATCTAACACGCAAGAAGCAAAATCAGAATGTCCACTCTCTGAGAAAGTGACAGCATAGAAGTTTGCTCAACTTAAACCGTATTAACCAACATTTTTTGGTAAATTTGAATACCTTGGAAGCCAGAACAACATTCAACATTTCATACAAAGTCCGCATCACAACTGTCCCATCGTGCAACACAAAGCTTTGAACATCCAATTTTCTACATGGTTGCGAATCATATGTGGGTTGCCTGAAAACTTTTCCCAACATGCAGATGGTAGTACTGATCAAAAAAGTGAAAGTGTGTTTACACATGCGTTGATAGGTACTTAAAGAAATTTCAGTAATTTTGGAAGTGGGTCGATGTGCAGTTTTTGTGAAAATGGGAATAATCGAGTATTTGCACTGTGTATGGACCATTATTTACTATTTTTGGACATCTGATATTTGGATGGTGATGATCAACGTTCGACACCATTAACAATAAGATCGTTCTAGTTCACCAAATTGTCGAGTTAAGGTTTTAGAGATATTTAGAGCATTTTAAGCGCAAAAAATACTGTTGAAAGAACCTACAGTCCACTGCCAAGAAGGAATCGACTCCAAAACAGCAAAGGCTATTCCTTTGGTTAGGAAATTAATGGCGACTATTTTCTGGGACAGTCATGGAAGTATCTTCAAAAAAACATTATAACAGGAGCGTATCACGAATCATTACCAAATACTGTGCTCTTTTCTCATCAGATCTTGGTCCAACTGATTTTTTTGTTTCCTAAACAATAAGTTGCGCTCGTCAGAGTACTATTTCAACGATGTTCAGAGATTACGTTACATTGCTGAAATAAATGTATTCAGTCACCTCTCGTACTGACTCGTAATAAACGAAGCTAGCACGATCGGAACAACGTAACCAGTCCTGAGTGGAAATCGAAGCATCCGACAAAGATAGATGATCCAGGCCTCGCTACCTTTTGTGCAATATCAAAATCCATAAAAGGTTTAAATCTAAGTATAATTAACAACCAGTTGCCCACATATCGTACCGAACCACTCACATAAAAATATTTGTTTAATATTTTGTCAACACAGTTTATAGTGCACATATTATTAAAATTTCCCTAACAATTATTATAATTAAATTACATAAAAATTTTGTTATTATTTTCACATTCACCAAAAAATTTGTTATTTTATTTTAATTTAATTAAAATTATGTTTATATATAAATATTTTTTATTTTGCTTTTTTTTTAATTATTTTTTTTTTTATAAATTCTATAAATGATTTGAATATTTTGAATTTAATTAGTATATATATATAATTTTGAAAACTATATTATATAATTATTGTTTAACAATTAATCTATATGTATTTGTATATAAATTTGGACCAGCCAAATTCATTTTAATTAACATTAAAAATTCCATTTAGATTACATTTAATTTTGAATTAAATTAATTTATATATATAGTATATTGTGTATGTATATGTGTGTGTCTTTGTGTATGTATTGAGTTATTTTGTGGTTGCAATTGCCAATATAATCTATCACCCTAATTGACTAGAACATAATTTATGATTGAACTATATAATTATTATTAAGGTTGGTTACCAAATTGAATCGTTTTAATTGAAAATTCAGTACGTGTATATACATAAATAGTTTACGCCCGAATGCAGCTCGCATGAAATACAAAGATACAATAAATATAAAAATACAAATTTACAGTATGCAACACACGACGATATACTGTGCAAATTTACAACCAAAAAACAAATTACATACGATCATATTTTGTTTATATCATCCAAAATAGCTAATTAAATTTTTCACTTTTTTATTTTATTTCAAAATTGTTTAATTAATTAAATTACGAATTTAATTAAAATTTATCGTGTTTTTTTATAACCTTTATGTTTTTATTGTCACATTTAAGTAAATAAATAACTTAATAAAAAATTAAAAAAATTATTTTTCACTTTATGTATTAATTAAATTTTATTATAATTAATTAATGAATTAATTTTAGTTTTTTAAGATTATTATTTGGTTTGGTTTTTTGCGAAAAGTATAAAATATAAAAATATAAAAATTAGTGCCTGAAAGTTGATTAAATATTTACATATGAAAATTTAGTACGTAATAACGAGACATTTCATATGGGTCGTATCTTCGAAGAAAACACTCGCTTAATGAATTTTCGAAAATAGTGCCATCGATGTAACTTAAGTCTAAAAATGTTCGAGCTAATTTGGTTGCAATACTCTATATTGAGTGAATGATTGAGAGCTATATTCTATATCAGCGCTGTTCAAATGGTGGTTGACGGACCCTCGTGCAGTCAAATGTTTGAAATATAAAACTGAATTAAAATCTTTTGCATTTTATAACCTAAAAGTCGTAGATTGGTAGACTTGATTTTTCTTTCATTCTTTAGAGAGATGAGTAGAGCCTTAACGCCTAAACGAAACTTTTTGTAAAGGTGTATTTAAAAGTTCGTAAAGCTGATTGTTAAGCAGAAACATTTAAATGATGTATCACCAAAATTGAAACTTTTCGTTGAGAATAATCCAGTTAGATTTTGACAGCAATCTTCATCGCCAAATTTCGACTATACCATACATTGAAATGTGACTCGAGAAGAACCCAATGAACTCAGCACGAGTTTGTTGAACGTTAGACGGTCTTCGGCTCTACTGAATAAGGGACAGTTAATTTAACTAGATTGTAGTAGAGCTGGAACATTCAGACAGTGGGAGGTATATTTTGTAGTGCTCTAACAATCCTCTTGTGACATTAGTTCTTTTGTGAGCCCAGACCAGCTCGAGTAAGATCCTTAGCGATTTACCTCAATTCCACATACGAGCTATTATATTCATGGTTGCTAGGAGCTTTGTCAAGTTTAAACAGTCCAGCTCCAAAACCATCTGTGATCTCCAGATTTTGATTTGAGCCGCCTGGCTGTCCGATAGAATTTATATCCTTGCAGTATTAATGCGTTTAAATTAGACCCTTATATGTGGCGGTCTCCAATGTTTGTAAAACATGCCATAGACCCCATAGACGTTCCAATGTAAGTTTTTATCAGCTCCATTCATTACGATCCGTGAATTCCACATTAACAGGTTTGTTAATTTTATTTAGTTCAACGTGTAGTCAAAATAATGTCAGTGTAGTCAAAATAATGTCATCTTGAAGTTTTAGATAATCCATTAATTTTCATTTTTTTCTTAACAAAATGCATCTTCAATCGAGTCAAGGCAGCGTCCTTCATCGGATGCAGGTGTAGTGAGGGAAGGTCTAAAAGAGCCACAATAAACATAAAATTGCAGTATACCACCAAAAAAAAGCAACTAGGCCGTATACTTCGTTAAGTCAAGAGATTAAATGAACTAGACGAACAATCCAATTCTCAAGATGCATTTTTATAGGCTGAATAGTATCGTATTCGTCTTGAGAGATTACAAAATGAAAACTTATTTAAACTGTCGCTTTTAAGCGGAATCGATGTATTTTGAAACCTCTATAGAGATCTTAACACACTAAAGTATTATAATTGCAAAAGACTGCTTTCGTACATACTAATTTATTTATATAGTAAAATAGGAATACGAACCTGTTTTTTAGGTTTTCCATTCTGTATGGCACTGATCAATTTTCCAAAGAGACTAAATGTCTAGGAATAATTCTAGAATAGAACCTGGCTTGGAATCAACAATATCTATAATGAGTTCTGGTCCTGCTCAAAATTTGATTCTACTCTAAGATGATCTACTGGACACCTATGACTCCTTGGTATGGTGGCCAATGCTTTAATTGAACTATTTAATGTGATATTTTCCTACCGGATGAATGGAACTGAGCAAAGCCTTTATTGGAACAGGAATCTATAGTATTAGCTTAAATTAAGGGAAATGACGCTGCTGGTAACATGGCTCGAGTTGTTGTGGCATTACCATTGAACAGAACTTTTTTGGGCGGATTCACTAAAAGGTGGAGTGCAGGACTACCTCAAAATGGGAGAAATGGCCATAACATTTTGAGTCTTAAGCAAACTAAGATATTGAATCCTTCCTTGATCGATATAACTATAGGTCTTATACTCAGTAAATCTAAGTTTCTCACGAGTTATATTGCCTTAACTGTTATATATGTTTAGTTCGTTGCGCAGCTAAGATTCAATGTTGCTTAATCCAATAACATTGTCTATTGATTGGAGCATTTAACCGTCAAGATGCTAACTTCCTGATAAGTGAAGTTTTGTTATCATGACGGTCGACCGTCTTAAATATTGTAGCTGTATCCCATGTGTTTTTCAGAGATGTTTTCAACTTTGAACTACCTTATACCGAAAAGCTAGCCAACTCAATTTTATGATAAAGATAGCCTCGTAGACATAGGTACCGTGAAAACCCGTCTAATGTAATTGTGATCGATCTAGCAAGGCAGCAAATCAACATCAAAGTGGTATATTGCACAAGAATGGCAACAGAAGTGAATGTTGAAATGAGGACATTGTTATCAGTCACCTAATTTGGTCGATGCACGCTCCTATTGAACGTGAACCCCCACGTAAAACGTGAACCCCACGTTTTATAGACATTGGTTTAACCGTCCACCTATATCATTAATTGTTGTTCAGTCTAGATTTATCTTCAATCTTATCGCTCAGACCTATTATATAGTTTTACAGATCAAGTGTTTTCTTCGAATGATACAAATATTGTTTGTACTAGAAATCAAATAAGCATAAAGTTATTGACACCTACCTTTCTTCATCGACGACTTCGCAAGGTTTCTCCTTATATTGACTCCTCTCCGGCAAAAATATAACGACGATGCCACCAAATACAGCCACCCCAGTAAAAACTAGCATAAGCAGATAATCTTGAATTTTTGTCTGCAAACGAAATAAAATTATATTCTTATCAATTAAGCGACATGACAATTGAGACAGATATAAAATCGGAACGGAACCTCTCTAGAATTTTTTTTTATGTACGCGATTAGATTGCGCTACGATTTCCTTTCGAAATTGTTTTTAAACTTTTTACTTTATAATAAAATTATTTATAGAATTTAAGATTTTGATAAAAATAAAAATACGGTGAGTTATAAATAGATAATTGTACATCGAACCACTTGTCAACATGTATATACTATATAGTGCGTTATGTGATAAGATATAGTCGCGGAGATATACAATTATTGATGATCTATAAACTTACCAGCAATGATAAATATGGTGTTATGATTAGAGCAACTCCAGCAGCAACATTTCCCGCCCCAACACCAACATTTCGGATCGCCGTTGGATACAGCTCAGCTGTATATACCGGCATTATAATGTTACTCGCACTTATTGTAAATTTACCTGTTCGAATCGTTCAAAAAATTTAATTAATATTCTACGAAGACAACATAATATATAAGAACTTACCAATCATGACGAATGTAATCTTTAACCATAATATATCGGCTTTACCTTCGGCGAATGCAGCACACATACATGCAATTCCAGTTGCAAATAGTGTTGCACAAAACAACCATTTCTTGCCTACCTTCAATATAATATACATTGCGATCGCAATTGCAGGTATCTCAACTAGACCAGCTAGAGCCTGTCAAATGAACATGAAATAAAAGAGAAAGTCGTTAGTTCTTACTCGAAAAAATTGTCAAATTTCCAAAAAAAAAAAATCGCAATTCTAAAATTATAAATCAAAACAAAATGAATAAAATCCATGTGGGATCACAAGCAATCTGCGATAGTGTTTGACTTCCTACATTATTATCGTCGATACGCGCAATCACGATAATAATCGGCCGTGTGATATTTATATCGCTCCTCTCCAGAACGATGAAAATGAATCATATCTGCACGCATACAATCTACATACATAGCTGATTTATCGCTATGACGCGTTTTCTACATATGTAACGATCATGTTCATATTTATAACAAGTTGAAGATCTGTATATAGTGACGATGTATATGAATATAATGACATGAACGAATGATAGATGTGATAGAACATGGGGGCTGTAGTCTTCTTTTGTCACTCTCAGTGAGTAGTGAGTGGGGAAGTAATCTCATCATGTGGGTTACGGAGAGCACTTTTGCCTTAAGACCGTTAAAAGTGACGAGAGATCTCTTTAAGTAGTTCAAGGAAAACGGTGGAACAATACAAACTTGCCCAGGAAAGCACCCTGAAGAAAGTGTAGTAACGAGCGGATAAGTAAGACAAAAATGATGGAAAAATTGAGGAAAATAAGAAAGATGGCGCTAATGCTACTCCTGACGGATAAGACGCAATAGTCCTTTCCGCAATAGGTGCACTCTCTCAATCACCAAAATCCATGGAAGAACCAACTATTAAGACAACCTTAGGAGTACTTAGACCCAGTTGTACCTGTGAACGTATACCAGAACCACACAGAAAAATAATATTGAAATAAAAAAAGCTGTCACAGATGACAGAATGTAAAACAGCTTAATAAATCTAATAACGAAGAGGTTCTAGTACAATATCAAAGAGAAGCTTTTGAGTAACTGGCATGTATCTAATGAAAATCCTCGTATGATTTGAAATAGTTACCTAAGAATCGAAGATAATCCGAAAAGCGGAGTCTGGAAACACTAAAATATTTAAATTTCCAAACGAATGCTTTCGAACACAATCTGTTGCTTGAGGCCCCCATTCTAAATGCACGGTTCAATTTTTCAAAGATATAAAATGTCTTGAAATAATTCTAGAACTGACTTAGAATCAATATATTAGCAAGATCTATAAAGTAACCGATCCTTTCGAGGCCTATTAAAAACTTGAATGAAACGGTATGATCTACTGGCCACCCTATGTCTTGTTGGTATGGTAACCATCACGTGAGGTGATAAATGTGAAAATCCTTTAAAGTGATATTTTCTTTCCGGGTGAATGGAACCTAGAAAGGTCCTAATTGGAACAGGAATCTATGGTATAGTATACATCCAAGCAACTTTAAATGCCCGCAGTTTACTCTACTTTGATCTAAGCTTGTTTGGAACCATCTTAATTCTAAAAAGCAACTATTAACCATAAATAAAATTATATTTATGTGGATGTCGGGATGCCTGAATTCAGGGAAATGTGTCACTAAAGGAGACCACAGAGGTCGATACTACTACTCAGGGACCTTGAGTAGTAATCTCGTCCTGTGGCTCTCGGAGAGGTCTTTGGTTAAAGACCAATGAAAGAGACGAGGGCTCCCTTAAAGTCGTTCTAGGCAAAACCATTAACTTGTAAAGAAAAGCATCCTGAAGAAAATACAATGGCAAGAGGATATGAATGGTTGAGAGATTGAGAAAAATAAGAAAGACATCGCTAATGCTACTCCTGACGGATAAGAAAAGCAGGGCTTTAAATGTGATCCTTCGGCGACGCCATAGCCTTCTCCTTCCAAAAATAAGGAGTGGCATGGTGCACTTTCTCAATCACCAAAATTCATGGAAGAGGAAAATGTGTCGGATCAAATGTATACTAAAACTTTGACGCTAAGGTTCTGGTTTCCACCTTTGTTTGTCCTCAAAGAGGGACGCTTATCAGTAACTGGCATCTATCTGAAGAAACATTCTTGTATGATTTGAAATAGTAACATAAGAATCGAAGATATTAATAGAAGATTTATATTAAAAGATTCTCTGGTTGAACGGACGCTGGAAAAACTTGAACAGAAAATGAGAAAATTTTCAGTGAGGTCATAGTGACTATCCAGAGATCCCGCATAGTACAATACAAAGTCTACTGGGAAAACATAACTCATTCAAATCTTCAAAATCCGTGTGGGAGACTATAATTGCATGCTGTTTGCCTTTGTGAGAAGAGATGGTTGAATGTATTATTTTTACTAAGAGGCAAGGGACGTATTGATATCACCAGTCATGTATACCAATTGACTCTACATCGTTTATTTTATGACTTCATTGTAGCGAAATAGATAAAAGAGTGAACCAGTAAAAAGGTGCCGTAGAGAAAGGCATCAATTATTCCCAAGGCTATGTCGTTGACTTGGTTGACAGAAGTTAAGGGGAGGGTATATGGGTCTTAAAATGAAAATACGAAAATACCAAGATCTTGTCAGCAATAGCATTTTACGATCCAATTACCAATCTGATGATGTGAACAGTGTCTGGGAAGTATTGATAACCTCGGTTGTCGATGCTGCCCAGTACACTCTCGGTATAGTGAAAACTAAGCCCAAAAATGATTGGTTTGATGAGGAGTGTCGTCTTGCTGTTGAGCAACGCAATAAAGCCCGCACAATGAAGCGCAGACTCGGTTTACAATTGCAAAGAAAAACAAGGCAGTTCTTGCTAGGAGGACAGCTAAACGCATTTGTAGACAGAAGAAGCGCGAATGTTGGAAGGCCAAGGTCTTAAGAGTACAACAACTCAGCAATGAGCACAATTCGCGTGGTTTCTTTAAAGGAATCACCGAATTGCACCATACCTTAAGATCTCGGTCAACTGCCATTCGGGACCAGGATGGAAACCGCTGTGTTAACGTCGATGCGGTACTTGATACATGCCACGTGAAAATTTTTCTGCTCTACTTAATGTTCCACATGTATCATAAGCTGTATTTGAATACCCTGAAATACAGACCGCAGAGATGTTAAAGAAAAATCGTTCACCAGGGGTTGATTGCATTAATTCAGAGCTCCTGATATTCGGAGGGCTAACTTTGTGGAACTGTCTTTTCGACCTTATTATGGCGAAATGAAGTTATGCCTGACGAATGGAAAGTGGCCGCGTTATGCCCAATATTCAAAAAGGGTGATCGCATGAAATTCGAAAACTATCGCGGTCTTTGCACAGCATATAAGTTACTGTCTTATATAATCTTGGGAAGAATTACCCCTTTAGCGGAGTAAACTGTCGGTGACTACCAAGGAGGATTCCGTCCAAATCGGTTAGTCACTGATCAAGTGTTTTCGCTGCGGATGATTCTTTCCAAGTACTATGAAACATCTCGCGATGTACACCAGTTATTCCTAGATTTCAAGCAAGCCTATGACTTGATCGATTTTTGCCATTACTTCTGGTGTTCGACAAGGAGATGCGCTGTCCCCGATACTTTTTAATCTCATGTTGGAATACATCCTTCGTAAAAGTGCAACACCTCAGGACAATATCTTATTCCGACAATCCAATCAACTTCTTGCATATGCAGATGATATCTGTGTGATTGGATTAAATGGCAACGGAGTGAAAGAGATACTTGATCCATTGGAACAGTTTTCAGCTTCCGTTGGTCTCAAAATCAATGAGTCCAAAACCAAATATCTGATCTCTGGTTTTCGAGACCAAGATGCAAGTGATTTCAGTAGTGGAAACCACACGTTTGAAGGAAGGATGAGATTCAAGTATCTTGGATCTCTCATTACTCACGATAATAGTGTTGGAGAGGATATCAAGGTTCGCCTTGCTGCTGGCAATCGGGCTTTGTATCCTCTACGTCCACTGTTGAAATCAAAATATCTTGCAAATACGGATAAGCTGAAGCTGTACAGAGTGTTGATCAGACCCGTTTTCATGAATGGATGTGAGAGTTGGACCTTGACAGATGAGTACGGCTTCTAACATACGAGAGAAGAATCATGCGTGTGATATATGGCCCAAAACGCGACGTTGATGGCACATACCGAGTTCTATTCAATCACAAAATCAGGAATTTAATGCAAATTCCTAATATCGTGCATGAAATCAAAAGGACAGCGAATACGCTGGCTCGGTCACGTTCTGCAACGAATGATACAGCGATCTTTGAAGGGAGAACCGCCTTTCGGTAGGCGAAGAGGTCGCTGTCGGCGACGATGGCTCCACGGCGTAGAAAGCGATCTAGCATTTTCCAACTGAAATGCTTGAGGTTTGTACGAAGTTCTTAAGTTACTCATACAGGTGCAGCACTGCCATTCATTGGACCAAAAGTTTTTTGAGGAGTAAATATACGACACGTGGCAAACTTTAAGGTACTTCCAAAATACCATATTATATTGGCGTTACAACCAACAGTTGACAATTTTTGGATTAGACGCAATGCTGTGCACTTTAACGCCCACTAGTAATAATAAAGAGAGACAATTGTTTTGTATTTTTCGCACAATGACGTTACTTTTCACACAGCGAAAGTTGTGGCGCCAAATAATTTAGCTCGTCAAAATGATAATCAAACAGGTGAATGTGAATTATTTTGGCAACTGCGTACCATTATACTGTCAAAGTGCGTGTTCATCCCACATAATACGTAGGGTGATTCAAAAAAATAAAAACGATTTCACTTTTCACACATATAGACAATTATATAGATCGATCGAATGCGGCAGCATCATTAGTTTTTACATAAACAAATGTTAATCGATATAAATCAACCACATGTTTGGCTTACGGCCAAAACACATAAGCATATAGCGACGTTTGTTATGTTTATACATTACACAGTCTGTCATTTAATTGTTGAATTGTTATTATTGTCATAAGCGTGCTCGTTGTTGGGATTGGTATGTGTATAGTGTCTGTACGAGCTCAACATGTGGTAATTCAAGGTTTCGTTATTTATAAGATTTGTTGATATTTAATGCGGTTATTTATGTTTTTTATGCTACTGTTTGCATAACCACGCGTTACACACTATATGTCGTGTTGATAATAGACATACGATTCAAGGAGCTATAATATAAATATAATATTAAAAAATGCTAGTACTTACCGTCGTTACATATATGTTGCCACCAAAAGTGTTCATATTCAGTATAATGCCGTAGTAAACGATATTAATTGCAAACCAAATACATAAAAAACAGAATGTTATCAGACGCAAGTATTTCGATTTAAATAGTTGGAAGACGCCCGCCTTTGATTCATCACTATCGACTGCCGGTGGTATTAGAAGTTTATCCATGTTATCGGGCAATTCGAGTTTATTCATTTGGGCTGCTGCACGAATTATCGTTTTTACTTCAGCCACTCGCCCTTTGACAAGCAGCCAGCGTGGTGATTCGGGAACAACAAACCTGTAATGTAAAGTTAGTGCGTTAAACAATAATTCACCGACTGTACTCGTATCATATCCCAATATTATCTTTTTTACAGGAAACGTACTATTTGTTACTTCATTCAGAGAGAACTGGGTGAGAAAAGATATTGTGAGTCCAGAAGCAAAATATTCCAGAAGCTAGACAGATCTGGCCACTGAGCTCAATATAATGTTTAATTGCGAGTGTTAATACCAGACAGGATGTCTTTTGAAAGCATGGAAAGACGAAGAAGGAAACCTATATTATATTACCTGTACCTCTTCTAGTTCGACTCAAAATAATAGCTTTGGGTAACTTTCTTGACATCCTTACAAATCTCAGTAGCACGAACATCAGTGATACTCAATGTTTTATCAGAACGCAATTTGTGAAGTAAGACCAGCTGGTCCCTAATTGAAATGTTTATGCCAAGAAGGTAAGGGTTTCTGAATTGGGATGTCCTGCTGCTCTTCCAGGGGTACATTATCTTTTCCATCAAAGCCATAGCCATGTGTCTATTTATATAATTTTATTACACTTGAACAATTGAACGAGAACGCATAAGTTAACCATATGTGTTATGCATACCTCTTGCACTGTATACCTTTCATTATATATGCAAAAATCCTACCACTCCACCCACTCCCTAACATTGTGAATAACTTATGTAACCTTTTCGTATACACAACAACCTTTTCCCGTTTTATGAATATTAATGAAACTCAAATCACCTTTTTCCTTTTTTTGCGTTTGTTTGCTCTCTAAATTTATCAACAGGAAAATCAAGACCATGACCTAGCCTCGTTCTATTAAAAAATAAAATTGTAAACACAAATCAGAAATTGGAAGACTAAAAAGGATATTTATTTATACAACAACCTACGACAACATCCGTCCTCTTGATAATACAACAATAAATTAAATCAAAGTAACATTGGGGCATACCATTTCCCACCCACTCCTCTCTGATTATTTTACACATATTTGACTTACCACAAGAAACATAAAAACAAGCCCGGTATTCCGATAATCAACTGCAAGTATCGGAAATCTTGGGTTAAATACGCAATTCCGGAGACCATCATGTACGAAATAGGCAGTGGAAAAAGATTATACATGCCGGCAATAGTTTGCCATTTACCATCAACATACTCGATGGCTAATATTAGTCCGGCATATGTCACCGATACGGAGACTAATCCAAGTAGTACACGTAGCACGTGATATACTATAAACGAGCGTGGAAAACATAGTGCAATACCTGTGGAAAACAAAATCGATTTACTGAGTATCAGCATCATAAGTCATATAATAAGAAATATATTTACCAAAAATAGTTTGAAGCACGGCCGATATAAATAGCATCCGTTTTCGTCCAAATTTATCCGATAAATATCCACTCACAATACCACCAGTAGCCACACCTAATAGGAAACACATTTCGGCGACATTTTTCAAATACTCATTATCGCACACTAAATCCCATTCGGAATTCCATGTTTCGCCAATATTATCGTAACGATCGAATTCCCACGATTTACACGGAATTAGCCCGGTTATATTCGGATTACTGTGTTGTTCCTGGAAAATTGGATCGATCATATCGTTCGGTGTCACTTGAAGCCAATCTATATTCAGCACATGGCAGTTGTCTTGTGAATGTGATATGTTTCGCCATAGTTCAACCGGTGTCGAATTTAAATTTGGTGGTCGACGACACCAAAAATCCTTATTGGCAGCCTGAAAATAGAAGGGAATATTATATTAATAATGCGGGAGTGTTATAGTCAAAAAATGTAAACATGTAGAACCCTCTGTTTAAGGGCAGTACTCATTGGCCGACACATTTTAAAAGTCAGTACTATGGCTGTCACGAAGCAATGCAATATGCAGATAGTATATACAAACCGGGGCTATAACTGTACAGCCTCGATTTGGCCTCATCATAAGGTAAAGACAAAAAAACCAACATAATAAGAGCTAAAATGCTGCTGCAAAAAGAAAATGTTAAAAGATTTGTAGCAGTATATTCATTAAGAAGTGCAAACGGTTCATATATTACAGGCTGGAAAAGATTCAAAGAAAAGCAGCTGAGAGATGAAGAAGAGAAAGTCATAACATATCTACTCGAGTCACTGTCGAAAAATCTGGCTGATGTCTAGCAAAGAACAATGTCGAGAACATACAATACAGTATTTTGAGAGAGAACTATGCGATCTCAAAATTGGCTCAAAAGATTCTTCGTACGATCACTACAGCGATCAACCTGAGAAGGTTACACAGAAAGGTACCAAAACCACTGCTTAGATAGGGTTTCAAAAATTAACTTCCTTAATGAATTTAAACCATTTAAGTTTGGAAATTTGGTGTATAAGCCTAGAAATCCGCCCCACGAATTAACGTAAGGATCCAATATGATCGTTACATACCAATTATGGAAAACAGTTTAAGAGACAACAGTATTCATACTTCAGGGTTGACAGTTCAAACTTCACGTTTGACAGTTGTGTCAACTATTATAAAAGTGGAGATCAAACTGTAGCGCCACAAAGGGTTAATTAACGACTACACCAATAAAAAATAAATAAATTGCCAGTAGGGATGAAAATTACCTAACGGGGATTGAGATGTTGTTGACAGAGCAAGTCAAGAAGAAATATTAAGAGCAACGAAAATTTATAAACTTTTGGGAAGGAACTTCCAGGTACTGTCAACAAAGTCCAAGGACTTTCGAAATAGGAACGTTCAGTGAAGCCTTGGAATAGAAATAATTAGTATTGAGACTATACTTGAACTGAACCGTCGTAGACCAAAAAATTAACATGCAACCGGATGACATAAAAACATTCGTTTGGAGTAAAAACATTCGTTGGGCTGATCACCTACAATGTGCACCAATCTTTAAAATGGTTCGTAAGGTCGCATTTGAAACGCAGTAAGGACCGTTTACGGCCTCTAAGCCATAGATTTATGTATTGGATGTGCGTTACACTCAATTGAAACAACACTCTTGATTATATATCACCGTCAGTTACCAGATTCCTACAGAGCCAATCTTGATATTTATGAACACAGCTTTCATGGTACCAGGGCGACGTTTGTACCATTTCACAGTAATGCCATCCAACACGTCATTAAAATCGTAAAGCAAGCGACAGCTGGTAGAGGATGGAGGAGAGGCTCCAAAAAATACTGTGCAGTGGTCACACTGAATATCAAGAATGCGTTCAACTCGGTAAAATGGGACTATATATATTCTAAATGATCTGCATGAATCGGTGTACATAAAGAGGATTATCTAGAGACGATATTATGGAATACAAAGTCACGGGTGGAGTTCCTCAATGATCAATATTGGGGCCTTTGCTTTGGAACATTATGTACGATGGCGCCTTGAGATTCAGCGTACCTGATGATTTGAAATCGTGGGCTTCGCGGATGATGTTGCCGTTGCTGTGGTAGCGAAAACCATAGAGGAAATAATGGAGGTATGTAGGCTGACCATTAACCGAATTAGTCTTAATTACCAGTAGGAAGGTCATAAAAACCGTAAATATCGATGTTGGTGGAATTTAAATTCCCTCGCAGTTTTCATTACGATATCTCAGTGTTGAAATTGATGTACGCATAAACTTTAAGGAGCACCTAAAGATAGTGTGTAGAAAAGCTGCCAACGTAACTGCAGCCCTCTCCCGCGTTATGCACAACATTGGAGATTCATCATCCTATATGGATCACCTGTACGCAGCGATGCCATGGGTGTTAAATCGTATAGATACAAGTTGCAATCGGCATACCGCCTTTGTTATTGCAGGGATGATCCCCATCAAACTACTTACAATGAAAATAAAGAAAGAAATGGTACCTATACTGAGAACAACTAGGAAGTAGACCATCAGAGCGCATTGCAACAGTGGCAGAATGGCAAAAGCTCTGTGATAGTTCGGAAAAAGGCCGATGGACTTATCGTATGATCCCATTCATCGAAAAGTGGATAAATATAGGCGGCATGGCGAAGTTAATCACCTGACACAGTTGCTAAGTGTGCATGACTGTTTTGGGCCAACCAGATTTAAACATGCCGACACTCCAGAATGTTCTGCTTGCGAGAGATCACAACAAGCTGTGGAACATATTTTCTTTCGATGCCCACGGTTCAATATACAACACGGAGAGAGCTTTCGAATGTCCTAGGTCAAGAACCCACACCAGACTGATTGTGTCGGAAAAAAGTGGAATGTTGTGACTCACACGGCAGCAGTAGTACTGAAGGAGCTGAGGCGCTTAGAGCGTGTTAAAGAAGAACATCATATACTATGACTAGATAGTGATGACAATCTGAATCTTAGATTGAGACGCTGGCGAGAATGTCTAGTTCATGTCTAACGAGTCATGTCTAACGATAGTTCCGCATGAAGGATGAATTAAGGTGTGTGGTTTAAGATGGTAAAAATTCGTCACTGTTGCTGAGATGTTTGCCCATGGCAGCCTCGTTTTCTTGAAAATGTCCTCACTTCACGCCAAAAAAAAAAATAAAAAAAACAGTTGCACATAAAAACCAAGATACATACGCCAGAGTAAACTTTGCTGGGAATTCTATTAGAGGCCTGTTAGATAGTTCGGCAAATATCAGTGTGTTAGGTACAAACTCTAAAAAAAAAATAAAACCTAGTCTGATATTTTCTATCATAGTATTCTGTGTTATATGTCCCAGAGCTCATATTGGCCAAAGCACCGTACAATATCAAATCCAGTAGAAAATGGTCAAATTATTTATGACTGCTAGACTAACTCAAAGGTCTTTCCTGGATTAGACCGTCAATTATAAATGAACTTGGTTTTAGTGCTTGGTGTTCACCAATGGCTTTTATATGCTCCAAAACGAACTAACAAAAAACACGCATATCCACTTCCATTATACTTGATCCAGTCTCGGAGTGATCTTTATACCATTTTACGGTATAATGTCCTTCGAGTTATATACTCGTAATTCACCTCAATCAATTTTTCCGGGCTCCACGAAAAGATTAGATGAGTTACTTATAACATTAACCTCATTTGAGGAGCAAATATCTATTTGAACTGAAGTTTGATCGACCTACCAACTAGACGACTAGTCTCACTATTAATTTGGAGAAGTCACGTTTTAGCAGGTAGAAAACTAGAGTTTTGTTATAAGAAGTGGTTGTAACAAATTTTGTCCAAGGTTAAGCAACTGAGTCTCACTAGTGTAACTGATAGGTGTAGCTCCAATTACGAACCTATTAGAAAAGAATGGTATAGAGAGCGTCTTGTTCCAAAAATCTTAATTCGGTTTAGAACATCCCATTGATTATTTATCTAACCCATACATCGTTATTTTTCCGTTTAGGATCATAATTGATCATGCTGGTTTCAAATGTCTAATGAACCAGTGTGACATATCTGGAAGGTTTGTTCGATACGTTTGCAAGACTTCAAAATTAGGTATTTTCGGTAGATGCTAGGTGCATTGTGGAAATTCTCATGAGCCTTAAACCATTTGAGTTAGTAAAATAACAGTCCACCGAAGGTAGTATGATTCAGAGACATGACTTGGGAAAAACCAAATTCTATATAAAGCTACAGTAGACTGATATCTCGAATAAGTACAAGTGTATATATAGTAAATAACCAGTTTTGTAAGAATTACATAACATCTTATTTAGACGACATTAAAATTGAATTAAATTTTTGAGAATTCATCAAAACCATTTGTCTTTATTTAAGCAATACTCGTACACCAAACATCTAGTTGTAACATACCATATAGTAAAGCTAAATCACGCATTGTTCTTATAGTTTTATTTTACCAATCAGGAAGTTTGTTATCATTTTGAATTTAAATTAATTTATTTTATTAAGACATTTGTACATTTCAGACGTCTATTCTAGAATATAATTTGGTTAGGTATATATACTCGTACTTCTTCGAATATTATTTGATAATGCGGTCCAGAGCCAAAATCTATAGCACAAAGTATAACAAAACCATTTCTTGGCCTTTTCGTCAACGATTAATAATTGATTCGCATGCGAACATTGAGAAGAATTTGAAATCATTATTTACTTCCTCTAAGTCCAAATATGTATATAAAGTGGCTGTAATTTGATTAAATCAAAAGATCATCTATCTTTGTCGTATATATTCAACATATTATTCATTATATTCGAAGAAAACATAAAAATCATATATTTGTCGTGTTGTTAGTGGCACAATGTTAGTAATGATATTGTCAAAAATTAGGCCACAACAAGATTAATTTGTATATCTGTTTTCTAAAATTCGCGGTGAAATCGCCGATATAGTACACTACGAGGGTGGAGGGAGAAGTCTGGTAAAATTGCCACAGTTTGTTGAGATGCACGCGGCAAAATTACTTTTAAAAGGAGCGAACAGTCCAACAGCGAATATTACTGCAAAATATATTGGACTATTTCAACGACGTTTGAAAAAAACGACTGCATTCTTCCAAAAGTTTTCTTCCATCAAGACAATGCACGGATGGATGCACCGGTGTGTAGCGAAATAGCCAAAATCCATGAATCACACTTCAAATTGCTTCCACATCCGCCATATTCTCTATACCCGTACTAAAAGATCTGGTGGTGGAGTATTAAAAGCTATTGACACTTCTGTACCCTGTGAGCTCGTTGAATTAAAAAGCGTGTCTATTGAACAATTATGCGTAAAAATATCGATCAACAAAACAACATTATAATATATATTCCCCCTGACGCATCGATATTATCATATACTACATGCTGCGACTCAATTGTAGAAATCAACAATATGGCTAATCAATCTGACATTATCTTAATCACGGGTGAATTCAATTTTCCTTCTTTTAATTGGATCTTAGACGAGGAATCGGATGAAATTTTACCAATGAATATTACGTCGGATGAGGAACATTTGTTCACTGATACTGTTTACGACTCAAACCTGAGCCAAATTTGCCAATTACAAAATGGCTTAGATAGAACTCTTGACTTAATATTTACAAATGAACGAAGTGCATTTAAAGTAAATCAATCAGCAACGCCTTTTGTTGTTAATGATGTTCACCATAAAACAATTGAAATCATATTGGAAATCGAGAACATTAACAAAAAAATTCAGTCACAAAAGCTCGAGGCCTTTCTACAACTTCAGGAAGGCAGACACTATTAATCTCCATCATTACATTGAACATGTCGACTGGATGAAAGAGCTAAACAGCAGCAATATAGAAGAAAATGTAGATAAATTTTATAACATCATATATCAAGGTATAGAAGTATATTAACTGCGGTAAAACTTGATAAATATCCACCATGGTATGACGATAAACTAATCAATTTGAAGAACAAGAAGGATAAAGCCTATAAAGAAACATTAAAACAATATTCCGAGGCTAGTAAGCTTAAATATGCAGAATGTAACCAAAATTTCGAAAACTATTTTGAGACTAAATACAAGACCTACATAACTTGTATTAAAGACAAAATTAAAAACGATCCAAAGCACTTTTGGAGCTTTTTTAAGACAAAACGTGAAATCAACGGTTTTCCTGCATATATGACATTCAAAGAAGGGAAATCATCGGACCCGCAAGTCATATCCAACATGTTTGCTGAGTTTTTTCAATCTGTATTTAGACCAGAAGACGTTAATAAATACGAAAATCCCCACCATGCTAGCGTAGGGAACCTGTCCATTGAAATACCACATATTACAATAGAAGATATAAACAAGGCTCTTAAAACATTCGGCGATGGTTGCGGTCCTGACCAAATACCAGCTTCTTTTTTGAAAGATTACACCAGCTTGGAACTACCTCTTTGCATGCTGTTCAATTAGTCGCTGAGATTGGGAGAGTATCATGTTATAGAGGTATAACGTCGATTTTATCTATACTCAAATTATTTGAACTATATGTAATTCCTTCAATGAAGTCGTGCCTCGACATGTTCCACCGTACCAACATGGGTTCATGCCTAAGAGATCAACATCTACAAACCTTATTGAATTTACCAGCAGCACAATCAAAGTTATTGAAAGCCACAAGCAAGTTGACGTGGTGTACACAGACTTTGCGAAGGCATTTGACTCCATTAGCCATTGTAAAGCACTAGAACGGTTATACTTATTTGGATTCTCAAACAACTATGTGGCTTGGTTTAAATCTTACTTAAGTAACCGCATCCAATACATCGACATTGGTAACAGCAGGTCCAAGCCAATTCAAGCTACATCGGGTTTTCCACAAGGTTCTCATCTTGGCCCTTGGATTTTTACCATTTTCATCGACGCAGTCACTGAAGTCATTCTACACTCTAAAGTTTTAATGTTTGCTGATGACCTCAAAATATATAGAACTGTCGAGAACTTAAGCGATGCCGAGAAACTGCAAGAGGACATTGACAATTTAACGATATGGTGTGAGTCAAATCTTCTTAGTCTGAACATCAATAAGTGTAAGACTTTATCATTCCACCGGAAATTAAATCCAGTTTTAAAACATTACGAAATAAACAATATGCCACTAAAGCGAGTATCAGAGATCAAAGACATCGGTGTTATTTTCGTGGAAAATATGAACAGTAACAAATATATAGAACAATGTATTGCTAAATCTAATTCTATGTGGGGTTTTATTAAACGATGGACGGGAGATATTTATGACCTGGAGACAATCAAGATTCTATATTTCGCATACGTGCGTTCGCAATTGGAATATGCTGTTACTGTTTGGTGTCCATTTTATGATACAAACATCAGTAAACTTGAGGGTATTCAGAAAAAGTTTATCCATCACTTAACTTGGAAAAACGGTTGGGAGTATGATCACGCATTACCATACCACGAAAACCTGCAGCGTTTACCACCTTATCTGGAAGGCTGCAAAACAAACAACATAGCAACTCTGGAAAATAGACGTGAGCTTTTAAAGTGTTCGTTTGTTGGGAATATTTTATTAGGTCACATTGACACACCATCAGTACTAGAAAATTTACAAATTAAAGTACAAAGTAGACAACTAAGGAGAAATGAGTTCTTGCAAATTGATGTCCATAGAACCAACCATGGTTCTAATGAACCGATTAACATGATGTGCAAAAGCTTCAATTAGATAAATCACCTGTTCGATTTTACTTCTAGTAAGGATACCTTAAAACGAAGATTGAAGCAACACTTTGCTTCTTCCTGATTTTAATTATTATTTTAAATGTCTGACTATTACGTCATTTTATATGTAATGTCATTTTTAATGTCAAGTCGTATTTGTAGACTTATTGATAAATAAATAAATAAAATAAATAAATATACTTAGCCCCATGACTATTTCCTGTCTCCGAACTTGAAGAAACACTTCGGCGAAAAGAGGAAATCAACTATGAAACAAACGATGGGTTAAAGAAATCGTATGATTCGGAAAAACGAAACATTGGAAAAACGTTGGACTAACATATAATTATTTTTACCAGACTTCTCCCTCCGCCCTCGTATTAATAAAGCGCGAATATATACAAAAATGAATTGCAAATCTGGTTCGCATCAATATTTAATCTCAGAACTATACAAAGCAAAATTTGTTGATTCTCACAAACGTATTCTATTTATCTAATGTATGTATACACGTCCGACATGTTTTTCAAACACCATGCTGCATGACTAATGGAATTATAGTAAAATTTTGCGTCCATACAAAATTGTACATCATAATTTTATAAATAATTATATTAATTTATTAAAAAATTGTTATTATCTATTTGGCATCTTTTTGGCCCCTGACCAAGAGTTTTTTAAAATTAAATTATTATATTTATAGTGTCTGGGTTGATTGAAACATAATCTAATTGGTTTAATTGATAAAAATATTAATTATATTCATTTGGAGCACTATGCCTCTCACAATAAATTTAAATTATTATTTTAATTTGAGTTTACGCATATGATGAATGGATGAATGAAATATTCACGAGTATCGCGATAATGGATGCATTGTATACAGTGGGTTAGTTGACTCATGTACAGGTTGATTCTTAATATATGAAGCATTCTCACTATGAGGTCCCATCATAAACTCATAAAAAATTTGACTAGTATAAGCCAGTACTGAGACCGATGAACAATGCCCAAAATCTCAACTACGAAGAAGATATAATTGTTGCTCTCAAACGACCATATTCGAGTCATTCTCAGTATATGAGGTCCCCATGTCATCACCCTAAAACGTTTTACACGTATCGGATAGTACAAGATCTACTCATAAATTCTAGTGTGGTCAATGGCCAATGGCTGTTCTCAAACTGGCCATATTCGAGTCATTCTCAATATATAAGGTTCCAATCACATCATCCTGAAACTTTGCAGTCGTAGACATGATCTACTTAAAAAATACAGTATACTAGATTTCCAATACCTAAAATCTTAACTTCGATGGATAATTAATGTTTGTTCTCAAACCGGCTATATTAGAGTCATTTTTACTATATGAGGTTCCCATCACATCGTCCTGAAACTTTTAACTCGTGCAAGGAAGTACCAATTCTATTCAAAAGTCATAATGTGACCTATGGAGTAATATCTAAAATCTCAACTTCCAAGAAGGTATGACGATGGTTCACGGGCATATTTGAGTCACTCTCACACATCGACATTATACTTTACTCTGCAATAGGCTGCAATAAGATCTACTCAAAAATCGTATTATGGCTGTTGGCCAATACCCAAATAAGCTATGAATATAACAACTATCAACAACATACGATATATCTAAGTGCAAAACGTTTAAGAGTAACTGATCCAAAATACTGCTTGTAAATCAATGACAAGAACAAAATCCATATGCTACAATGTAAACATATCCATAATTATAGATTACACTATCGATAAATCGATTAACCAATAAATTGTCATAAATGGTGATAAAGATTAACGATAATTGAAACGTTATCAGAGAAGTACAAACGAAAATTGGTCGTCGCTATAAATTCGATCAAATTGTTGGAATTCAATAGTCATTGATTAGCTGCAAATCTTACAAACTACTTCAAATCTCCATTGCTACGTGAATCAAATTCATGTCCTTATTACGTTACTGCGACGTGACGTTTCGTTGCTCATATTTCGCTACTGGATTTTATTCTAAAATTCTTGCATTGTAGGCCTATTCGGGCTTTCCACCTAAAAAACTAAGCCATAAAAATCTGAATTGTCTTTATAGCAGTGCGCTTTTAGTTCAGTTATAGCACAAATAGACACCCGGTCTTTAAATCTGCAGTGTCATCATCAAGTATTAATTTGGCAAAGACGCAACACCGACAACACGCAAAGTGAAACCGCGTAAAGCGAGGTCTTGGTATACATCCAAAATACCCAATCATATTCCAGCACAGAAACTATTCGAGTTAAATGTTTTTGTACTTCCAAAATATTGTAATGAAGCAAGAGAGACATCGGCAAAAAGAGACATCGGTCATATGGAATATTGACCAACTAGTTATACAAAATATCCAAGCAAAATACATAGTACACATGAAGAGTGTTCCAATTTGAGTAGATGAATTAAGACAAATACAATTATATCCACCATTGCGAAGGTAAAAACCATTGCTTGTTTCTGTTGGTTTCATATATTTTGTTACAATTTCCCAGCCCTGCCACCTTCCTATACTTCCAGGACAACTCGGATCTTTCTTTCCCGTAGATGGCCGAGTTTTTATATATGACGCTTTAAATGATGTTAGATAAACTCAACGCGTTCGATGAACGGTTAAAAGAGCCTCATCTGGTTAAAAAAAAAGTCAATATATTTACCTAACATTCTTTTAACATGTATGGAAAATAGAGTTTAGCAGGAGGTTATTTTAACACTAAGAACGACTATTCAGAGTGAAAAAGAAAGCACCGGTAGAAATTCTAAGGCCAGCATATCAAAATATTCCTACAATGTGTAACTTAATTTTTTCAAGCAAGGCCTTACTGAAACCACCCAAGTGGCACAGTGGTTAAAGCTGCGTCAAATGGAGGAGTTACAGGGTTCAAATCCCGATAGGGGTAGAGTGTAAAAGGGATTTTCACCATTGATCATTTGGGCGGTGCGAACGGTGGTGTGAATGAACACATATGAGACCCCCTAGGCTGGCATGAAGCTATGTAATATACAGATGGTTTCTACGTAAAATCGGACTTATAGTAGTAACGTTTATTTTTAAAAATATTTTTAAAAGTGGGATGTCACAATGGACCAACTGAGCCTGAGTGATGGATGACACAAAAAAAGGCATAACTGACTGACACATGATTACTATAGGATATTTTAAGGAAGTGAAAGTGCTTTGGAACCGTTACTGTTCTCATTGTAAACCTAAAATAGACTAGCCATGTTTGCTGAAGATACCACGCGAGCAATATAAAATAAGATTTAAAAGATCCACAGTTAAGTAAAACATCTCAAATCTTTTACAAGATATATTGCTTTAAGTAAATTTGGAAACGCGAATGTACTACCTACCGAATTCAGGTATACACGGATTTCCGAATTTACTTATAGCAATAAAGGTGGTTTGGCCTACTGTGTGGCACGTTGCACCATCCTGTTGAAACCACAAGTTGCCTACACCAATATCTTGATTTTTTTGCAATAATATTTCATTGATCATTACTCTGTAGTTTGCGCCATTGGTCTTACACGATCTTCTCCGCAGTTTTAAAGAAATACAGTCCGACGATGCCACCACACCAAACAGTACATTTTTCAGGATGCCTTGGAAGCTCTTGAATCTCTTCTGGCTGTTCATCAGCTCAAATACGACATTTTTGTTTGTTGGCGTATCCATTCAGCCAAAAATGAGCTTCATCGCTGAACACAATTTTATGATATAAATATGGATCAATTTGGAGCTGTTCTAACACTCCTAAACCAAATCGATGACGCTAAGGAAGGTCAACCAGCCTCACTTCTTGAGCAAGTCGTATTTTGTATGCCGTAAAATCATGATCGCTCTTCAAAATAAACCACAATGTGTCATATGAGAGACTCAGACTCGGTTTTCACATACACTTCCAGCTACAGCAGCAATATTCACATTAGATTGACTACTACGTACTCTAGTCGTGTGATGAATTTCCAATAATGAAAAAGAAGTTCGAAATTTTTTGGATGTTTTACGAATAGTGCGTTCAGTTGGACGGTTACGAACACCATGAATTTGATAACGTTGTTCTCGCGAAAGTCTATTCGTGGTGAAATTTCAATGAATCCTGAACGCAAATGTCATATGAGTGCTCAACAGATGCAGACGGTTGTTTAGATCGCATTACTTTCTCCAGATATATAAAACCTTTACTAAACCGTGTATAGAATATTGCTGTCAGATGTGGGGTGGAGCATACGGCATTGCTCTCCAGTTGCAGGATAGAGATCAGTACCACTTACGAAAGATCTAGACAGCCCAGCACCGCAGAGGTGTTGCAGAACTCTGTGTGTTCTACAGATTAATAAATGGTAAATATTCTGCAAAAATAAAGGAGAAAAGACCACCATTTGTTACGCCAGGACGGGTAACACGAGGAACGGTCAATGCGCATAGGTTTACGGTGAAGCTGCCAAAACCTTGAACTGAAGGTGCAAAGCGGGAATTCATCTATCGAACATCTAGAAAGTGGAATTCGTTATCCGGTTTTCAGTTTCCGTTGGAGTATAAAATGCACAAGTTAAAGGCAGCTATTAACCTTTACTTGAAGGACCGCGCGTTGGGTGCAGGAGCACTAACAGCTACAAGAAGCTAGGACAGTCTAAAAGTCCGCCCTGCACCCAATTAAAGCTGAATAGCTCCAATTGGAAAAAATGCCTACTATTGAATTGTTCAGTTTAGGCCTTAACAGTTAAGTTAAGTTGATGTGGCTGCTATCGCACACTTAGACCAAATTTGATCCGTTGTGATACCACTCTATACGGCTATAGGTCCGAGTCTTTCCGTAGAGCCATCTGCGCATTGCATAGCTCCATGTCAGTTCTATAGTACTGACATGGAAGATGGGTCGGCCCAAGGATTCTAAACACGACAGAGGATCCAGATTATGTTTATTTTTCACCACCGATCGCACCGCCCAAACGATCGAAGGTGAAAAACCCATTTTGCATCCTGCCTCGAATCGGATTCGAACCCGGTACCTCCCGCTCCAACTGCCGCAGCTTTAACCACTGTGCCACCTGGGTGGTAGTTTACGCCTTAAATATTTATGATATCTAATCTTACCTAAACAATCCTGTACCAATTTTAAAAATCATAAAATTTCCAACCATCACCGACACATCAAAATAAAATATGAAATTTAATTCCCATCCATCAATCAATCAATCAACTCGCTAATTTGTTTGATTTATTTTGATTTTCTACTCTCGTCGAAAAACGTACACAAATCCTAAATAATCCGCGGGAACGTGCATAAAATCTATATACACAAACAAAATCTCGTACTTTGTAAATTTTTTTATTATTGTATATAATAATATCAAGCAGTTTAATATCGTATATATAATACGTCTATATATAAGTACAGTGATTAAAGTCAGTTCACGCACCCGATAAGGATATGCACACACACGAGTATATGTTACAGCATACCATCGTTCCGGAATACACAATAAGTAAATTATTCCGATTCTAGACAGCACCGATGACTGGACACGTGAAGGTAATAAATCAATACTCGGTATGTACATAAGTCAATAAGTAAATGTATTTATTCGAGTGTAAATAAAAATACATTATTTCTGGCTGTTGAATTAAATCGGAAAAATTAATAAATTTTTTAAGACCGATACTCGTAAATATGATTTAATGTCTACCGTAACCTTAATTAATGAAACTGTTTAGTTTAAAAAATAACTATTAAGAAATAATTAATATTGTACAAACGGTTAAAAGATATTGGAAGTCATTAAAAATACATGATAAGTCTAAGCTAAATGTTCAATTATTAGAATTATGTAATTTATCAGTTGATGATGGCAGCGCACTTCACAATAAACTTCTAATATATTGCAATTATGTATACATAATATAACTGAAGGTAACATTAACTATAGGTATTATAAGAACGTCACGATTTCCAATTTTAAATCGATTTAACAACAAGCATATCGGTAGAATATATTTAAGCTTGCATGTTCAAACAATGTTCAGAAGTTTTTTCTACTCACCGCCAGTGGCACTGCTATTGGTAATAAGAATTTTAGCTCCGAGCTATAGATCGTTTCTCCCTGACTAATGTGGAATTGCGATTCTCTGACATAACTAACAATCCAAAATGAAAGCGATTGTAGTGCCTCTGGTGGTGACTAACAATACCTTTTTACTGATATTTGCAATATTCATAAGAATACAACCGACATCAAGTGGACACGTACTACAAGTTAAAACTTCTATTACGAGTATTAAATGTTAGAATGCTGGAACTACAATTAACAAAGAGTAGATAGAGTAATAAGTTAGATCATAAAAAAGCCACAAAACGACCATGGTATACGCGGAGTCGATGTTTTGCAATAAAAAACGATCAGTAAAAAAATAGAAAATAAGGTCGGAGCAGTTGCGATTAGATTAGAGGATTTTTATAAGGTATCGTGCCACAGTTTTGAATAATATGGATGCTTTGAATAATATCGCCACCAGGAGCACTTCTATCGCTAAAGAGCATTTTCCATATTTTATATTTTGTATGAGTCTAAACTTTAAAAAATTCTGGAAGTCTTCTGACTACCCTCTTCTTGAATAAACCTCAAAATTTATGTTCAAATGTGTTGTCACATTCCAATATGTGTAATGGTATATTGGTAAAAAAGAAGTCCATCTGTAGCTGCTCTCCGTAAAAAAAGCGACAGTAGTATTCCTAGTGGTGACTAGAAAAAACAATTTTTTTGCCGAAAATTTTCTGCTATCTTATACAGAAAATAATATGGAAAAACTCCGAGACAGAATTTGTTAGAGTGGGAAATTAATACACAAACTATAATGCAATTCATTCGTTAAAATATACAAACAACTTGCAGTGGGTATGACCACTTAGCTCAAGTTAAATTTAATTTAACAGATCTAGTTTCCAAAATCCGATTTTAACCATGGCTATATTTTTTTATTTATTTGGCACTAACTCCAATGATAGGAGTTGTCATATGGCTCAGTTTTTATTTACATTTATATTTTACATTTCTTTATCATTTACTCTTCTTATACGCAGTGATCCACTTTGATTATTATCAGTCAATTGACGTTTATACATATTCCTTCCAATTACCATGATTTAATCTCACCCACTCCATTGTTCGAACTTTGATCTTCTTTTGATCTCCCTGAAAAAGGGTTTAATGACAAGCTCACTATTCAACTCAAAGTACCTACTTCTTTCCTTTTACTTGGCTTTTTTGTCTAAACTCAATCTGCTATTTTGTCCTCAGATTCATCTTAAACATTCTCTTAAAGTACTTCTCTTGCATCCATAAAATCATATTCATTTATTTCTTCAAGCAAACAATTCCGTTTCGCAAGCATATCAGCTCTTTCATTACCTTCAATTTGTAGGTGTGAAGATATCCATTGAAGAATAACCTCCTTCCCACAAAATTGCAGGTACTCATACAGACATTTTTTCAGCACCCCCTCTCCGTTTTATTAACACTAATTCACTTAGGGAGTCAGAGAATAGAACTACTCTCCTCCTCCCACCATTCATAGCTAGCTTGATTCCTTGAATTATTCCAATCATCGCACGATATTTATGTAGTATCAATACTTTCTCTTTTTTTGACGATGGAATGTAAATTCCTACACCTACCCGATCCTGACTTACACTAGCATCTGTGCATAAACCTCAACGTCTGCAAAATATTTCAATCGAATCATACGAAATTCGCCCTCCACCGATAACTCATTAATCATCGCTTTTGTTGGGTCTCCAAAATGCGAACTCACCACAAGATTGTTTGGGGGAATTTTTGCACTTACCGGTCGAGTTTTGGGAAATATTTCAATATTTTCCTCAATGATTTCTGACCGGTTGTTGCTTTGGTGATTTCTTCCTCCTCGCAATGCTGTTATCATTTTATCTACATATCAGACAATTATGTTTTGTAAGCATTCTCACAGTTTCACGCACAATAATAAATTCTTTTTTGACGTTCACAGGTGAGCCACCCAACTCTGGCACATGCTCTACCATGGCTTAACGATAAAATAAAAGAGTCGTTAAAGTTGATGGACTCAACGAAAATGATATCTCAGAACACAAGTTTATTCCTGATCCCATCAACGTTTTAGCGATTGATGATACAAAGATCATGATGCGGTCAGACACTTGATTTTAAATATTATTTGGTTGCAACAGCTCTCATTCTGGCTCTTCCACGATTTCGGAATCAACTTTACATCAACAAAATAACATTAAACTTTGTGTTACAACATCGAGAATCAACGTTGATTAGAGGCAGGAATGATTCAGAATTGGTAGAGCCCGAATAAAATCGAAGAAATGTTGGGCAAAATTTGCAAATTGAACATGACAGACTATCGGAGAAAACTTAAATATAACATATGATTCTGATCAGAATATGTTGGTTAGTGATTTGGACATCAGAGAGGTTGCTGCAAAGCTGTGGTGCCGAAAATACAAGACTTAATGCAATGGACTGTTCATGTCGCGAAATGTATGATTTATACTATCAGACGCAACTGAAGAGAAATCTAGAGAATGCTGGGCATCAAATTACCACATGTCGTCCTTAGTCGAATAACACCAAAATATCAGACAATCAACCAAAACTATTATTTGAGCATTATGAGACATTTGCGTAAAATAGTTATCTATAATTTGCACCACGGTACGATATCGTCACAAAACAGAACGAATATAACAGTCACTTATAACAAATTTAGTCCCCTGGGACTATACTTCTTGTTCAATCGGCTCAAGAAACCGCTTAATGTTCTCTAATCCCTATACTAAAACCAGCATGTAATGGAGCGCTTGACAGCTGTGTAGCAGAATCAATCAGACGACGAAGAAGTTGAGGCCTGTAAAACAATGGCATGTAAAAGCCGTAAAAAAATAATAAAAAATGGGTTTAAAAGCTCATCTTCTAATTTTGTATCGAAACTTCAGCATGTACGTAAACCAACAGCATATTAGTTGAACATAATATCGTGTTATGGCTGACAGTTTTCTTGGTTGTTTGTTTTTATCTTTCCAATATATTTTGGGGCTCAGAGCTCTTTCGCGGTTCGTTTATTTACGTCCGACCTTACGACATTACATAGCCAAATCGAGGATATACGACTATAGGTCCGTTTTACGTAGAACCATCTGCACATTACATATAGTTGGAAGATGGCCCATGAATTCTGCACTCCACCAGGGGGTCATAGATGTGTTCATTCACACCACCGATCGTAATGAGATGGTGAAAAATCCCTGCCCCTATCTAAATTCGAACCCGGTACTTCCCGCTCCAACTGCCGCAGTTTTAACCACTGCGTCATTTGGTTGGTCGACATTTTTCTTCGACAATGAGGAAAGCTGCTCTAAAACTTTACATTCAGATAGGCCGCAACAACAGTTCTACCCAATTGAGTACAAATTATAAGTTTGGTGTCTTACAATTTGGTCACCAGTCGTAGACAATTTTAATAAAACATTACTTCGTGACGTGATTATCCAACGCATGCACGAACGTGTTAACAGAACATAACATATATACGTCTATACAATCTTTAAAGTACAACAAATTTATTTTATTACATTACCTGATAAAGCGGCGATGCTATATGAAATGTATTTGGTATTTGAAACAGTGACAGTAGTATTGTCATATAAAATTGCCATTTTCCATATTTTCCCATTAAATCGCCAATAACATCGGTTTGATCGTCTTCGCCCTTTAAATGTGGATGATGATGATGCTTATGATCATGATTATGATTGTGATGATTTTTATGCGATTTTTTATCGGTCGCGACCGCCATTTCGGATAATGTGCCTAAACCACCGCCAGTTGGAGACGTTAGTGTTGTCGACGATGGTGATATATTCGAGAGTTGATCAGATTTTGAATTTAACATGATAACTGTAAATAGAAATAAAAAAAAAATCGTATTATTATGTATGCAGTCACATTTTACCACCCGTTGAGAGGAAAATTTGAAATTTGTCGCACGTGATTGTTTTTGTTATACAAGAACAGATTTTTCAACGAAATATTGCATCGTGTACTCGATGTGGGTAGGGGTGTGGGATGACTGGAGTAAACGATAATATTTTCAACCACCTTTTTATCAACCCAACTATAAATATTATATTACTTTACAACATACACTGGCAATTGGATCTACAACAGATTTAACGCAGTCAACAGCCATCAGACATGTACACATACGAGTAGCTATATGCATTGCTCGTATACACCAATCATTATAAATCGTGTATTCATATTCATGAATTTAATAATTTATGCTTTTTTATGTTGATGTTATGTTACTGTGTTGATGTTATCTTGCAAACGGATGATATGAGGAGGATGGTAAGTGGAATGTGTTGAGTATGTATGAGGATATGTGTATACATCATAATATGGATTTATATGGATGGATTGATTTATGGACGAGTGGTTGGATGGGTGATGGCAAACTTTATTATTTATGATTTGCTTCTCATATGATTTTCCCTTCTTTTTAGTGTATATATGTATATGTGTAAGCGATGTTTTCACAACATTTGAAGGACATTATTGATTGTATGTACGAGAATATGATTTTAACACGAATTGTGTGGATGGTAAATGAATGAGATGTAATTTTCATTCATGATTGTATAGTGTAATACACTTAGAGGTTGCATTATCGATAAACGGTAAATTGTTTTACCGTCCAAATTTCTTTACCGAATTACCGGTAAAAAATTATGACAATTTTAGCGTCACACTCGACGAATGGCCGTCAATCGAAAACCACCAATTTATTCTGAATCGCAAGTCTATAAAGAAGACAAGAGGGATCATGACTTCTCTGGGAGTTTAAATGTGATAATAATAGATGATTCGCAAGTTTCATACAATATATCCCGCATGACGACTTATATCCGGTTATCAATAAAATACGACGAGTAGTAAAAATATATGGCCTTCACCCATTTCTGGATAGCAAAACCCGTAGGAACAGCTTATTGAACATGCTCGAATGGTTCATCAAATCCAAATCTACTCAAAAAAGTTGGATAGACTTAAATATTTATTAATGAAATTATAATAGCACTGGAACCTGTAGAATTGGCAGTAGAATCGTTAAGCTTATAAGATTTGACATTATTAAGAAACGAAATTGAGGATCAGCACGTGGAACGTGCAGTCACTTCAACCACGGGTTCAAGAATTTAATGCAAATTTTGATATTGTCCATGAAATCAAAAGACAGCGAGTACGCTGGCTCGGTCACGTTCTGCGTGCTGATCTGAACCGAATGATACAGCGATCTTTGAAGGGAGCCACTTTGTGGTAGGAGAAGAGGTCGCTGTCGGCGACGATGGCTCCACGGCGTAGAGAGCGACCTGGCATCTTCTGGTTGCTTACAACAGTATGAAAAACTAGCTCGTGCTCGAAACCGATGGAGTTAAACTGTTGATACGGTACGGGCCAACAATGGCCTGCAAAAACGGTATTAAAAAAAGTGCAGGTGTCACCCTTTAACTCATGCTAGATGAATTTTACAGAATTCAGCACTAAATTCCGGTTAATCGTTAAACCTAGTGAACTTTTATCATTTACCGGTAATTTTGGTAGGCAAAGAGATTGCTATCGGCGGCGATGGCTCCACAGCGTAAAGCGCGACCTGGCACCTTCTGGTTTTTTTAATGATTATGCAGCACTTAGGATAGTATATTTATCCTTAATATGATTGTTCTTGCGCAACATACACACAACACTACTAATAATAAGGATGGTAAGGAATTAGGAAGGATGGAGGTTAGAAAGGACTCAAGGAATAAGGGCTTTAGTCTTCAAGTTTCATACTTTTGATATTAAGTTTAAATCTCTGTAAATTATATGCCAAGGGAAACGCTCCACAATTCATTCCACATTCGCGCACTCCGAACAAAAAACGAGTTCTGGAACCTATTAGTTCTGGTGAATTTAATTTCCAGATTATATCTGTGTAAAGGTCTTCTTAAGTTGCGCGTGGGTCTTGATAAACCAGGCATAAGTTCGTAAAGTTCCGATGAGCAATGACCATGAAAGTATTTGTAGAACACACATAAAGCTCCCATACTCCGCCTGTGGGAAAGAGAATCGAGATTAGAAGATAAATATACATCCGCGATCATTCTAGATGCTCGACCTTGGACTCGAGTGAGTGCAACCAGATGTGTTTTGGTGCTTCAGCTCAAATGTGAGAATTATACTCTAGTCTGGGTCTTATATAGGTCTTCTGAAAGTGTTTCAGATGGGGTAAAATAAAACTTACATTGTCGTAGAAATCCAAGACATCTAGCTGCACTAATCGCTGCTTTGTTTATTTGTTCATTCCAGGACATATTCTTTGTTAAAGTCAAGCCGAGAATCGAAAATGAGTCAGATGTAGCCAAACTGGATTCGCCTATCACAAAAGATGGCTAATATCCATCATTTCGGCCAGAAAAAACGCAGGATTGAAATTTGTTGGGTTTGAATTTAACCCTGTTGGCTTCACCCCATTCCAGAATTGTAATGAGATCACGCTTAAGGATCGAAGGTGAACCTTCATAGCAATTCTTTCTGCGAGAACATCGTTTCGCGATGAAGAAGAAGGTAAGCAGTATGAGGAAGAGAGTGAGCTGTCATCAGCATAAGAATGTATGGGACTGAGCGTTGATGATAGAAGATCATCGATGAAAATTAGAAAAAGAGTTGGAGAAAGGACGGATCCTTGAGGGACACCAGCGTTTAAAGAATGTGGAATGGAAATCGTGCCATCCACCACCACTTGGATTTTACGACAAAAAAGAAAGTTCTCAACCATAGAATTAAAGAACCGTGACGGTCAACTGCCCTCAGTTTGAACAGTAAACCCTTATGACAAACGCGATCAATAATGCTTTCGAAATATCAAGCGCAATGTTTTGTGATTCGCCAGATTGATGAATACACCTGTTCTATTTTTCAGTGATAACGATAATTTAGTCTCGGCGAATTCCATACTGACAATGTGGTGATCTTCCAAATAATTCATCAGTTGAAAATTGATTATCGTCTAAAGTACTGGAAAGCACCGAGACAATAGCGATTGGACGATAATTCGAAGGGTCCGACTTGCTGCCCTTTTTCGGCACGGGATGTCCGTTAGCAATTTTCCAAATGGAAGGAAAAATGCCAGAAGACATAGATCGGTGGAACAAACATGAGAGTGGCTTTGACCAACAATATTTGAGTACAATTGGGGGAATACCATCGGGACCGGCTGACTTGTTGAGGTTAATGTTTGCAAGGTCTTTGACGACAACTCTAGGTCGGAATTTAATGCGGCGCATCGACGAGCTGACTTCCGAGATGACAGATGGTGTTGAATTAGATTGAGCTAAGTTGCGGTTAGCAACAAATTGACTCAAGCAAAGAGATTAGCTTGTTCATGGGCAGTGAAAAAAAATAATGTCTCCATCTTTGAGAGGCGGTATAGACGATTTCCTACTTTCCAAAAAGTTTTCCTCGACTTTTCGAGAAAATGACCAAAACGTTCGATTGCTGTTGGTGGTATCTAAAATCTGCCGCAACTCTTCTCTAACCTTCTTTTCGTATTCTAGTTTAGCTTTGGATATCGTTCGTGTTGCTAGGTTTCTAGCCACTCTGAATTCGGCTAGATGTTCAGCTGTCGGGTTTTGGAGATACTTGCGGTGACGGGCTTCTTTAAGGGCGGTTGCTTTCCTGCAGTCGTGATTGCGCCAGGGATTGTTAAACTTTTTTGGCTTAGGGAAACTGGAAGGAATGAACTGTTCCATTCCTATGAGAATGACAGTAAACACCAGAATGGCTGCCCGGTCAATATTACCGAAGGCAAAGCAAGGACGCCATTCGAACTCTTGAAAGAACTTGCTCATTCCTAACCAGTCAGCATTTTTAAAGTGCCACAATCGCCGTTTTGGTTGAACCCTTTCTTGACAAGTCCACGACGTTGAAAATTCCGCTGTAATAAGCCGATTATGGTTGCTTGCAACATTATGAAAAGCTAGCTCGTAATCGAAACCGATGAATTCATGCTAGATGAATTTTTTGCACAAAATTCAGCACTAAATTTCGATAAATCGGTAAACTGATTGAAATTTTATCAATTTATTAATTTACCAGTAAATTGCCGTTAAATCGGTAAACTGACCGAACTTTTATCATTTACCGATAAATGAAAATTCGGTAAATTTGCAACCTCTATAAATACACTATCTATATGTCTAGTTAGTCTAGTGAAACTGGTAACTACTGCATCCGGATACTTCAACTTGAGTAAGGAATACCGTTTAAGCCCATCACTGTGCCCTACAGTACAACTAATCCATGTCTGTGGCATTACTCAACACTTTTAGTAAATAGAAAAATTTCGTTCGATCAGCGGAACAGAACAAACAAAATCTCAAGTAGTTTATTCGGCCATATAAACGTAAAATTCGTATAGGCGGGCGCAATATTAACGCAATTTAACGTAATCTTTATTGATTACACAATATCAAATTTATTACCTGGGTCGCATATCTAATCATCTCTAACAGCGATGACTATATAAAACGAACAAACCGTTTACTGAAGTGATTAATTTAATAAATAAACTAAGCTATGAAGCTACTCATAACAAGCACACTCCTTATTGGAGTTTGGTTCACTTCAATCAGCGCCTCGTTAGATTTTCAAGTACCGAACACTAAGATAAAATTTGCTAATGTGGACGAAACAACACGAGCAATTACTGAAGAGTTTCTCGATCAACCATTGGATCATTTTGATTCGAGCAACCCAAATCAATGGCAGCAAGTATGTATATTTAACCAGTTTGTTGTATAAGTTAGTCTAAAACCTATATATTATATTGATTTAGCGAGTGTACATGAACGATGAGCACTATCGTTTGGGTGGGCCAGCACTTTTCTTCTTTAGTGGTAAACTTAATCCGAACGACGAAGTTTTTTTCCTACAAAATAGTTTGGGGAACGAGATTGCACTAAAATATGGAGGTGTTTTGTATGCAATCGTACCACGATATTATGGAGAAAGTCAACCAACTGCAGATTTATCAATCGACAATCTAAAATATTTGACGATTAATCAAACGCTGGCTGATTTCGAATATGTAATTCGATTGTTAAGATTAGCCCTAGAACCATACGAAACGACTAAATTTTTTGCTTTTGGATATGGAATTGGTTCGACTTTTGCAACATGGTTGCATCAACAAAATCCTGGCTTATTTGATGGTGTTCTAGCGAGCAGTGCTCAACTAGAAGTGATTCCAAATTATTATCGCTATTTTCCAGATATTAGTGAAACACTTCAGAAACACGCACCTGAAATATGTTTCGTACGAATCATTGGCGGATTAGCAGAGGCTGGTGATATAATCGCAGCTGGAAATGGAGAACGCATACAAGAACTATTTAATTTTATTGAACCACTCGACACAACCAATGAACGTGATGTCGCCGCATTTTATGCCACTATTGGTGGTATTTTGGGACAATTTATCGAATACGGGAAGTAAGTTAATAATACGAGTATTAACAAATATATAATACTAAATCTAAAATTTATATATTACAGTGCTGAAACAATCGGTTATATCTGTTCAATAATCGAAGCTGCAAATCATGATAGCGATGTAGAAGATCTCGCTTATTTCGTTCAATATGTCGCTGGCAATACACCAATTGAAGCCAGATTTAGCGTAATTTTAGAATCATACTTAGAAGAATCGTGGAACTCGACAAGTGCTATCTATGGTATTCGTCAATTAGCCTACATATCGTGTAACGAAATGGTTTGGTTTAAATCCGCACCCGAAATTCCGATATACATTTTTACACAAATTTGTTCCGAAATTTTTGGAATTTCTGAATCAGAAGTACTTGAACGTAGTATTAAGACCAATTCCATATATCAAATTGATTCAAATTTGGCCAATGTCTACTTTACACACGGTGACATGGATCCATTCCGATGGGCTGGAATTAGATATGATCTAAATGAAAATTCACCAGCCGATGTAATACCGAATGTTGGTAAATCATTTGATTTGCCACCAATGCAAGAAAACGATTCACTTGAGATTTTCCAAGTTAAACTTCGTGCTTTGTCATTGATTGGAGAATGGATAGATGGTGTTTAATGACTTTAATTAGTAACAATTACACACATTTATAACAGTTATATTATTTAGTTTTATTAAGTATAAGTGTACGCTGGTTATGGTACAACGTCCCAAAAATTCAATAAGTTGTGTCTTGAACTGAGATAAATTAAGAGCCTTCAGTCCGTAAACTATATTTTGTGTTGATTCTCAAAAGTGATGTTGTGGTAGGTTAGTGTTGATCTTAATATAAATTAAATGACGTGTCAAATTCATTCAACGTCTGGGGAAATATATTGTGCGCGTGGGAGAACTTAATCGTAGTGACATGCAACTATTAACATTTCGATGTCTACGTTGCAATTCAACAATCAATAAATATAGGTGACGCAAGTTTTATGCTGTATAGTCACCATTACATTGTAAGCCGTCTGCTATACTTAACTCAGCGAACGTGTTCAACTACGGAAATAGAAAAACAGTCAAGTGTAAGGGTATTTGAAAATGGAACAGGCTTAAAGTCAAAAAACCAATTTTAATCATTTAATGGAACCATTGATATAGATTATTAAGAGGTCATAGATCGATCCTCGAGGAAATAGAAGAATACTTGCCCAATGGACAATTTGAGGGCTCTAAAACTGTTTTTTCCACTTTGCTCAAAACTTCAGAGATGTTGTTAAACGTATTCGAGAATAAGGAAATCTACAAAGAGGACTGTGGGAGAAATTCTGTATGGCCTGGCACAAATCACCGGTGTTATGAATAATTTTGTGAGGTGTGAGGACTGCAAGAATAGAAACAATCATAGAAGGAATGTTTTTACTATACTCGTACGTTATCAATCATATGTTAAAAACAGGATTTTCAACACTATGCTACGACCAAGAGAAGGAGGGTATTCAAAGAGGCACCACAAGGAAACATCACCTCTTTGCTGAAATAACGAAATTATTAGACTACTGTTAGACGAAAAAGAAGGAACAAACGTCGTCGCTGATACACCCACTATATTTTTCACCCTTTGCGAGGCATAATCTTCCTAGAGATAATATTGACCTTACCATCAATTTTGCCAATGTCCGTGGACTCGTGACTAATAAAAATTGCGCACATCAACATCTCGAATCACGCAGCCCCTTCATATTAGTGCTAATGGAAACAAAAGTATCTCGTAACATTTACGAGAACGAATTCTACTTCGAGCTACCATTTCGAACAAGCAATCGAGTTGCAACGTGGGGTGTGCATATTTATTACAGACCACATACCGTACGCTCGACATCAGAGGTACGTTATTTTCTCAACCTTAATCCCTTCCTAATAAAATCCTTTTTTTAATTAGTTTATATAGATCCCCCAACCAAACGGATTCAGAAACCATGAATTTCTTCGAAGTTTTGTCAGACAAATGTGATGACAAATGTAAAAATATCTGTCGCAACACCACCAGAATTTAGACAGCAAAGGCGTCTATGGCATTTTAACGAGGCTGACAATGATGCGTTACGGTCATTTGTTCAATATTTCCCGTGGGAGAGCCATTGTTTTTATAACAATCAAATAGACGACGCCGAAACCGTTCTACATGGAATAAAGAAAAAAATACTATCATCCTTTTCCAATCCCAATCCAAATTTTAAAATCTTTTCAAACGAAGCCGCCAAAGCAGCCAGACAAAACAAATCTGCTCACAAGAAATATAAGCGCAACGAAATTTCGTTTGAAGAATATGAGGCCACACGTAACATCTGTAAAAACATCTGTGCTAAAGTAGCGAAAAGAGCCGACAACAAGAAAGCCACTAAGGCTTCCAAGTTGAAAATATCCGATCGCAACTTTTACCAGATTGTCGCATCGGTTTCCAATATTTCTAACACATCTATTTCAGCATTGAAATTTGCAGACGGTGTTTTGGTGGTGGATTCTTATTTGCAGGCCGACTTACTGGCAAACGTTTTCACTTCGAACTCGACCTTAGTTGTCCCAGATGGAGTTACGCCTCCATCAATTCCGTATTGTGGTTCCAAAATAGATCCTGTCAACATCTCTCAGGAAATTTTCTTCAGAAACCTGAAGGCAATTGACATAAATAAGGCCACTGGACCTGACGGATATCCTGCTCGAATATTAAAGGAGTTTACCAGTGACTTGGCTTCTTAAATAAAATTGTTTTCATTTCTTATAAGCAAGGTAAATACCCGAACGCCTGGAAGAATGTGATGGTGCAACAGGTCCTTAAATGTGGTTGTGATAAAACTGACCCTTCAAACTGCCGAACAATAAAAATTGTGTCAGTCGTGGCTAAAGTTTTTGAAAAATGCATTAACCAACAACTGGTGAATTATCTTGGGATTAATAAAATAATTTCAGATAAACAATATGGCTTCCGTGAAAGCCACTCCACAACCGATCTCTTGACGTATGTTATTAACAAATAGAATCTCGCCCTTGAGCACCACGGAGAAGCCTTTGCCATCGCCTTGGATATATCCAAGGCTTTTGACAAGGTTTGGCATGAGAATCTCATTTGTAAACTTGTGGCATACGGCTTAGATTCGATGACCATCAAGTGGATAAAAATCTTTCTCAAAGACCGAAAGATCAACGTTGTGCTAACTGGGAGATCATCAACGACACACTCCCCAAATGCCGGAGTCCCTCAAGGATCAGTTTTGTCACCAACTTTGTTTTTGTTATACATTAATGACTTGTTGGATAGCACTGTTGGATAGCACTTTTATTTCATTCGAGGTCGAGCCTACTCCTTCAGAGTTAAACGGTAAACTGCTGGGAGTGGTCACTTCTATTAATTCTGATTTGAGTACAATATTTGAGTGGGGAGTAAAAGAAGTCGCAACGACTACCCTTTTGTGGTAAAAGGCCACGTTCTCGTGGGTTGTGACTCAATTCGTCTGCTTGGTATTCAGATTAGCAAAAATTTTAATGTAATGAACACATTATAGCATTGGCCAAATCAGCTTCACGGAAACTCAGGTTCCTCAATAGATGTAGACAGTTTTTAAGATCGCATCAGGTTCTCCAGATATATAAAATCTTTATTAGACCTTGTAGAGAATATTGCTGTCAGGTTTGAGGTGGAGCATATGGAGCATTGCTCTCCAGTTGCAGGATAGAATTCAGCGGCGTGCCATCCGAATAATACGAAACTACTTACGAAAGATCTAGACAGCCTACAGCACCGCAGAGATGTTGTAGAAATCTGCGTGTTCTATAGACTAATTAAAGGAGAAAAGAATTGAAGGAGAAAATACCACCATTTGTTACGCCAGGACCGGTAACACGAGGGACGGTTAATGCGCATAGGTTTGCAGTGAAGCTGCCAAAACCTTGAACTGAAGCTACAAAGCGCGAATTCATTGGAATTCGTTGGCCGGTTTTCAGTTTTTGTTTGAGTATAAAATGCATAAGTTTAAAGCAGCTATCAACCTTTATTTGAAGAACTGCGCATTGGGTGCAGGAGCTCTGACAGTTACAAGGAGCTAGGACTGTCTAAAAGTCCGCCCTGCACCCAATTAAAGCTTAATTTAAATAAAAATAAAAATAATATCACAAAATAACCATTCGTTAACCCATCCAAAACAGAACAGCTCCTTTAACTGAAAATATAAAATTCTATTAGGAGCTGACACACTGTATTCGGACTTATGATATCTGCACGTCTTGGATTCACCTTTTCCTAATTAATATTCTCAGTAAGCAAATAATGATGAATATGGCAGCAAGGCTATCTGCAATAAATCAATAAGAATACTTTTGTAGTTCTGGACCTTAGGTACTTGAAAATTATAACTGATTTTGAACTTTCTAGGCAGAATATGATACTTCAACTGGTATCTAAAAAGCTGGATATGGGAAGAATTTATTACGACGCTTAAGATAGGCTTTAAAAAACCAGTTCGACCTCAACTAGGGTTAAAGCGCTTCAGAATACTAATTTCCCCACCACTGTATTATTTACTAAAGTTTTGCTCCATAGACAACTTTAAGGCTCTAAAATTCTATTTTTCATTTTTCTCAAAACTTCAGAGATTCATGAGAAAGAAATCCACAAAGAGAACTGTAAGAGAATTTCTGTATGGCCTGGCACAAATCACTGGTCGTAGGAATAATTTGGATATCATCCGTTGACAAGGATGTTCTTGCTAGTGGGAGAGCTACTAGAATAGAGGCAATCAGGGAAGTAAATTTTTTTTTAGACATTATCATTTAAAGACAAGATTCTCAACGGTGAGCTACAGCTATAAGAAGGAAGGAAATCAAAGAGGCACCACAAGGAAGCATTACCTCTTTGCTGAAACACAGAAACTAATAGACTACTGAAAAATATAAAATCCTATTAGGAGTTGGAACACGGCCGTATTCAGACTTATGACATCTACACGTCTTGGATCCATGTTTTTCCTAATTAATATTCTCAGTAAGGAAATTATGATCAATATGGCAACACGTCTGTCTGCAATATATCAATGAGAATATTTTTGTAGTTCTGGACCGTAACCACTTGAAAATTTTAACTGATTTTTAACTTACCAGGCAGAATAATATACTTCAGCTGCTGTCTAAAATGCTGGGTATGGAAAGATCTATTACGACCCTTACGTTACGCTTAAAAAACCAGTGCGAACTGGGCTTGACTTAAAACGCTTCAGAATATTAATTTAATTACCACCGTATTCTTGGAGAAATAGGAAAATTTTTGCCCCTTGGACAATTTTAGGGCTCCAAAATTCTATTTTCTATTTTTCTCAAAACTTCAGAGATGTTGTTATACGTATTCATGAGGAAGAAAACTGGAAAGAAAATTTTTGTATGGCCTAACACAAATCAGCCTTAGGAATAATTTTGATATCATTTGTCGACAAAGATGTTCTTGAAAGTGTGAGGACTGCGAGAATAAAGGAAATCATGGAAGGGCAGTTTCTTGTAGACGTTATTAATCATATGCTAAAAACAGGATTCTCAACACTAAGCTGCGTCAGTAAGAACGATTGAAAGAGGCACCATAAGGAAATATCACCTCATAACTGAACTACAACAGAAATTAATAGACTACACTGTTAAATGAAAAAGACGGGAAAACGTCTTCGTCTACACAGATGAGGAGGTAATGCAACTCATCCACCCAAATAAAGCATCTCCTTTTAACTGGAAAATATAAAATCCTTTTAAAAGCTGGCACACTGTCGTATTCAGACTTATGATATCGGCACGTCCTAGGCAGAATATGCGGTCATTCAGCTTAAGTAAGGCTTAAAAAACCAGTTCGACTTGGACAAGACTTAAAGACTTTTCCTAGAATACCGTATTCTTAGAGAACACGACACACATCTGTGGTATCACAATAGACTGATCTAGGCGCGTGTGAACAGCCACTATACACCCGTAACCACTATTATCTTCCCTATTTATTCAAATATAAGCATACTACATATGTGCAACTATTCTACAACAAAAGAAATAATTTTGTAAACGAACACAATGGACGAATTAATGAATGATACAAATTGATTACAGCATTCATCGGATGAGTAATGATGTTTCTTATAATGTGTATCGTTTGAAATGTGTCTATTAGTATAGATCAGCGGTGTACAAGTAGTGGGCCGCGGAACATATGTGACCCACGATGGTAGTATGCTTCTCTCTTAGTCTCGGGTATCGACATGCTCGTAACATAACTGAAAGGTCCTGCCACTGTCCTAAGACAGCATATATATTGTGTAGTTAGACAGCATAAATAGACTTTAAATTGTCGCACTGTTAGGGTTTATACGTATATTTGATACATTTTGAATAAGATAACCTCTTGCGACTTTTTCATATATTTGTACATAGAAGCTTCTATTGAGAAACCATTTCCATGTTTTAAATAGTGTCCAAGGTTATCAAAAACACAGTTGAAACAATTAAATTGTGTTCATTATTATCGTGCTGTTCATAGCATTTTGCGATCTAATTACCAATCTGATGAAGTGAACAGTGTCTGGGAAGTATTGAAAACTTCGGTTGTCGATGCTGCGCAGCACATTCTAGTTCTTGATAGGAGGACAGGTTAACTCATTTGTAGACAAAAGAAGCGCGAATGGTGAGCTAAGGTCTTACGAGTACAACTCAGCAATGAGTACAATTCACGTGTTTTTTTAAACGACTCACCGAATTGCACCATACCTTAAGATCTCGGTCAACTGCCAATCGGGACCAGGATGGGAATCTCTGTGTTAACGTCGATGCGGTACTCGACACATGGCTTGAACATTTTTCTGACCTACTTTAAGCTGTATTTGAATACCCTCAAATGCAAACTTTTTCACTACTACAGAGATGTTCATTGAGGATCCATCCTATGAGGAACTCACAAAGGCCATGCAGAGATAAAAGAAAACTCGTTCACCAGGAGTTGATTGCATTAATTCAGTGCTCTTTATATTCGAAGGGCTAACTTTGTGGAACTGTCTTTTCAATCATGTTCGAAAAAAATGGAAAGTGGCCGCGTTATGCCCAATATTCATGAAAAGTGATCGCTTGAATTGCGGGCATTATCGAGGTATAGCGCAGCATACAAGTTAAACTATGTCATACATTATCTTGCGAAGAATTACACCTCTGGCCGACGAAACTATTGGTGAACACCAAGGAAACTAGAACAGTCTTCAGCTTTCTTCCGATGGTTCTACCCTTCGGTAGGCGAAGAGGTCGCTGTTGGCGACTGTTGCTCCACGGTGAAGAGAGCGATGAGTGGCATCTTCTGGTTGCTTGAAACAGTATGAAAATTTGGCTCGTGATCGAAAACGATGAAGTCAGATTGTTGACACGGGTAGGGGCCAACAATGGCCTGAAAAAGCCGTTAAATAATAATAATTATCGTGCTGTCAAACCCCAAAAAATAACCGACAATAATCCATTTAATATTAATTTTAAAGTCATAAAACTTCTTTAATCCGTCACAAATTGCCTCCGCCTCAAGAAAAGCTATATAAAACCAAACCAAAACTTATACATACACACAAAATGTTGTTATTCTATTAAGTTCTTCGCACCCATATACTCGTACGTTTGGATAGAAAAAACAACAACAAACCGAAGAACATAACAACAATTAAAGAATATTTATTATCTTAAAATTCAATTAACCGATCTAACATTATAGAGGGACCGACACATAGAAGTATATAGCAACAAATTGAAAGCATTTTCACTTTTCCCTCAATTTTACCAGTTTTCCTTTAACAAACATCCTATACACACATATAAGACGCAACACAAGGATGAAGATACCAAAAAACAATTTTATTTTTTGCTCTTAATCCAATTTAATTTATTTTTGGTTAGTTGTGTCTTCTTGGTTGGTTCGAAATTATATTCGTAAACGAACTGTTTTGCTGGAGCTGATAAAAATTATTATGTAGTGCAATGTAGCCAGTACGTATGTACATATATATATACACATGTATAAAGTACAATGTACATCGAATGTATTAAAACCATTACACATATAAGATTCTATATCGCCATTTATCATCATTACGAGAATAAACACAATTCAAGCAGCAATTTGGTTGCTGTACGATAGTTTTAGCTTTTATTAAATGAAAGCAAAATTATTACTTTCTGTATTCGACATATTAAACAACACAATTGTAATAACAAAAAGCTAAGAAGAACAAGAAGCTACCAAAACTATGTATCATGTATGCTGTATGAACGAGAATACACTCTCATACAATAAAACCTATCTCGTATGTGCTCCATAGAATAGTTTGTATATGAACTCGTATGTGCATATACATAGTTATAGTGACTCTCGGAAGAGCAATAAAATTATTTCAATTATTTGTTGTTATTTTTATAAAAATCATTTATAATTCATAAATGTATTATGTGTAGTTGTTAAACGAGTGGTACACAAACGGGAAGACAATTTAGGCAAACCACTTATTGTTCTAAATTTGAAAGTAACTCTGAAATCTGTTCTCGGGCCAATTTACTCCCAACTCTTTTTTAACAAAACTTGATTTTCAAAAAGCATACACCGAATAAAATTAAACCACCCCACATTCCTGCACAAACAAATCTCTTATTTCTGAACCTCTCCAACATTCCATACTTACCATTGCCCTCCACCTATAGCTCACCTGAGGATTAACAAAACCTCCTAGAAGTTGAACTAACCGCCTGACCAATATTCTAACCCTCTTCTTGGCTCCCTTCCAATGACCATCCAGCCCTTTCAGTTGGTGCATCTCGACTTTCTGGGGCCTTATCCTCGCACTAAACCAAACTACAAAGATCAGACTTTTGAACACACTCGATCACTTTTCAAAATTTGTTATTACCAAGCCACGTAGAAGCCAAGACATCAGGAATATCGTAAGGTTATCCTTACTGACCATAGACAGTTTGAGTCTCTTCTCGTTCATAAATCGCGTCCAAATAATCGCCCGAGGAGAATAGTCAAAAACTAGTTAATTGTACCCTCTTGATATCTTTAAGATCATAGTCTCCGTAAGTCAGTCCTTGATTCTTCCAAATATTCTCCACATTTCCTTGCCTCGGGCAGCTTACAATTTTACACGGTTTTCTATATCACATGTTACACCAAGCTTCTTAGTTCAGTGAACTTCTATACAAAATAACCCCGAGTTTCTACTAAAAATCTATTAGAATGTCCAAAATAATTTAGTGATAACTCCTGCGTAAGGTCAAATCAGATACAACTTAAGGACCTTAAGGCCAAATTGATTGTTCGAAAATTCACACAGAGCAAGGCAATTGTTAACTATACTTCTAAATTGGTCCTAAAATTAAATAAATAAGTCGTAAAAGTACTAGTGGGTCACTTCTCCTGTGAAGTGGCTGACGAAAATCAGAATGATAAATGTAATATTATAATACGTAATAGCCCGACTTTGAGACATTTCAACAGGTATGAGTCGTCCCCACAATTTTTAATAAGTGATACATTGTATTACTACAAAACGTAATTGAAGTAGACTCGGTTAGAATTATGCATTATATTTCGCTATCTTAACTCATGTTATAGAGTCCAAAAGCGGCTTTGTGAAATAGTGACCGGAAGTGTGATAAAATTGCTGGCCTTATATATCAACTATAATCACTTTATAGTATTTTCGATTTGTGAATAATAATTACGACTACTTTCGAGCGTGAATCGATGATCACTGGAAGCTAGGTTAATATTATGACCTTTGACTAGAGCTAATCACAAAAGTATTGGCATAAGAATTTCGAGTGTTATGCATTTAGTTTGATATAACCATGGTGTTCTTATGTTGCTGCTCATATGAAACTGAGTACAATGGCTTTCATTACAAGTATGCTGCATCCTATTGTTGGCTCGTTTTGTAACTTGTGATGCCTACAGACTTGATATATAATCCAGTGCAACACAAACAGAATAAAGCAGATTACTTCTTAACATCATTGGGTTCGTAGTCATTAATCGAACAAATTGCTTACAGAAAACTCTATTGATCTCTAGGCATGATAACAATTCTGGGCAAAAGATCCAAAGCCACCAGAATGAAGCCGATGTCTCTTACCATGTCTTTTAGTGGTTTATGGAACGATAAAATTGACCATAACCAAAGGTCCCACCCATTCTGAAATACATGGTATGTAAAAATATCATACAATGCTATTTGCTCAGTATTCGTGGATGATGTAGAATATGGTCACCAAGGGAAAGTAATGCAAAATGTTAAGAAAAAAATGTATGCTCCTCGCTGTTAAGACTCACTCACTTTGAATAAGATGACAGCAAGGCAAGACAAATATTGTCACTGGATATAACGTCAACAAAGAGCTTCCGTTGAACATAGTCAATATTTTAATTTATGCATCAACAGGTCATTTAACTTTGCTTCACTGATGTCAATCGTACGATAAGTTGCTTTATAATCACTAACATATAAAAAGTCTGATCTGGTTAAGTCAGCACTTTATAGAAAGTATTCTATAACTAATAAAAGATCAATAACCACCACCACGTGCATTATAACAAGACAAATTTGGCATATACTAGATCTGCGTTGCATACACACTTGGATGCGAGATATGTAGTATCAAAATGGACTAATCTAAGTGTTTGTGCTTATCGACTAAAATCTACCATAGTCTAACCAATTCCATTTTAACAATGGTAAATTGAATTGGGGCCACAATCATATTTATGTTATATTTGCGTGTATATAACCATAATTATCATAATGATTCAACCCGTTCACTTCACATAAAATAGAAAATTCCCAAAGTGCTAGTTAAGCCAGTCGTGGTTTCGACGGTATGATTCGAAATCCCATTGAGTCAAAATATGTTACGTGGGAAATGATGATTTTTCGATAAAAATGCTCATTTTCGACCAAAGTTATCGGCTGTACGCACTGTAAAGGCACGTGAGCATGTTAGTTTGCCAAATAACAATCCAGTTTCACGAACTCGCTTTACAAATTGATCCACATATTGATTTATAGACATTTCATTTCTTCTACATTTCCCACGTAAATATCTTACTGTTTGGGTACAAGACTCACCACTTTGAAAGTATGTTTTCGATATTTACTACTATTTTGTAAATTTCAAACATTTAACTAATTTTCAGTCATAACATGACAACATCACCCAAAATCTCTCAAGTTGACATTACCAAGTTTTTGAGTACCATATACCTCCTAGCATTATTAAAGTACAGGTAAACCGATAAGGATATTTTCATCCCTATAACTCGATTGCCTCTTACATCCCTAGTTCTCTGTTTTTTCTTCTAATAAAGTCCGAGATATTCGGTACTGTCAAGGTCGTCAGTTGATCCTCAAATAGGAATCGTGATCCAAAACAGTGCCGACTATGGGAATAATTTGAAGAATTGCAGTACATAGTGCTTAACAGTTTCTTCTTCTCATCCCTCACAATGTTCGCAGTTTGTGTTGCTCCGAATTTTTATTCGAAACATGTAAGATAACAGTGTCCCGAGAATGCCCAGCAAGATCCTCAATGTACGTTTCACAAATCAAGAGAGACTTGGATCAAAATATTATTTTGGATAGGCGACAAGAGGTTGTCCTCCTAGAGCGGGCTCAGATCCGTTTAAAGGGGAAGCTATACCTAAGCGGGCCAATTTATCAATCAATATGTTTCCTTTGATAGTCGATTTAAGGCAGTTATAGTTTACAACACTAGTTTCGATGAAACAGTATTGGAGACAGTCACCTTTAGAGCAGACTAACTCTCACAAAGGATGCATATACATAATGATCTCTGAAATGACTTCTGCTCTCAAAATTGCAGCAATTTCTGTCTAAAAAACAGTAGCATTATAATATAACATAAGATTATAACATAAGACGATCTTTAATTGTATCTCAACCAAAATAAACCGCCTCCCAACTTTTAGGTTCACCTAATATGTTTGTTTATATATCATGTATAACAACTAATTAATTTCCATTTTTATTATTGTTGCTTCCATTTACAAACTAAACACAAGAAAACAAAAAGTGATTATAAGACGATATAATTAATTAAAATATGTAATTTAATTTTTATGTTACATAATTTTATGGTTTATGCTTATATATTTGGTTTTTTTGATATTATGATGGTTTAACGCGACTTCTATTCACTGAGTAGACGAGGGTAGTAACAAAAGATCGTTAAATGGGCGAATTTCAGTTACTTCCTTCGTATACTCTTAAATATTATTTTATAAATACTAAATCCTTTGCAAATGTTTTAGAAGATTTCTTTCATAAATTCAGAACGATTTTAAAAATGGCGACAAGAAAACGCAAAATAGCTGATGATGCAACAAACGAAATTCCAACACCAACGCAAACAAAAATTCGATGTGTTTCTCTTCGGTTTTCGATGAATGCCAAATTGCATATGGAAAATAGTACCGTCTCTACAGACAATTTCGAAGTGGTTCCGAAGATTCCAAGCGAAAGACTTTTGCTAAATTTTTCCCATCTTTATAGTAAAGTCGGTCGTGGTGACTTATCTTGGTTCTATACGTACGATCTGGAAACCTAACAGTAGTCCATAGAATGAAGCAAAACCTAAGCAACAAAAATCAGCAACAAAAGTAATGATGTCAGTTTACTTCACGTGATCAAAAATTATAGCTGCTATTTTCCTCGAAAAGGGTCGGTAACTGCAAAATGGTATACCTGCTTTCTCAAAGTTTTCAAAATTTTCTTGGTAAGAAGATTTGCGACATGACAAGGCGCCTGTTTTTACATCACGACAAGGCGTCTGTTCATACTGCTGAAATAACGAGTAACTTTATTGTGATCTCTTGCATCAAAGAAATACGACCAGCACCATATTCCCGGGTTTAGCAGCTTGTTTTCTAGATATTACCAAAAATTAAAACAAATTTGGGAGGGAAAAGGTCTTTAACAGTAACGCGAAGATAATTGATTCGGTTAATGCTGAATGCAAGATTTTGAACACTGTTGTGAGAAGAGCATGTATGGGTTTAAGAAATGCATTGTAATTAATTGTGTAGAAAAGATAAAGAACGACGAAGATTAAGAGTATAAATAAGACAAGAATTTGTTGTTTTTTTTTCTGGTCAACTAAGCGCACTTTTGTTACTCCCTTCGTATATTAAGAATACTTTTCGAATAACGAATTTAGAAAGACAACAAAATTTGCTTCAAAATACTTTTAATTTCCAACCAACCAACAAATGGATAATGATAAAATCTTTATCCATTTCTTCAATTTACTTTATATATACACAAAACAAACCAAAAAATTAAATAATAAAAGATTTAAAATTCAATTTCAATTTTAATTTAAAAAATAAAATTAAATACAAAAAAAATTCATGAATAATTAAAATTAAAAGAAAAAAATTTTGCTCCTAAAAAAAAAATTATAATGTTATTTTGGAAAAACGAAATGAAAATTTAATTTTATTCATCACATTTCCCACAAATCAACATTCACAAATTTTTTCTTCTCGAAATCGAAATAAATTTATTCCGTATCCATATACATACATATATACACATACAGACGGAACACTATAAGCGGGGAGGATTAAAATCCTCGTGATATTTTTTTTTTTGTTGTGTGACTAAAATAGAACAAAATACATCGAAATGTGAGGGGGGTTGGCAAAGTCACTTGGGAGGAAACCTAAAGGATTATTTATAGATTTAACCACGTTACGCCGCTTTACTATAATTTTCTAGAGGCAGATTTAATTAAATTGATATATCAATCGGTTCTACAAAATCAAATATTTATTTTATTTTTACTACGATTTTAATTAAATTGTATTATTAATTCGATACTTAATGTGATTGAACGTCTTATAATAGGATTATAGTCAATCGATTCGTTTGACATGGTTGCGATTATGTATCTTAAAGACATTTTTATCAATAAATCATTATTGGTATACAACTTTTCTCCAGCCATTTTGTTTTTCAAAATTCAAGAATTTATGCGTTATAGTACTGTCCATCGGTGGTCACTACTATCTTCCATCTTTCAGGAAGCATTCGAATCCAGCGTTAAACAAACTTTCCTTATTTTGAGATCTTTCACATCATGATTTGCCATTTAATTTGTTTCAAATATTATTTTGACCACTATCGCAACACTGATTCCACCAAATGCAGAACATGACCTGAGAGCCATGGAAACTAGTTTTGATCTTTTGCGTAGAAGAGTGGCTGGTATATCCTCATTATTTTCGATTGTTGGGGTTTACCGTAACCAATTATAAATTCCGTCACAATGCGAACATTCATCGATTTCAAATCGCATGACTCCAAATATCCTTGGTTCTAGGTCGTTTGGTTCTACGTCTTCGAGGGGTTTTGAAAATGCTTGTTGAGTCACTTCCAATGATAGTGACAAATTAAGCAATGTGTCTAATTCTTTATTTCCAAAAACTTTCTATCTTCCATTGCTATGTCGGTGATGAACGTGAAAATCATCGCATGTAATGATATGGATTACCTGCATCAAGCTCTATTACAGCGGTACACAGCATCGGTACAATATCACATCAGGGTCAAAATAACTTTCATTTATCAACATTTGATCAGTATAAAATATTATAGTTGCTTCTTCCATTGGTGCCACTCGTATGTCTCGAGTTCATTTAGGAGGTGTAAGATGGAAGGAGGCCCAATATACTACGTTGTTGTACTCTTGATCAAATTTACCATTTTTCATACTATACGTGGAAATGTCTTACAAACTGGAAATGTCTTACAGTTAGATAAGAGTTCAGTGTTTCATTATATTGCTTGGAAAGATCTCGCTTGGACTTCATCTCTAATCTTTAATGAAAAACTCGATCAAATCCCAGTTACACGAATCGTCTTAACTTATATTTTTCTTTCTAGTGTGTATAATATCAGTATGATTCTATAACCTGAGTGTACTGTCGCGTGGTGTTCTCTGGAACCAAACTGGTGATCAGGAATAAATTTTTTTCTACCACTATAAGCATCAGTAAAAAAATTCAGATATCGGTCTGAAGGAGTTTTTATCGTTACATTGTTTGTTTAGTTTTAAGGTCGTGATTATCTCTGCAACCTTAGTGCCTTGGTACGTATCTTAATATAAACACAGCATTACTTTTATTCGTGATTGAGTTTCCTTTTAAGCTAGATATATACAGCTCAGATTGTATGATCAACATTTTCATCAGCAGTTTCTTTTCGAATTAGCGTCGTCTACATTGATGGTCTCATAAGAATTTTCATTGTCTTTCAATAAGGAGTATCTTATTGGTACAAATATGCACTTTAACAGGCGAGTGGTCAAAACAAAGTTCTTTATTGTTTTCCATACGAGACCACTAGAGATCTGATATTCTTTTTGCAAGTCGCGTTGAGTACTGATGATGAAAGGTTTTTCAGGTAAGTCTATTAATTTCAGATTGCTCCTCTAATTTTTCGTTTAAGACTTCGATGCAATTCGAGACATCTTCAAAATGTCCATATTTTCTTTTTGCCTCTTTACTTTGAGTCATTTGGACATAAGGTTCCTTGTTTTTAACAGATTGTTAGGTACCTCACAACTACGATTATGGAATGAATGGTGGCACTTGCAATTAAATCATTTGGAAGGAGAGTTATTCATTTGGAATGAGATATAATTTGCGCATGGTCATAGGGTGGTTACCACTACATTTAACACATGCTGACACACATTCTCAGTTTCTCGTAGTATGATTGAACCCCTGACAGTTTTTGCATTGAAGTATCTCTATCAACAATGACTTCACGAATTCAATTCTGCCATTCATATTTTAGATTGAATGGATAAGATTAATTATATGCAAAACGTTTTGAGTAGACACTGTTGCTTCTATCATTTGCCGTGGTCTCTTTCTTGATGTTTACAGCATTTTGAATATCTAATCTTACATATACTCCCGCAACTCTTCAATTATACTCTCTCATGTTGTGTCAAATCTTCTATAGCCATAATCTTAATTAGTCTTTCATGTTTAGGTTGATATGTATTCCAATGAACTATTTCAGCTTGCGGTTTCATAGAGTGATTTCTACAGTATACGTATCTGAGACCATCGTTAGTGCTACTAGCATAAAGTACTTGTCTGTACTCGATGAGGTCAGAGTATTGACAATCAGTTAACTTTTACTACCAACTATGTGTATTGGAGGGACAAAACAGGTTAAGCTCATTTGCACCTTGGACTGGCCGGCAGACATTGACAAGCCTTTTTATTGATGCAACTATATAGAGTATAGAGTTCAATTACCAGATCATGATTGGGAACAACTGGACAACATAAACGGATAGAAATAAAATAACCAATACGGTGGCGTTTCAGGACCAAGATTGATTGCAATACTATCTTGGACCAGATGAAAATTCACGGTATATTAATGAGAGGTAAATAAAAATTCAGTGTTAAAAAATTCTTCTATGGAATCTTATAATAATCGAAGGGAGCCACGAATGATGATACTTAGTCAAGAGCTGTCAGGTTAAATATTATCAAATAATAACTTCGTTGACTGCTTTAATTATCATTTAAAAATTGATCAGTCACATGTTACAAGTATTCATTTTATAGACTAGTAATAAATACTGATGTTATTCCTTTTAACACTTAATAAAAATACGAGTCGTACATTGTTCCTCACATCATGTTCAATACGATGAAGGCTTCAGCTACTTTACCAGAAATTAGAGTTAGAGTGGCAGTAAAAGGGCAAAGAGAATTTAATGGGAATAGTCAAAAGAATTAAGACGTGAGTGGACGAATATACCACGAGATTGTTCAATTGTAACAGTCGAAGAACATTTTGAAGAGATTTTTTCAAAGACTTAAAATTTTTAAGGTTGATCGTGCTAATCAATACTAAGAGGGTTTTAATGTCTCTTCTTCATAAGAGGTTATGCAATGGAACACGTCTCATTGCGATAGATTTATGAGCGGGCGGGCCTTACTTTAAATACTGATGTTTTAATTGCTGACGTTTATATGCAACAGATTTGATATGCCATATATTACTAATGCACCACAATAGTTTTTTCAAACTATTTAGCTTTGGCATGTTACCAATTTTAATATATAGTTTCAACGCCTATATATACAATTTAACATTATCTCTACGCTGATATCACTCACTTTATGCCACATTTAAAAATTAAAAACCAAAAAATCTGATAAATAAAAATAATCTTAAACTTTTAACTAATAATCTAAAACATGTTCAGAGAAATTTTGAGTTGTTCACATTTTAGCTATGATTTTTTGAATGGATCTGACCTCCCTTCAACTCGTTCAGCAGTTCGCTCTTGACGTACCTAAATCGATTTTACATTCAGCACCTATTGCAATGCAACCTGGTACGTTCCACTCCTACTGCGACATTTGGTTAGTTGACTATAATATTTCCCGATCATATGTTCTACTATACATGTACTCGTGTGTAGCCAGATATTCACAAACAATAAAATTTAGTTTAGAAAATATTATTTTTTAACCTAATTGAAATAGATAAATAAGTTTTAATTATTGTTACAATAAAAACTATATCTATATGATTCTACTCGTATAATGTTTTTTACTATACAAATAGACAAAATGAACGTCAGCAGCTACAAATTAAAAAGATTCGTGTGTAGATGCAATTTAAAGTGTTATGGGAGAACATATGGGAAAAATTTGGATGAACTCTACGTTCGGGTTAATTTATTTGTATCGTACTTCCTATTCAAAAGCTATATTACATTTTATATAAGCGTTAGAGCCAAAATTGACACCCACGCACAATGAATTGTCAGTATATACATAAATGAACGTGACGTCAAAACACTCAAATCACTGAACGTGCCGAGCCATTTTTACACCATATGTCTGTTTCGTGATAAGTTGTTTGGTAGATGAGGTAGGTGGTTTTTAGAACTATTAACGAGACATCAGCAGTACTTCCAATGAAATTATACATATAAACCTTCTTTGCATGACTTTCTCTCAAAAATAGCAACTATTGAGATATTAACGACACTATTTTTCATAAATGATTAGGTTTTTTCATAAAAGACTTTCGATATAATAATCACCAAAGTCGTCAACTATATGTAAGGGGCTGTTAAACGAGGGTTATGGGTAATACACAAAACAGACGTCAATTCGAGTGTACAAACGAAAGTTCTATATTGCTCGAAAAGATGGCTAAAATTATGATAGTAAAATATATATTATATGTCACGCACCAAACCTTTAGAGGTATCGAAAATCGTAGATTGTTACGTTGAACTACAGATAAAATTAACTGCGTACCACAATGATAGGAAACTTTTAACTAAGGTACGCTCACTCACCGTGCATCCTCCAAAACATTGTCTTTCTACATATCCCATCCAGGACTACTCGGCAAGTAATTAGACTAAAGCTTCATTGTACTGAGTATGCAGAAAGCGAGAACATTATTATTATTGCCATTTTAATAAAAAATGGCACAAATTCGTTACAATTTAATATTCGGACATAGGACAGCTTTAGCTTATATTTTACAAATTTGAATTTCAATATTTATGTTTTAGCACTTTGTTGCACACCCTGTTTGCTTTATCACAGATTTTAATCTTTTTGGCATTGAACTTACTAGTATTTTTGTTAGTTCTGATCTAATTTTGTTCCATTCCTCCTGAAGTATATTTTGCAATTACACCTTGTTGGAAATATGGCGTTTTCTTATTTGCGCATCCAATAGGTGCCACGAATTCTCTATTGGGTTTATGTCTCGAGACTGAGGTGGTGTGTTCAAAACCTTTTGGGCAATCTCAAAGCAAATGTCAGACATAAGTCAGAACTTTTTTTTGTGTTATCCGTCAGTCAGATTCAATTGACCCATTGTGACATCTCACTAGTACCTGACGTTCCGGCTAAAGGTCCGATTTTACGTAGAAACCATCTGAACATTGTATAGCTCCGTAACAGCCTATAGTACTGACATGGAAGATGGGACAGCACACGGATTCTAAACTCAAAAGGGTCTCATATGAGTTATCAGGATTCGAACCCGGTACCTACCACTCCACTCCGCAGCTTTTTAACCACTGCGCAAACTGGGTGGTATGATAGTAAATAATCTAATGAAAAAGTGTATGTTACGTTTGTCCGAATATTAAATGGTCTCACTGTTATACAAATATATATAAATGTGTATTGTTAGTCTGATCTAAGAGATCAATGCATAATAATAAACATTTTTAGGCCGAATAATAACTACTCGAGCACTGCTATCTATGTTATCACGATCTAGTATTGGTAACGAATTTAAGACTCATAGTCATAGTTATTTGAGTCTAGTTCAATATAGAATAAAAATTAATTACATTTCTAGGAGTATATATAGGTCTGATAGTTAAACAAGTCAATACAACAGCGAATCGTTTCTGTAATCGTCACCCTACGACAGTTTTGATTGGTACCCTAAAGATGTGCTTTCTAAGCACATCTATGGTGACATAGCTTACATGGTCGTCAAAATGATGTGTCTTTCCGGTCAAAGAGGAGTCATTTCTTGTGGTTTAAATTTTACTCAATACTGCTTGTACACCGGACAATTATAAACATGATAAACAACGTCTTACTCATACCACTAGGATACTTTATTGGATTAGGACGTGGTCAAATTATCTTACATTTCATGTCACTTTTACCTCCAACAGATTTTGCGTCATAAATAAGACCGCGAACTCTTACAACCTCCTTGTCATCTAGATGTGAATGATTTAACCATCACATATACTTTAACATCGATATCTCTTGTTGGTAGTTAGAATTTGAGCTCGTCTGATGAGCTCGTCTGATGGCATCTTTAAACTCTTTTATATGTGTTTGGTCCTTATTTTACCCATATTGAACAATGGTTGGGGTTGAAATCTATTGACTGTTACATTGATATGACATGATATTATATTTCTTTTCTTAACCTCGTGTTATGTGTTTCACGCGAATCTTGCCCAGTAGTTAGTCTTGGTATGAAATAAGTTAGAAAACAACTTTTTTCCCGTAAAATGATATCTAAAACTCAATATGGACGTTCTACGTCAAATATTTACACTACTATACAAAATATATAACCGACTAAATTCATTCGCTATATTGTCATACAAATATCAACGATTTATGGTTCGAATCATTTATAACTTTTCGAACTCAATATGTTCAAATAAATAGTGTTAGGTCAAATGTAATAATACCAAACTCTGAATTAGTACAAGATCATTCCTATTCATATTATTCATATATGATATAACTGATAAAGTCAAGAAGACAATTAAAACCATTTTTAGCTATATAAAGTCGATAAAAGATTGCTTCGAACTAATCAACTATCAATGCACTCAAAATTCTATAGATCTTAATGTTGAGAAAGGCGTTGCATTGCCAAAACGGTAACCGTGCTCAGCAATGCAACGTCTGTACAATTGCTGTACATTGTAGGGGTCAGCCTGACAAATGCTTTTTAAATCATATAATGTGAAGCATAAATTAATTTTTGGTCAATAGTGAGATTCGAACTCGAGATTACGTACAGAATATACGTGTACAATACTAGGATTCTATGCTAGAATGACAAGGAGTTTTACGGTGTAACGGTATATATTTATATATATATATATATATATATATATATATATATATATATATATATATATATATATATATATATATATATTTATATATATTTATATATATATATATATATATATATATATATATATATATATATATATATATATATATATATATATATACATATATATATATATATATATATATATATATATATATATATATATATATATATATATATATATATATATATATATATATATATATATATATACGATAAATGACATCTTTATATCTACAATATGTTTAGTCGAAGTTAACTAAGTAAATAGTTAAAACTAAATAATTATAGTAGTTGTATTTATCTATAAATCACTTTGAAAACAGTTAAAAAACTATATAAATTATATAGGCTAAAATAATCTTAAATCAAACATAAAAATATTTTTGTAATAAAACGTTATTTAAAGATATTATGTTCTTACTTCCAAACTATATGTTCTAAAATATTTTGTCTATATGTACGAGTATATTGATATAAACAATAAACAAACAAAATACCAATTAAAATTAAAATTAATTATTCATACTGTGTGTTATGTTGTTAATTAATTACATCATATATAGACGTACACATATAGCCGGAGAAGTCATAACAAGCTAAATCTACTATTAGATTTACGATTACATCTATATTGTATACAGCGAGTTGTATATGCTAATTATACCTATCGAACGATGCCAATTATTTAGCAATAGACGAATTTTTAACCCATTTGGTGATATACCACAATAATATGTATCCGACCACTTACTAACAAAACGTTATCGTTAAGTGCTTGAATCAAAGAATACATTCGAAACAGAAAAAAAATCGATCACTTAACATTCAAAACATCCCAAGTACATAATACATAGTAGAAAATATAAAAACAAGTATAATAAATTCCAAAACCAATTCAAAAAATAATACACGCACACATATACACAAAAAATCTTAAGTCAATTGTAGAAAATATAAAACGAATAATAAAAAAAAACGAAAACGGAGATTTTATTTGTGTGAAAATATTTTGCAAAAACATGAAAAGGGATGGTTTTGTTTCCCCCCACCACTTTCTATATATATTCCAATTCAATTCTGAAGACGAGAAAAATTTCTCTCGATGATAAATCGAAAAGAAAATTTAAGTCATCTTCTTCGTTTTCTTTGTTACTTATTTTATATATGTGTACATACAGATATTGTATATAGATATAAAATATCTATAGCAGTTTTCGTTGCTGCTGCTTCTTTGCAAATCCTTTTTTAATAAGATGATAGATATATTTTACAAGATGAGTGTGTATTATTACAATAAAAGACTGCCAAATCGCTTTAAACTTAGACATAATTTAAAATGGATTGAGGCCATAACATGATGTATTTATAATTTTTAAGTATAGAAAGGTCAGGATTTAATGGAATATTTGCGACTAGACTGGATGCTGGGTCGAATGACCTCGAAAAGATTTATTCGCATTTTTTAAATGTAAACAAAACTTGATAATGGACCATGTAAGTAGGTTACAGAATGTGGGTGAAGAGAGTATTTATAGGGACACAATAAATGAGGTAGACTGTTATGAGGTCCAAGATCACTGGAAATCTTTGAACGGCATTACTTTTCTAAACATTTACTTTTTTATCCAGCAAATAACTATCCAGTTGAAATTTTGTCAGCATACTTAACTCTAAATGTGAACGAAATTCACTCTGAATTAGGTAGATTTTGGGAATACGAGTAATAATTATTATGATATCAAGAACTATTGCAAATTTCTAGATTTTATCATTTGAATATTTGAGTAGACTTAGCCTTCGCAAATTTAATAAAGAAGATTTTGGATCACTACGAACAAGGATATGATAATGGCGCAAACATAAAACGAAACGGGATAAGACTGAATCTTATAAGTAATAAGTAATCTCATAAGACGGTGGATTGCTTTATTCTTCGGTGCAAATTCGCTTTAGACGGAATAGAGATCATATTTATTTAGCTTAAATACCAGTTTTGGAAAGATAGTATTGTAATATAAGTCTGCCATGACGCATTTTAGATGTCAATAATAATTGGGATATAACCCTACAATAAATAGAAATTCACTAATAAAAGAACAATATTGTGGTTAACAGTAAAATCTAACTGACGAATAAAATTTGTAGGGAATGGGACTTTTACCAGTCCCAGGTTATATCAATATGCGTCCTGAAAACCATACAAGTGCTTAAGGATTAGTTGTTGCTTTAGCATGATTTGTTTTAAAAAGTTATTTAACATTTTGCTGTTTTGAGCACCGTAACATATCCCCTCAATTGAACTACAACCTTTAGACGCAGGTTATTTTAGAACAGCTTAAACTACTTGATTGAAGAGAATGCAGACTTCTGGAAAAAGGACTAAGGTATCATTCTACCCTAAGTTAATTATTTTTGTTATTATGTTTGTCTCCAGAAATCGAGGAGCAATACACGGTTCAAAATCTGATACATCTGAAAAAAACTGGTACTTATTATAGACAATTCCACAGCACGACGAAGTAAGGTAAATGTGTACCATTTTTTCACACATACTGAGGTCGTACCAAAATATGAACCGTCGACGTTCGTAATCCAATAACACATTTAGCCAATACATATTTCACCGAATAAGTTCGCGAACATCTAAATAAGAGAAACCAATCAACAGTATACGTTTAAAGGGAGCTTTCAATTACCTCTATTTCCAATAACATAAATAATTTGAACAGAAGAATATTGTGAGTTTCCCTATAGGGCGAGTTTAATTTATGCTTTCGTTTCGGGATAAAGAGGTCGAAAACGAGTTGCAACTTAGCTGAAGCAAGTACGATTTTTGTCCAGTTTCGTTAAAAATTAATACAAGAAAATTGCAGGGAATGATCTATTTAGTAGCGACATGTTACTACAATATGCGGTCTGGAACCCATAAAAATACTTATGGGTTAGTCGTTGCTTAAGAATGGATTTAATCAAAAGTAATCTAGACGTGCGTTGTTTTATTGTAGCCTAAAACTGGTTGATTGAAAGAGGATGCAGAGTCTTGGAAAGAACTAGGGTCATTTCTACTTAAATTTAATTGCAATTGACGTTCCGCTAAAAAATCAAGAAATTGAGAAGCAACGCGCCGATCAAAACCTTTTTAATCTGAAACAAAATGGTAGCCATTAAGAGTCGTTACTCTAAAAGCACTGTGCTTTACACCTCTATTTCCAATAGCATTATTGTAATTTGAAAAGAAAAATATTATGGATTTCCCTAGGACGAGCGTAATATATATCTTCTTTTTGGGATAAAGAGGTCGGATACGAGTTTCAACTTGGATGAAACAAGAATTATGTTCGTCCTGAATCGTTAAAGTAATAAACGAAAAAGTGCAGGGCAGGAGCTTTTTAATAACACATTTTACTGCAATACGCCAAATACTTATGGGTTCACCGATGCTTCAAGATGGTTTTATTTAAAAATAATCTAGGTTATTAGCCTTAAATCTAAAACTCGTTGGTTGAAAGACAATGCAGAATCTTGTAAAAAGGACAAAAGTATTTGTATTTATCAGTTTTAGAAATTGTGGAGCAAAGCACAGATCAAAATCTGATGCCGCTGAAACATAATTGTAGTCATTTAGAGTCGTTACTCTAAAAGCACTATAAATTCCGCAGAACAACCGACTTAGGTAAACATGTATAATTTATTTACATATACTGCGATCGTATACCAAAATACCAGCCGTCGACGTCCGCAATCCAATATCGCATAACACATCTAGCCAATACATATTTCATCAATTACGTTCGCGAGAATTTAACTTTTATTATATCAAAAAAAAATGTACAATAAATTTTAAACTACCTCGCATAACAATTAGAGCAATCACACACCGCCCACCTATTTACAACGTCTTCAAATCATATATATGTGTATAAAATTGAAACACACATTCAAAACAAAAAACAATATAAAAACTATATATTATATATTATATAGTAAAGTGAGGTCTAATTTTATCTTAAGATGACCAATACGGAAAAAAATTTGTGTACTCCGAACCATATAGCAAGTGGTCAAAATAATGAATCAATCAAATTTCACACACAAGATTGCGTTTTGTGTAGGAACAAAACAAAAAATAAATAAATTTATTAATAAAATTTGTATTTCTTAATTTTTATATTATATTTTTAAAATAAATTGTTTTTATTTTTAATTTATTACCTTTTTATGTTTATTTATATAAATATAAATAATTTATTAGTTAGCGAGTATATAATTAAATTTTTTGTCTTTAAATACAAATATAACATATAATTATTATATTAACTATATATTTAATAAATAATCACTTTAAAAACATTAATAAATTATATTTTCTTAATTAATTGTATTAATACACTTTTTTACGTTTCGAGCTTAACACTTAACTCACTTTAATTATAGATAAATAAAAAGTATGGATTTATTATTTCTTGCATATATTAAACAGTACAGTAGAAGCGCGATTACTAACTACTTAGACATAACAGGAATTCCGCGATCTTAATCTACCGAATCATCAACATAGAGTACATACATATATGTATTCTATAATCTCTATAGAGATTTCATTCATCAAACAACAAAATTTTGTTTTAAATGACTTAGCACAAATTTCGGTTTTTTAAGAGAGAGCATATGTTCAATTCAGTTCAATGAAAGTTTAAAAAAAATATTTACAACTATTTAATAAATCATGCTACCTTGAATTTGTGCATCGAATGAAGAATATGTCACAATACATAGTTTTTGTGCTAAGTTACCTCATAGAATAGTTAATACTCATTGTTTTTCAATCACATATACATAATGATGAAAACTACCATGCAGGAAAGTACTTCAAGGTTTACATATGGGTATTATTACACAACACTTGGTTGATGATAGACAGTATTACTAAAAATCTACTAGATGATTTTATAGATATAACTTTTTGGACAAACGTTTTATCTCCTATATACTAGAGATATACCAAAATGAGTACATTCAAAATGACAACCTCCATCGAGATCTAAAGATCGAACTAGACGCGGATGAAATTAAGCAACAAAACATCTGCAACAGCATGAAACCCTGAACATTTTTTCCCCAATCACTCAGGCTCGATTGGCCCATTGTGTCATCCCTTTCCAGGCATACACTATCAGTCCCAAAATCTATTTGTTCTTCTAATGAATTCCAAAATATCTGGTATCTTCAAGGTCGTCAGTTAATCCTCAAATAGGAATTTTGATCTAAAGCAGTGCAGTCTACGGGAAGAGTATGAAGCACAAGAAGTGTTCAACAGTTTATTTTTCTCCTACTTCACACTGTTCGCAGTTTGCAGATGTTCCGAATTTTAATCCGGAACATGTAATTATTCAGGAAGAATGCCCAGGAACTGCAAAATAAAAAAATCTGGACATACGCTTTATGCCGACTTCCACTCAAACAAGAAGACTGCAAAAAACCAAACCACTAGAGTTGTCGCGACCAAGAGGTTAATAAAGCTACTATGGAAAAATAGCTAAGGGACGAAATTGGGGATAATCATACTAAATGGGTACAAGACACAATCGTAATATAAAAAATTATACCGACCAATATTTATATTCTGACATACCACAATACTGCAAATTTACTAACGATTCTTTGGTGCCACGTCAAAGGGGTACTAACAACGCGATTGAAACTACATATATATACAATTAGTTAATCTGGGTACAATCTCAAAATTTCTCTCTTGGTTGATTAATGTTCCAGATCGCTTTTTTTCACCGCCATTTTGGTCAGTTGGCAATGGACTTCTGAGTAATGGATAATGGATATTGAGAATAATCGATAACGTCACAACAAAGAATTGGCATAATTTAAATATATAAGGATTGTCTTTTATATTTGAAGATTGGGCAACTCTAGAAGTGCCATCTGGTTACTGAAATTTCTAATTTTGATATTTTAGTCTGATTTTACTCAGAATTTGTTTTAACACCCCCACAAATATAGGAGTGAGAGATAGAGCTGAAATGGAGCTATCGTGAATATTTTCAAATCAAGGACTAGTGTTAATCAATGGTTTACAAAATGTAATCGTGGACCCATGGCCGCAGTTCGCTGAACGACGTATTTTGTGAAGATCATCCAAAATCAGTTGAAGTGATACTGTACGATCGTCATGTGACTAATTGTGATACGTTAAATATCATAAACTGCTCAGAAAACGTCTCTTGGTTGCAAGAAATGCTCAAATAATGTGATCAAACAGATCAAGAAATGCTCAAATAGGTGGCGAATGCGTAATCTATTTTTGAAGTAAATAGTCACCAGATCAATTTTGAATTTTAAATACCCATACGTAAGTCACCTGCCGACTTGACGGTACATTCTTCACCACGACAATACATTTCTATTTGAACCCGCATCAAATTAAATTGACACAACAGGCGGTGATTGACAGTGCTTGAGGTGCACAGCTCGATATAGACGACACCATTTTTCAGGCTTCATCAATAAACAGAATATTCGCTAATGCAGAAACCCTTCAAATTATAGACCAAAGGTTGCATCGGATGGAACCGGGCGGCATCAAATTTCATTGAGAACCCTATAGAGCCATTTCTGAACCAGTTTTGGCTGAATTTGGCCTACAGAAAATGTAGTTCCAACAAGCTACATAAAACACTGTGCGCGCCATATACCAATCAAATTTTGTGTGATGCATTTTCCGAGCGGATTAATCCTCTCCAATATAAAAATATTTTAAGGAAAAAAAATCCGCCGAAGTCTGTCGAGTCGCCCTCTTTTTCGAATAAACCAACATTAGAGGTTAACACTCGGTAACTCTAGAGGTTTGCTATGTGTCAATTATTTTAATTGACGAGGCATCGATGATACGAAAAGGAACAGTGGCGAGTTATAGATAGCTTTAAATTTTGTGTATATAGCTAAACGATTCAATGGGTCGAAAAATCTTGCTACAGTGCTGCCAAAAAGTTCGAGTATTCAGATAGTTTCTAACCGATTGCTTCAATTGAGAAATGGATCATGTTAATTATGCAATGAACACCTTTGTTGAGACCAAACTACTCTCTACATAATGAAATCAAATATCCGATTAATTATTTGTGGTTCGTTGCATTTGTATAGCAATTATAAATCTTATACTTAGATTATATAACAGACAATAATTTGCGCTTCGGTAAATAATTTATTTTGTTAACAGTACAGCCCGATCACTCGATTTACACGGTATTCAATTTACCACGGCCTTGCTATAACTCTTGATTGCTTTATAACTTTATACTTTAGTTAAAACTTTTCTAACAAATACCTATTTAACCCTAAAATAATAGTTTCAGCCATAAAACCATCAAAATCAGAGATTAGTGAAATAGCTTGCCATCATTAAAAATATAGTTGAACCTTCTATCAATTTAAACGATTGTTTGCGGACCGTATGTGCCGAGTACATCGACAGTTCGTATTCAACTCAAATAAGCTTAACTAGCAATTAACGTGTGCCTTATAGTGTTAAAGATTTATGTGTTAAAGAATCCTCGTCTAGGCCACCGATAGAGCTCACGCCACAATTTAAAATAATTTGTCATGTATCACAACGATACATTTAATTAACTTTTTTAAGTGCATAACAATAATTGTTTTAATTTAAATAAAGCGATTTAATTGAATCATTTATTTAACAGATGACTGATATCACACAATTCCACTGATTCCGTGTGATATCATATATTTGGTTAGACGTACCATTTGCGTAACATTTGCGGTATACAATCGTATCATGACATCATGTATTTTCAATGATATATGTGGATGCATTCAAAACCATGTGAATCAAATCAGAATGAAATTTCACATCACTTAGCGATAGTTAAGCGAAATTTGCCTTGTTAAGCTAAGAATAAATTTGTCGAGATCGAGTATTGACTTTAACAAGATTTAACCTCAACCCTAAAGTTGTAGATTGGTCCGAAATGGTACATCATACGCACAAAAGCTCTGAAAATGTATTTCCAAAACAAAAATTTGGTCGCAGAGGAGGACCAACAGTGCGCGGTATACGCAAGTTTATTATTAAAGTTCGTGAAACTGGTTTCAATTTTGATGTACCAAGACGTGTGCGTGCTCGTACAGTGCGTACACCTAAAATTATCGAAGCTCCGACTGAAAGTGTGCGTGATAATCCATCAACATCAACTCGTCATCGTTATCAAGAATTAAACTTTTCACGCAATAGTTCATGTCGAATTTTACGAAAAGATTTCGGTATGATGTCTTATAAAAATTTCAATTGGCTTAGGAGTTGAAGCCGAATAACTATCTGCTTCGTTTTCACTTCGCTAAATGGGCGAGCGAGAAAGTGCACAATGATGTTGATTTTGCCAAAAAAATCATAATTTCGGATGAACAGGACGGTGCAACTTGCCACACATTTTATGCCACAATCGATTTATTGCATCAAACGTTTGATTGCCGTGTAATAATCCGAAATTAAGATTTCAATGGGCTGGCAAGAAGCTGCGATTTATCACCATTGGACTATTTTTTGTGGGGCGCCGTTAAAGACAAGTATTATGCCGACAAACCAGACACAATTGAGCATTTGAAGGCCAACATTCGTGATGCCAGCGCCGAGATATGATCCAATGTACTGGAAAAAGTGCTTGAGAATTGGTCCGATCAAATAGGGTACTGTGAGGTCAGGCACGGCAGTCATATGAACGAAATAATATTGCATATCTAACCGGAACAATTTTACTTCACAACAAAAAAGTAAATTTGGCAAAATTTCAAACCCTTTTTCGATTTATTGCATTTTTAAATTTAAACTTTTAAATGGTCCATCCTTTACAATCGTTTAGATCAGAGTGACAACTATGCACTACAAAATATCGACAGTAATGATTGGTGACAATGAGAGACCTACTAAAATAACTAGAACTGTATTGATCATGTGCCAGCCAGTAAACTCACCTATTGGTATAGAGATAGGAAAAGATTCCAAATGTTAGAAAGAAGTGCTATCAAAGAAATATCAGCACTTTATATGTTGATCGATCATCGGACCATTTAATCTTTGATAGCGAATATACAGCAAGTCACACAATTACACGATAAGAGAAAAATAAAATCAAACTAGACGAACAAGTGTGGCAGGTCAAGAGTTGAACATCTTAACGAATGTATTGAAAAAAGTCGAATGCCCTTCTGAAAGGGCTAAACATCTGAAGATAAACGTAAGCTTACCAATACCACGAAATATTTACAAAAGAAAAGTTACCAATTGAAAAATACTTATCGTTACAATCCGCAGCAAGAGATTATTCTCTTTTGAACCTTAGTTAAAAAAAAGTCAATTTGTTGTGGCTGCTTTCGCACACTTAGATCAATTTTGATCCGTTGTGATACCACTCTATACGGCTATAGGTCCGAGTCTTTTCGTAGAACCATCTGCGCATTGCATAGCTCCATGTCAAGCCTATAGTACTGACATGGAAGATGGGTCGGCCCAAGGATTCTAAACACGACAGAGGATCCAGATATGTTCATTTTTCACCACCGATCGCACCGCCCAAACGATCGAAGGTGAAAAACCCATTTTGCATCCTGCCTCAAATCGGATTCGAACCCGGTACCTCCCGCTCCAACTGCCGCAGCTTTAACCACTGCACCACCTGGGCGGTTTAGCAAAAGTGAACCTTAGCAAAAGTGAAATCATCAATTTAGGTTCTATATGACAGTATACAAAACTCATGGTGAAAGAGTGAAGTTGGAACAAGATTTGGGAGAAAATAGAAGAATATAATTACTGAGAATTTTTGAGACATATACTCTAGCGATCATTCATACGTTAGCTGAGGCTAGCTTGGCGCGGATAAACCAAAGAAAAGTGGGATTTTTATACAATAGTAATTTATAGAAGTAATCATTCAATTAATGATATTTATATCTGCAGCAAAATATGGGTACTTAGATACTTAAAAGAACAGATATAATTTGTTTTCTATCATTACTGAAAAAAATTTTACAACAATGCCGCTAACATGTCTGGGCACTACAACAAGGAAATAAAATTTAAATCAAATCAGTTTTCTATTATATGCGTTGTGACCTCAACTAGCCGATGGAGAAATCTTAGAAAACATCAAAGAATGGGAAAGCAATTATTTTAAAAATGTATGGTCACAAATGGTTTTGTCTACTTAGACGACTTAAATACCAACATCTACCAATTTCTAACACTGATGGTGATAAATCATAGCTTCATATATTTCCTATATTTGGATAATTAAAGGCTTCACCTATCTGAACAACATATTTAGAAATGTCTATACAGACGTCGTCGGTTGTAGTTTAATGGTAAAAGAGTTTCTCATCACGCCCCGAGATCCCGAGTTCGATTCACGCCGTTGACCAAAAATTAAAATCCAACGGGTGACATAAAAACCGATTGTGTGTAAAAGCATATTCGTTGGGCTGACCTCCTGCTATCTGAACTAATACGAGACGCGGATAAATCGTTTACGGCCTATAAGTCATAGTTAATATAATTTTAATCGGATACAGACAAATAACTAATTAATTAAATATCACCTCGGAAGTCAACTGTCACCCAACAATGCAAATATCAACCAATTTGGTCCAAACTACACATTTTGATATATAAACAAGCGTAAACTGTGATGATAAGAAATACACACATTTGAGTACCCTAATATAAATCAAACATATATTTATATTAAAAGTTGCGGTTTCGTGATAACATAGTTAAACCACAAATATACATAATATACTGGACCAAAATTATATAACAAATAAAATATCTGATAACAAAAATACCATATATCACAAACAGAAGTTCGTTATTCAAGTCTACGCGACGTGCTTCATAAATCGGAAAATCACATTAAAACATAGATAATTGAAAGAGTTTAAGAATCGATACCCATATCATAGAATATATAGTCTGTCATCGAGACTCTCTACTGTACTGAAATAACACAAATAATAATAATTTTCACAATATAAAAAAAAATTAAATAGAAAAATACATACACACAGTCGATACAAAAAAAAATAACAAAAACAAAATAAGAAAAACAATGTACGGATTTTCCTCTTTTTAATTTATTTATTTTTTTATCCGTTTTGTTTTTTTTTTTGGTTACATTCCTCTTATTACATTGCTTTTGTTGTTGTGTCTTGTTTGTTATGTATTACGTTTTCCTATATATGCGAAAAGAAAATATATAGAAAAACGATTTAAGAATTTTCCTCCTTTTTTCGTAATCTGTTGTATTAATTAATAAACCAAAACAAATTAAATGTATATCGAAACAATATAACAGCACACACTTTGAATTGGTCCAAGAACACTTTGCCAATTTCCGTTTTTCGCGATTTTCGATTAAATACAACAAAACTGATTTTCCACACAAAAAACACAGACAACAATTTTTTACAATTTTATAAAATAAAACAATTTTATTATTATTAAATTCATTTTTAAATTGTTATTTTTGCTTATCAAGAAAAACACAACAACAACAACTGTACAATAAATAAATTTTCCGATCACAAAAAAAAAAAATTTTAAATATATTTTATGATTTATTTAAACAAAAAAATACTAATAATAATTAAATATATATTTTTATTATTATTGATATTAATCGAGGAAAATTGGAAAACACAACATTACTGTTTGAGTACACGAGAGTAACTGATTTTTCCAATTGAAATCATCTAAACCAGAATGTATAAAAAAAAACAAAAAAAAAACTAAAGAAAAGAAAATAAAAATATAACAGAAAAACACAAATAAACAGTCAGTTAATAAACGAATGTGCTAACACTTTGTGGATCTACTATATATTGGGTTGCTGCGTGGAAAATAACATAAATTTTACTCTCGCAACGAGATTGGATCGGAAAATGAAAATAAATTTTTTTAATCGTAAAAATGTAAAATATCTAAGATATATGAAACTACGACAGAAGGGTTGACAGAGCAAAAGTACCAATATTGTCGAAATGGGCAACGGGCTAACATGGATAAAAGGACGAAGTCAAAGTCTGATAGGAACAAAAATCCGACTCATACCGGCCTACGCCCAAAGCAAAAGGTCGATATAAATAAGGGCCATGTACATCTCGGTCCGAAACAGAAATAGGCCAGCAGAGATAAACGAACGACTGACGTGGGGAAAAGTTTAACATTAACAGACTTACAGACAAACAATGACAAATGGCTAAGATAGACAAATGGCCGATAAAAACAGTCTGTTCTTCACAAACGGCCGACATGCACGATAAACTGATAAGGACAATAGTCTGACATGAACAAATGGATGATATGAGCAAAAGGCCAATAAGAAAAACAAGCCAACATGAACAAACTGCCATTTGAAAAAGTCAAGTTATAAACAAGAGACCGAGAGAAACAAAATCCCGACATTTACAAAAGGCCAATATAGACAAAAGGCACGTCGAGATAGACAAAAGGCAAGCCGAGAAGCTGAAGGATTAAATGCACAAAAGACAGACATATTGTCAAAGATCGATCCATCGACAAAAAACCAACATTACATGAATAAAAGGCAAATATTGGCAGAAGCCCGACATCGACAATAGGCTGAGATGGAAAAAGTGTGAAATAGGCAAAAATGTCCGTAATGCACAACGAAACGGCCAATATGGTCGTAACGCTGATAAGGACAAGAGTATATTATGAACAAACGGATAACATGGGCAAGAGACCGATATGCACAATGAGTCAGAGATGGACGAAGAGGTCGAGAGACACGATAGCTCGACAAAGATAAAAGGCTGATGCGAATAAATATACTGACATTGGAAAAAATAGTCAACATAAAGACAACACGCAGGCCGATATATACAAAAAGCAAGCCAAGATGGACTGACGGCCGACATGGACGAAAGACAAACGTGGAAAGAAGTCTGACATGAACAAACGGACGACATGGACAAAAGGCTAATATTACAGGTCACAGAAATAAATGGCCAATATTGGGCTAAATACCGACTTGAAACGGTCGAGATGGTGGACATGACAAAATGCTTGCTGTAAGGCACAAACTTCCGACATGAACGAAAAACTGAGTTGGGAAAAGCCTGATATAAATAAACAGACTACATAGACCGGCGGACATGAAAAACATTTCGACATGAAACTTCAGGCAAAAGAAAAAGGCCGAGATTTATGAAAGCCTGACATAAACAAAAGGCTCGTGTGATCAAAACGCCAATATGGACAAAAGGTTGATGGAAAATTCAAGATATGTTTAACAAACAAATCTGCGATGAACATACGTAACGAAATTTGATGCCAAAACGAGGTATCATTTTTCCCTTATTATTTTGAAAGGGCCCATATTATTTTAAATAAGTATAAAAACATTACTCTATTGCAATATGGAGTAGTCACTTCAAAAACTCGGCTGTCTATAACGAGGTAGTCACCGAAAATCAGGTGTACCGCTTCACAGGAACTGTGCGTTCTAATAACAGTAAAAGGACCATTTATGTTCATAAACGCTAATCCCTTTATGTTTTTAGATTAATTGCTTTTGGAAGCTGCCTAAAAAAGCTCATATTTTTTGGAACTTCGTCAAGAATTAGTGTAGAACTTCATTTGTACCTTATACTGGTCTCAGTAAATGTTCGTTAAAAATTAAGTAATTGTGTTCCTAATTTTGTCCCTATATTTTGCCTATACATAAGCATCTCCATGAAGTTTTCAGAGAGAGTAATTATTAATAACTTTAGCTATAAATTTTATGATGATTTTCTTTACTATACACTTATATGAAATCCACTAATTATGAAACAAAACGCAGAGAAATATAAACGGCTTTCAACTGATTGAGCGCATGAATTTTGCTGCTATAATTAATTATCATCCATAAAAACTATGGGATTGTCTTTATTTATCTTAAACACCAAACAAGAGTATCATTAAAAAAATCACATTAGTGTTCATTTTCTAGAACCACCTCTTTGTTTTTCTCTCGAGATAACAATTTAACATCTAAAACTTAAGCTTCTCACAGCAATATTACAGGGAAATCAAGTTTACGTATACAATTTGGCCGTAACACAGACAATGTTGGTTTGTTTGTTGCTTTGCTACCAGCCTTTTTCGCAAGATAGGCAGATATATAGATTTGATAGAGAAGCTTTTACATATCACTAATTCAGGGGAGTATATCTGTATGTTTGTTACTTCCTATATTGATGAGGATGGCCCTACCATATCGGCAATATAATAAATCATCTTGGGTGTTGGCAGTCAGAGATGCATATTGAACGCACGGTGACACCAAATCAGATATCCTCATTTTTTATTACATCTTTAGTCACCAAGCTCAATCGGCACAATCGGCCTCATTTTGGGAGGAAGGACATACAAGAAAAAAACATCAATAAAAACGGGCTCGAAGCATCACAGCAGAAAAGTTACCAGATGTGTAACTTTTCTGCTGTGATGCTTCGAGCATAATGGGAGTAAGTTAGTGTTTGAAAATCAAACAGTAGCAAGAGTGACGTATTCATCTATTATGGTATCAGCGTTCCAACAGCTGTTCAATCTATCCAACACGAAATGAAATCGTTTGCATTCCAAAGAAGATTGTTCATTTACAGGTTACGTCATGATAAATCAAATCTCTGCCATCGTTAAAAACCGAATAGCATATTTTTCAGACAGACTCAAATTATGTTTCAAATATCGTTTTCTAATTTTCGATTCGTATTTGTGTCCAAGCAACAGTCGAAACTAAGATGTTTAGATGGATTAACTTAGAATGACTCTATCGACCAGCAATATGATGGAGGCTAATTTACATGTATTAGGCAAACTAAAAATTTGTTAGTATTTTTAACATCCATAAATTATATGAATTAAAATACGAACAGCCTATTATTGTCACGATTGGGTATTTTTAATGAGTAAATATGGCGGTTGAACCGTGGGCCCTTAAGGCATTAAGTTTTGGAATACTTTCAAAGCCTCCTTTAATTTTCTTTAGCCTAATATTTTTACCTCGAAAGATGAGGCTCAACCAATCATTGTTGACATAAATACAAGACATTTATTTTCCTGAAAAGGACCTTCGAGGGTAAAAATCAGTTAGTTTGTAACTAATAATTAACTTTTTAATCGACATCACCTTTCCTCAGGTATTTGGTTTGAAGCGTGTAGCTTGCTGTAAATTTGAGTGTGTTGTACTTCCGAGTTGTTGCTTGTTCTTGTAATCCACTAGGCCAGTTTCGATCTGATGATGACGTCATTGAATGACTAGGTGATCAAAAAGATCAAATCCATCTCATCAGGCATATGCTACCGGACTTGATGTTCATACTGTGCGATTCGTATATATACTTTCGGTCGTGACGCGACAGTACTAGTGAATTACAAGAACTTACGGCGTGAGTTAGAACGTGTGGCGTGAGCTAATTTGCGATATATTTTAGTTGCTCTGGTCGCCACAGGTTTAAATTTAACTTGAAAGCAACAAAACTTCCAGTATTAATTTTCATGAATGTTATGGTCCAGGCTTGAACTATAATGAGTAGCTTATTAATTTATCAAAAAGGTTTTGATGACCCATAACTTCTGCCCTTACATTTCACTTAGTTTTTCACCCTTCACTATAATAAGTGATTATTGATTTATATTAAATATTTCTCGATAAATGAACTGTCCAAACTAGAGTCTTACAAAAAATATCACCAGTAACACTGTGGACTCAATTTAATGATACGTAGCTTACGTATGTTCTTTTCTCTGACTAAGAGGTGGTATTCCATGAGGCACCCACATATAATAAGCATAAGAACGACGTTTTATGGTTTTTGAAGGACACTATATACCCTTAATTACAAACGAGTATTACCATCAAAAGCTCTATTATCTCGCCCAGCCCCAAAACTTTTATATCAACCAAAATATTGATATAGATGTCATTTTTACGTATACAAAATCAAAAAGAGGATACAAAAAATGATAATCGAGTACAGAGAGAGTACAGTAAGAAAAATACAAAAGAAAAAATCTAAGATTTTTTTTCCTACTTCTTGTTGTGTTTTGTTTTGTTATCATTCTTGTGTGCTTATAAAAGCTACAAAAAAGCCAAATCTATATCGTAAAAAAAAAAAGTTAGCAAGAGTACGAGCAGTAGTATAAAATGATGATGACTATATAATGATATACCAATGATGGTGATGCTTAATGGTATGATTTAATGTGGTTTGATTTGGTTGAATGCTTTTTCATTTCCATGAGCTTTTTTTGTTTTCTGTTTTCTTCTGTATTCTGCTTACTATTTTCATGTCTATGTATATACTAGTTATGTTATTGTATCGTATACTACGTACATTTGTTCTTAAGAAATTTATAGTACATATACAAGAAAACTAAGCAAAACAAAGTATATTTATTAGATTTTGGTGTCTAGGTCCAATGTACAGTCGATGTATATACTGCGTATATTATGTCTTGATCTGAAGCTTCTTGATTATGTTTTCTTGGAATGTATTTTACTAGCATAGTATTACATATTATATATGTGTACGATTATATATTATGGATATAATCTGTTGTTTGAAAAGTGTGTTAAAATATTCTGTTATTTTCGTTATCCTTCTTGGAAAAAGTATAGGAAAATTATACAGATAAGTTTAAAAACTTATTTATTAAATGCTTTCAAATTGGTTTATTGAAAGATTTATATAATCTTAATCTCGGTACAAAAGTATATTGAATAATATGGAAACAAGATTTGAGTTGCACACCTGTGCTGCCTGTAAATATTTCACAGATTTCACGATGCTTGTCAAATCATGACTGGTCCAAAGTTACTTGTTTTCTAACCTGTCAGTTATACCATGTTATTTGAACCATAAATTAATCAAACACAAGAATTAGTAAGCTTAGTTGTAGTTTAGAAGAAATATTCGAGCTTATTTTATTTATAGTTTTTGATCTTCACCCCTACGTATCGAACCCACCCAAACTTCACTCATCAATATTTGAATTAAAATGATTTTCATTTCAACAGATTTTCCCCGAATTATTAATGAAAATTGTAAAGCAGTATAGTGAGATTATAGAATTTGTTTCCAAAATTTACCGAATCCCGCAATAGTAATAATCCCATTTTAACATTACCTAATAACATATAGGTACATAGCCACTGAACTCTAAAACTCTAAGAAATGTAATTAAGAAAATAATTCTTTAATTTTTAAATTTTAATTACCCAATATCATAATCTTTTATTACAATTTCTTGTGGTTTCTAAGATTTTTTGATTTAAATAAATAAAATTCAGTAGTATTTGATTTAAATATTTCTGAGAAAATAGGAAAATTCTTATTTATATTTTGTTTTTCGTTTTTATTTAACTTTGTGCAAAAAAAAATTGTTTGATTTAGAATTTCTGTACACATACACTGTAGAATAGGTATAAATTGTATGTGTGTTGACATATCGTCGCTGCAGTTCTATTATGGCACAAGCGTTATTTTGAAAATGGGAGAAAATGGAAAACACACTGTGGATTCAAATTTGATGATAAAGTTATCAGAAAGGTTCTACATTTAAAGCCGCTTTATCCATTTGCTACCTAATAACAGTATGTTGCTTTCGGATGAAAAAGAGTGAACCGTATACCATGAATACTGAAGTAGGAGTAAAATCTGTTATGTATCACCTAAAGAGAGTCATTTGCTAAACCAAGTTTAAAGCCTCTCGCTCGTTTAGAATATTATTTAATCGCAACCATTCATAAACCAAAATCAGTTAGACTAAAAGTAGAAGATAATATAAGACAAGAATTCTAAAATTAAGAAATCTAGATTATCTAACTTGACCATAAAAAATAAAAGGTCAATATCGTATGAAAATAATAGAAAAGAAATGTAAGTTCTAAAGACAATAATCTGTATATTGCCATGCTACTGGTTAATGGCGAGATTACAAATTTACTTCCAGAGACTGAAGGAAAGGTACATTTTTTCGACTACAAACTGAAGGTTACAATAATTTTTGATTAAGATTAAAATTATTAACAGATTAATTTCGTTTAAAATCATCATAACTGGCTCGGATCAAGGTGAAAAAAATACAGGTTCATTAGAAACCTGACACTTTAGTTTCCCAAAATCGACCGCAAAAAGGTCGTGCATGCAAATCCATCTAAAGGCTTAGAGCCTTCTCTTTTCGATCGTAGAGCCTTCTCTTTTCGAATTTTACAACAAATAAACAAAATCTGTTGTGTGGCTCTTTCGCATTTTTGTTAAACTGTTTGGGCTTAACTTTTAATACACTAGTCGCTTGCCCCTTCTCTAAATCGTCCTTTTCGATGCAGATCAGTGAGAATAGCACTTTTCCTATTTTTCTGTTTATATTACATGTCTTTGACCAGCTTTAGGAAAAGGACAGATGATATTTAATATTTTAAAAATTTAGCTCAAAAGTGTTGGTGTAATTTTGGTGTGGAAGTGATTTTTTGTTTTATATTCCGGGCTGTTTTATGTTCAAATTAACTATTTTACCGCAATGCTCGAAAATCGTTCCTATAGTATTAATGTACCATATTGTCCAATTAATTTAAAAATTATATCTTCACGTGAAACAGTTCCATCTGATTTCTACTTAACATCAGTAGATTTACTAAATGTTATAATGTCGGCCTGTAACACTCGTTGGAAGTAAATCTACATTTCATAAGCTTTTGAAAATGGATTTGGGTAAGAAGAGCCATTAAACCATTAATAACGTATATTATTATACACTTACCCTTATTCTTGCCCTAACTAATTTCTCCAAAACTTACTTGACTCATTTATTTGAATTTAAGCCAAAAGTCTTTCATGTTTGATCTAGGTAGGTATCAAACTAGTAAAATTGCCAGCCTAGCCATTTTGGAGCAGCCATCTTGTTTGAGTGACATAATAGGCATAGACTAGTTTTTTATTTTAGTAATAAATTTGTGACACATGTTTGACAATTCACTTCGTCTGCCGTTAATTTAGAAAAGAAAATTTGGTGACTTGGTTGATATCCAATAGTACATCGGTATTCCTGTTCCCCCTACATTGCACCAAGACTTAGCTACAACAACGATGTATAAATATATATATATATATATATATATATATATATATGTGTGTATATATATATATATATATATATATATATATATATATATGTATATATATATGTATATATATATGTATATATATATATATATATATATATATATATATATATATATATACTATATATATATATATATATATATACAGGGTAAAGTCCCGCTACCATTTTAACTGTGCGCCATCTTGGTTATGTGATGTTTAGCTCAGTTTCGCTTTAATCATTGTTTTGACGGCCAAATTTTATAATGAATAAATATACGGCACAAGAACGAGCAGAAATAATGACAATATTTATTGAAAATAATCGTTCCATTATTGCCACTCAGCGGAAATTGCGTCAAAAATATCCTAATCGTCCAGTGGCTCACAAATCCCCAAATTATCATTTACAATTTTCGAATTTTCGACAGTACGTTACGACAGCAGACAGGCCTCGTTCTGAAAGACAACAGACGTCTCGTAACGCTGAAAATGTGGCTCTGGTGCGTGATAGTATTGCACAGTCTCCTCAAATTAATTTCTGCAGGCAGTTTAAGGTGAATTTTGAAAAAATTGAAGATTTTTCGTCTAAAGTGATAATAGCAATGAAGCCTATTTTCATCTCAGTGGCCATGTCAATAAACAGAACAGTCGGTTTTAGGCAACACAGAATCATCAATTAATTCCACAAACATCATTGCATCCACTTAAAACCACTATATGGTGTGGTATTCATGCTGGAAACATCATTGGTCCCTATTTTTTTGAAAATGACCAAGGTGTTGAAGTTACTGTTAATGTCGAACGGTACCAAGACATGATTAGAAATTTTGTTGTGCCTGAAATGGAAGAGCAAGGACTAGAAGCATGTGGTTTCAGGAAGATGGAGCCACAGCACACACAGCCCGTTCAACAATTCAATTTCCGACGAAGACTAATACTAACATCTAAAAGGCAATTTTCGCCACCAAATTGAAGAAATTCAGCCTGGGATGTTGCAGGATATCATGCAAAATGCCTTTAAAAAACAAGAAAGTTGCATAGTGAATCGCGGTCACCATTTAGCCGATATAATTTTCCAATCATAACGAAAAAAAAATGTAAAGACCAAATAAACATTTTATGAAACCACACTTACTTATCTTTTCTTTGAACAAAATTATAGGCAATCAAAATGGTAGCGGGACTTTTGCCTCACCCGATATATGTCAAAGAATTGCCCGACGAGTCATCACTAAACTCATTTGTTTTCTTTAAAGAAAATCTGTACAAATATTTATATTTGTGTCGGTAAAAAATATGATTACGATATATATATATATATATATATATATATATATATATATATATATATATATATATATATATATATATATATATATATATACTAAGGACTGAAATTTAATCTGTTAATAAAAATATTTTTATTGGGGTTTATCGTTCTTTATTCGAAAATGTTGATGATATTATATACCTTTGATTAAGGATAATAAAATATGTCTTAACTATTTACCTAACGAATAAACAAATAATATTTTATAATCACAATATTTCGTACCATATCGTCATTCCACTATACAGTGTGTATATACTCGTTTATACGTTTATACGAGTATATGGATCTGGGAGTTGTTTGTATATCGCACGTGCAAATATTATTATAAATCTGAAAACTAGTCATTGCTATGGTGAACAGTTTCAGGGATAAATCCTGGAATAAAATACAACATTATGTACGTCACAATAATAAAATACGTAACACATAAACTACGAGTCTAGTGAAACCCTGACCTAGATGTAGGAAACAAAAATTGTATCTCTCCTATCTCGTAATATAGAAAACTTATTACTATTTTTTAATTTATATCCTATATATATAATAGTCGTTAGTTGTTGGTAGGTTTAGCCCTTGTCATTATATCAATAACATTCATGTTACGTAAAGTGATGTGATATATGTACATACGTTTATATAATATATATAAACAGTACGTAAAATATTAGTTTGATTATTGTAGATTAAATTTTCCACAATCTTCACTCGACGGTGAAACGGTTCCGAGACAGCAAAAATTTGTATTTTAATTTAATTTCCATCATTTATTTGATTTTCCACAATTAATTTTTTGTTACTGCTTATTTTTTTTAGAGAATGTGTCAAGGAAGTATTTCCCATTTTTCATTTCAATTTTCCATTTTCTTTTTCATTTGTAATTTAAAATGAAACTGGCATAAACAATGAAAAATGCGATGGGATGAAGTGAAATGTATAAAAGATACAACATATATGTTCATAAATATAGGTGTAAGAGGAAGCAACAGCCGATATGAAAGAGTAAAAACAAAATGACATCAGGAAAAAAATTATATTATAGAGAATATCAGGAAAATCAGGAAAATATAATTGATTGAATTGAAAATAAATTGTTTTGTTGGTTTGTTTATTTTTATCATCCGGTATGTATTATGTATACATATGCAGCCAGTCTTACTCCAAATGGGATATTTATGTCATATACAGTATGTACACAATCAAGCCTTGTCGGTGAGGGTGTCAAAAATGATTCATAAATATTTCGAACGAAACATATGTCCCATAGAATCTACAGTAAGCCAAGTAAATTTGGTTGGATCTACAGTTCAGTCAGCCTTAGTACACGGACACGAGGTTAAGGATTGTCATGTGGAACGTGCAGTCACTAAAGAACAGTTAGCGCTTTTTACGGCTCTATCAATTGTGTGAAAGAATATCGACTGGCAATCATGGCTTTCCAAAATAACTTGATGGCCTTAAATTGGAGATCATTGGATATTGGACTTCAAAGCAATCGATGATCGAGTTTGTAAGCTATGCTTGCGTATACGAGATTATTCAACCTATCAATTGTATTTATACCTGCCAACACAATATAAGGATTTGACAGAAATTAGACCGATCTATGTGATAATATAGATCCGTACTTCCGATACGAAACTGCGGCTAAAAATGGAGAAAGAAGGATCTCAATGTGGCTAATACATTCTTTTCTCTCAAAAAAATGCCATTTGGAAACAAGAACACATTCATCTAAAACAGCCTAAAGCCAAATTGACCATGTGTTGATTTAAAGAATCAGGAGGCTTAATGTCGATCGCATCGGTCTTTAACAAAATTAATAGGTTATTTGCTGGTCATTTCAAAGCTATATGAAAATTTTCGTATTAGTCAGAGAAAGAGAGAGAGAGAGAGTGAGTGAGAAAGAGAAGGAAAGCAAGGAAAACATCAAGATCTCGTCAACGATTACAGCAAAGTCTCTAAAGTATAGTGAACACTTATCCTAAAAATGATTGGTTTGATCAGGAGTTTCATCTTGTTATCGAGCAACGCAATATAGTCCATAATGAATCGCAAACTCAGTTACAATCAAAAGGTAAAATAAAGCGGTTCTTACTATAGGAGGAAAACTAAACGAAATTGTAGACAGACAATGGTAAAAGCTTACAATCGACCAAAAACGCAGACGTATGATAACTTCAGAGGCAGGTTAAGCGAAATTCAAGCAAAATAAAAAGATGTGTTTTCGTCGTTTCTTAACTGTGGATGAGACATGGATCCATCACTACACACCGGAGACCAAAGAATAGTCTAAACAGTAGATTTATACTGGCTAAGGCAGTTTTATTGGCCAACAAGATCATGGCCACAGTTTGTTTAGTAGCACGCGACATAATCCACATCGATTACCTTCAAAAGGGCAGAACAGTCTACGCGAATATTACCGCAACTTATAGAACCGGTTCAACGAAGTGAAGAAAAAAGTTCTCCTCCATCAAGACAATGCACGGGTGCATAAAGTTGCCATGGCCAAAATCTATGAATTACGCTTCAATTTGCTTTCACATCAACCATATTCTCCAGACTTAGTACTCTGCGGCTTTTTACCTGTTTCCGAACGTGAAAAAATGTCTCGGCAGAAAGACTTTCAGCTCTAATAAGGAGATAATCGATCTAACAAACGCCTATTTTGAAGAATTGGTGAATTTATATTATTCGGAAGGAATTGAAAAATTGGAAAATATTCCTTGTTTCATTTTTACCAGACCTTACACTCCGCCCTCGTATATCACAAACTATATATTTTTGCTCATGAAACCCTCACAATACTCCTATTAATATTCTGATCATTTTGAAAAGAAGACCAGCTTTGAATTTACTCAAACCACTTTCTTACATAGTTACCTATTATTTCCTCATAAAATATTTTTATATAGATAAAATAGTCCGCAAGACAAAACATGTTGAACAGCGCTGATATATATAATAAATTATATATATTCGCCCAAATGTTGATATTTGAGTATTTAATTATTTTTAACACATACAATATATTGTTTTGTCTATTAATCAAAAGTAGCGTGAAGAATGAATTTTTGCATGCAGATGATAATTAAGAATTTACAATTTTAGTCATGAGTTTCATTATAGACTTTCAGTAGCTTTTATCTGTGTTTCTAGATGGCCGAAATTGTATGTACTGTCAAAGTTTTGATTTGTCTACATTTCTACCGAATTTCGTTTCATAGGTAGCGGGTATGAATTGCCAGATTGCCAAGTTATTGATAAATACTGTTTTATCATAAATAATACTCCATTAACTTTTAAGTCAATAAATATTTTTATTTTATTAATTTATAAATAATTTAATACACAAACAAAACTATAAAACTATATAATCAGACAAATAAACTGTGAAGCCATTTCAAAAATGAGATTTTATTAATGTTGACCTCCCGTTTCGACTTTTTTATATCAGATTCAACATCAGTTTGATGAGATGATGTGGCTGGTTCATCTTCGATGTAGTCACCAGTGACTGGTTCTTCTTTTAAACTATCATGATTTTCGCTCAATACTTCATCGTATTCGTCTTTCGTCTCGATAGTGTTCTCGATTGGTTCGGCATAGCTAAAAAATTGTTTGGATTTTTCCGTTGTACGATAGTAGAGCGGATCTGGTGTGACTGCTGCGGTTGGATAGATTGATGCATCAGTTGTAGTTGTTTTCGGTGTTTGTGTTGCTGATTTTGTAGCGTCATGGTCTGGTGAATCGCATAAAGCCTCGGCCAATTTTTTTGTTACACCATTAGGGAACAACTGTTTAAATAAATGTCGCAACACTTTACCCAAACTAATGTTATTGAACCTATCGAATATTTTATCAAAATCAATTGAATTCAAAATATTTCGTATCAACTCATTTGTATTCACAACGCTATCTATAACAGTCGAATCAAAATTTTGTTTTGCGGCGACGCCAGTGTTTGCGACCAACGGTTGGCCAAAATTATTCAGTTTCTGAGCATTTATGATTTTTGTCACCGGGAATGTTAACAACATGTTCGGTTGCAGTGGTTTATTAGTATGTGAGTTTAGTTGTTTGATTAGTGGTATCGTATTAGCATTCAATGGTCGATAAGACCACACTAACACTACAACTATGAGAGTGATTATATTATTCTGAAATTTAAAGTAGATAATTAATTATTATTATTGTGTTTTGGATTAAAATAAATCAAACAACGTGTAGGAATTCATTTTTAGTGCTAGTGGCGTCAGGTAATTTATTGTCATAAGCTTACATGGTTATACTACATACGAATTACAATTGCTCTGGAAACCGTCATGAATACACAAGCGGAAGACTATGTAAATAGAACTCTCAGAGAAAATCTCGTCGATTTCTGCATTGCAAATTAGCTACTCCAAATTTAGAATCAAAACTGGACAACTGAACGCTTGACCTGGTACCCTGACAGAATGTATAAGTTGACGGTGTACATTCCTCCTCAATGTTTCCTCAATGATATCATTCTGGATGGAAGTTCAACGGCAATAACCTCGAAATTAATCGAACCAATTGAATTTAAACCCAAACGAAATGCAACTAATCGAAAAGTGTTTGCCGTAAACTTTTTCAGTGTACTCTTAGCACTTCTGTTCCTATATAGCATGTATCGGCTGATCATCCCCTAACGGCATCTAGTAGGATTAAGGAAAAACGCAATCACATGGACTACACAGATAACCTTCTAACACACATACACCAAGAGTAAATAATATATTACTAGGAGCTTTGTTGAAATGAAAACGATCGATGATATAGTAGAAAAAAATTAAACTAAACACAGCAAGAGCAGAAAATGTATATTTTGGAGAAACATTGTCCATAATATTCTAATTTATAATTGAAGATAAAACCGAAATATTCAACCCCTATCCATCAAGAAAACCTCTGAAAATGGAGAAGCACAAAACCTCTGAATCCAACAATATACCAATGATATATAAAATTCCGGATAAATACCGCGACAGTGAAAAGAAGGATTGAAGTGGTGAACTGACCGATTGTAATTTGGTCGGGATACGTCATATCTCCTCAGTACAACGATATTATTCTGAATAAAAGCTCATTGGAAATATCGTCAAAATTGATAAAAGTTCATTGGTAATATCGTACAAACTGAATTTGAACCTACGAGTTGAAGCAGTCCATCGATTGGTATTTGCTATAGACTTTTATAGTGTAGTCTCAATACTTCTGTTCCTACAGCAGTATTGATCCAACCACCTGAATAATATATGACTTCTACCACAGAAACACACGGAGAGGAAATGATATATAACTGAAACGTATTTTGGGAACGGACGATGACCAAAGACTAAAATTCCATGGATGTCGGACGACCAGTTGTAGTAAACTCCCTATACTGACACATTTGGATTGACAGTAAGTTCAACCTGGATTCTGATTATATATTCACTATATTTAACCCAGTTAAATACGAAACACTATTTACATATTTGCATCGTGTAGACACTGTCACCTAGCATATAATATGCCAATAAAAAAATATTTCTAACTTATATCGTATACATTATTAAACCATTAGATAATTTATGTGATAAGATGAATAAAAAGCAAAACAAAAAAAAACTACTTCGCACGACATCTTAAACGTAAATAAGAACATAAATAATCTTAACTGAAATTATTACGATATGACTATTATTGTTATAGAGGTATATAAGAGACGTACTGGGTGTGTGCAATCTGTTTATATAGGAGTGTTAGATTTTCGATCAGAAATCAAACAACCGCAGTGATTATGATTTTATATCACCCGTGAAATGAAAAAGGTGGAAAATTAAGATAAAACAGATTTTTTTTTACTCACCATGGTCCGTTAAATTTCTTATCAATCTCCTTATTTACCAACAAAACGTATATATAAAGAAAATTAAAACACTTTTTTGAACCTTTATGTAATCAATCACTTTGGTGGTTTAAAACTAACTGACAAGAAATGACATCGAGTTAGGCAATTTTATATTAACTGTGTTCGGTAATTAATTTTAATTAATTTGATTTATTTTCTTAATTATAGGTGATTTACAGTAAATTAAAGTAATTCGAATATAATTATAGGTAATTTAGCATATAGACAAACAAAATCGCACCCCATTCAATATACATTAACAATTTTCTATATAATCCGCACAAGAATAATGTGTTCATCTTTAATTGTTTCTTGAAACAAAAAAAACAATTTTTTCCCTTATCAGCCATGCAACATCTGTTACATATATACATTTCAGTATTTTAATTTTCATGCTACTGCTGCTGCTACTTCTGCTGCTTCATCTCATATTTATCATCGTATTGTTAATATTTAAAATTTATGATAAGCAAAAAGCATAACAACATAATGGAAAATTATTTCAATTATAAACATAAGATTTAGTATATAGGAACGTACGCATGCAGGAGAAGTAGTAGCAACGAAATCAAATCCAGAATCCTTTTTAGCTAAACAGCTCATACCTTTTGTACAGTACACATACTCGTTGTTTATATCTATATACCAACAAAAGGTAATTTTAATATATAATTTAAGGATTTAACGAAGCGATTAAACATGTTTGAAGGAAATTATTTAATTTGTTTTGTTATCTTGTTGGTACACATTCGCGATTATGTTGTTTCTAAGACGATAAGGTAAATTATTAGATATATACATATATTAAACAGTAATTGAGAGTAGTAATGAAATTATTTTTGGAAGTAAAACTTCTTTACGCACGCTTGACTTGAGCAGTAATCTGTAGGATGCGTTACGAAAAGTGTGATCGACCGAGGCAAACCATTGTCATGAATAATAACAAAACCCTAAACGCAAAACGAACTCAATTTCCTTTAGAATCAGGATGTGCCATGACAATTCAATAATCCCAAGGTGAAACATTCAATGAAGTTGTTTATGAATATCAAAGGACTTATTCTCTACCATTACTATATGTTGCTCTATCACGAGTGACCAGTATCTTCTTGATTTCATACTTGACAGAAAAAAGTTTTCCATGATTACTTTCAATTGCCAAAGTCTCAGAAAAAAAGTATCGGACTTGAGCGATCCCGTAATTGAGTCAAGCAATATTTTGTTTCTATCAGAAACCGGGTCAAATGACGATGAAAATGTTGACATCCCAAATTTTTATTGTATTGCGAAATTTAAGCGGAAAAATGTTAGTTCAGCCGGAGTGGCAATTTATTAGAAATCAATTAATTTCTCGAATACATATATAGTAACTTCGAAAATGGACATTTTATTACGACATATTCGTGAAATCGATATTGGTCAGTCATCAATTGGTGATATATGTGCTGCTCACTGTGTTTTGGACGATGGAACAAACATTATAATGGTAGCTACTTACATGTCACCCAATAACATACAGTTAATAATATTTAGCAGGAGATTTCAATGTTAATTTCGCGTCCGATGATGGACAACTCTTCGTAAACTTTCTACAAGATTAATTAAAACCAGAAATGAATAATAACCGAACTGAGCCTACCACAAGACATGGAACAGCAATCGATGCAGTTTTCTCTAGATATCATTCTATGTTTCTTTAAATATATATATATATATATATATATATATATATATATATATATATATATATATATATATATATATATATATATATATAGATATATGTATATATATATATATATATATATATATATATATATATATATATATATATATATATATATATATATATATATATATATATAGATGGAGCTAAAGAGGTATTGCTGTCTAAAGCACACTCACTTTTCTCAAAAGATTGTACTACATATATGCAACGCCTTGCTGAGTAACGAGCACGTCCGGGTACGGAAGTGTTGGGAGGCGTCGTATATTTTAGAAAATGTAAATAGCAGTTAAGTTTTCTCGTCACTTCGTGTGAATTGACCAATTTGTACATCCCTTAATAATCTGATATGTAAGTGTAAGTTCTCATTTATTTTTACTATATGGTATACCAAAATTCCAGTGAGAATACCTAGCTAGTCTATCGTAGTTCAAGAAGTCACTTAGCTGATTTATCTTAAGTAAGAATATCTCACTTCAGAGATAATAAAACAAAACCGAGAGCTAGCCATCATAAAATAGAAAATTATAATTGGGTAGTAAAATATATCAAAAAAGGTGGTTCTGAAGACATTTGGAAAAATCGGTATTACAGTTTCATTTCGAAAAAGCATTAGAGAACGCTTTACCGACGATTAATCAACGTATATTCACAATGATCGATTGTAATCCCATTAAATCACTGGACGTATTGAAGATGAATGAGTAATTTTAGACTGGTTTGAGACATACAGTCTTTAAAAAATGATAATATAAAATCAGCCGAAATTTCAAATCGAGAAATTAATCCAGAATTATTCACAAATGTTGACAGAAAATATGTTCCATTTTGTCCTTTTTCGAACCCAATCACCCAGGCCTAGTAATTATTATCATCTGACCATTGAATAGCTTCATACCAAAATGTTAAGACTGGAAGATGGTACATTAAATTCTGCACGCAATCAGATTGTCATATAGTTGTCTTCAGTTTTGATCCAACCCCTCTTGAGATTCGAACGAAAAGGAATTAGCTTTATCTGTTACGCCACTTGTTATAATCGACCAAACAAAATAATCTAAAAATTTCCAAAGGATTTATTATCGGAGACAATCACTTAGGATTTAATGAATATCTGTTGTACCATAAACAATAATCGATGGATTGTATAGTCACCACGTCTATAAAACTGTTGTTAACTCAAGTAACTACATGAGCAAGTCAATTCACTACATCAGCAAGTATGTGTATAAACGTAGTAACATTGAACTTTTTGCATTTCAAGGAGCCACAAAATAATGTAGTTCTTCATTACCCAATGGGTAGATAAACATTTATAGAAGAGATCCAGATTAACTGATTTATGTATATACCTGACAGTTCAAAATTCAGCGAAAAGAGCTTATACTAAAAACCATACTGACTGGTTTATTCCTTGTACTTGTAGGCCCAACAAAATAATTATGGCCGATTTCGAAAACTGTTGCAGCTCTATGGTGAAATTTCAACCTATACTTCTCATGAAATAAATCGGAAACACCAAGAACGCTGTACAGTAGCTGTTTAATATCCTAGAATTTTATTTATGAATGTATCAGGCAGACTGTACACTATCCCTCCCGTGCAGACAACGTGAATGTTTTTTCTTAGTATTACTGATAATTTATGTAATATTTCCACGTACACTGCCACAAATATACGATCTCGTAAACTGAAACTATTAGAGACTTATCGTGAATAAGTTTACATATGTAAACAAACCAAAGATACTATATCTATAGCCAACTATGCAGTGGGGACAGAAAGTGTGGCGTTCACAACAAAAGTACTAAATTAATCATTACAGTTACGCCACAATAGTACAAAATTATCGAAAAAAAAATTGATCCAAATATCTGTAATTCGCTAGTACTGTTGCAAGAAATACCCCCATTATAAATCTCACTTACGTATCACCGAGTGACACGACGTCACTGAAATTTAAATTTTGGTATTATGATTGTAACGGTGTGCGAGTATTATGACACTTGGAGTCAATCAATCAAAAACGCAGATCCCCCCAATCAAAACAAACAATGGAAAATAGGCTAGACGTGCGAAAGACAAGGCTAACCTATTTGCTGAACATCTGGAAGAAAAATTTCAACCTCTAAGTTGTCAGACCAGTTACGAAAACACTAATGATACGCATAGAACATCTGACTGCGAAGATATCAGGCCTGTAACATTGAAAGAACTAAAAACTGAAATTAAGAACTTAAAAGCAAATAAAGCTCCTGGTTACGACCTGATAACGGGGCAATAATGAAGGAACTGCCTGAAAAAGTCACCCGTCAATTATTGCATATAGTCAATGCGATACTCAGGAAAAAATATGTAACAATGCAGTGGAAAGTAGCAGAAGTAATAATGATTCCGAAACCTGGCAAGCCGCAGGTAATCTTACCGGCCAATTTCACTTTTACCAACAATAGCGAACTTATTTGAGAGGCTGTTGCTCAAAAGATTAAAAAGAATTATAGAACAAAAAACCTTATCCCAGATCATCAGTTTGGTTTCAGAGAAAAGAACTCAACTATAGAGCAGGTTCATAGGCTTACAGATATTATTGAGAATACATTAGAGAGAAAACAGGTTTGCTCTAGTATCTTCTTAGATGTGGCGCAGGCTTCGATAAGGTGTGGCACAGAGGTTTACTCTTGAAACTTCATAGAGATTTACGAAAACAATATTATATGATTTTAAAATCATACATTGAAAATAACCACTTACTGCTGAAATATGAAGAAGAATATTCCGAGATTAAAAAGATATCGGCAGGAGTCCCGCAGGGTAGTGTTTTGATACATATTCTTTACCTGCTCTACACCAGAGATTTACCTCCAATAAATGAAATTACCGTTGCAACATTTGCAGATGATACTGCAGTTCTTTCAGTAGGAGACACTATCGAGGAATCTACAACGAAACTTCAAGAAGCATGTGACAAAATCATAAAATGGACAAAAATGCGGCGTATCGGACTCAATGAATCGAAATCCACGCATGTGAATTTTACTAATCTAAAAATTAGCTACAAACCACTAATCAATAACGGCCAGCAGATTCCGTATGCAAATAAGGCTAAATATCTAGGGATGACCTTAGATACCAAGCTCAGGTGGTAAGAGCATGTTAAAAAGAAAAAAGATGAACTTAATATCATATATCGAAAAATGTATTGGCTGCTCGGGAAAAACGCGGAATTGACAACTGAAAATAAATTGCTGTTATATAAACAGGTGTTAAAACCTGTATGGACTTACGGATTACAGTTTGGGGCTGCACAAAGAAAACCAACACTAAAATAATACAAACTTTTCAAAACAAAGTGCTATACGAGGTATAGTTAACGCTCCGTGGTACATTAGGAATGATGATCTCCATATAGGGACCTAAATATCTTGAAGAAGAAATAAAAAAACTTGCCATAATTCATGGACAACGTATTTTACATGCAGTCAGACGATTGTAGAGAACGAAACCACATGATTTAATGGATTAAGGACATCATTGCAAAGACTATTTCAGTAAATTACCTATATAAATGGAGCTGGCCAATGGGTCTCTTCGCATTCACAAGTGACTAAATTAAGAAAGAAAAATTACTATTTGTAATGATTGTATTCAGTTGTAATAGTTAAAATAAAAAAAAATAAAAAATCAACAATTTTTTAGCGACGTCAAGTGAGATTTTTTTTGTCATATTAAAGCAAAACAATATTAAAATGTCAAATATATTTAAGAGGAAACAAAAGGATATCATCTATCAACATTACATCCTTAAAATGTAGCACTTCACATATAATGCAACATATATCAAGTCCGGTCGCATATGCCTGATGAAATGGATTTGATTTTTTTGATCACAGCACCAATCAATAACGTCATCAAATCGAAATCGGCCTTGCGAAACAACATTACAGATCACATATGATGCCATACATTTCAAAAGACAAACGTCTTCATAGGTGTCTTCAGCGTCATAGCTGTCAATCAATGCCACTTCGGAGTTCTGGTATACCAGAGGCCCATTAACCCATTAGCTGTCACGTTCACAGCAATCTTAGCATCGTATCAACTAAAATATCCTTCAAAAGAAACGCAACTGTACCCTCTTATTGCAGAACTCGGCTCTATTATAGTCTCGAGTTGGCTTTGCCGTTAAGACCTGATTTTTTTTTTGTAATTAAAGCAGGTGGAAATAATTCTAGAACTCAATGTCATTAGAGGCCCACGGTTCAACCCACATACACTTACAGATTAAAAACACCCAATCGTGATTGATAAATCGTCACCACCCCGGGAATCAAACCCGAGACCCTCGAATGACAGAGCAAGTACGCTACCTGCTTTGCCACGAGAGCGACTAAAGACCTGATGGTATGACTTTAGTGTAGCACTGTGAAAGAGTTGGGATATATATATAAATGAAAATAATCTGCTTCAAGATATGAGTATTTACATTACTACTGTGGTGGTGATACAAATACAATAGCTAAAAAAGCATCGACATGTACTGTGTCAATCGATGGAGGAAGTGGTGAAATTTTTGGAAAACCTGATCTATGGATATCTAGCGATAGTTCCAAAGTGCTTTAAGGAACTATGGATATTGGAGTCAGGTTTAAGTTGGTGAAACTCCGCGAATCTACTCAGAGCTTTTAGTAAGTCACAACAAGAAAACACTCATACTCTATTGTACCTTTTAAAAAGCTTTGTTTGACTGTTATTCAATTTGACTGCTCGCTCAAAAGATAGTGAATTTCAAATCCAAATGATCCAAATGTCATGATTCAAAATTACATAATGTATCTTACGATTTATATTGTTATTTTAGTTTAGTTCCAAAGCTCAATACTTACTGAAAGCTTTGTCACTTACTGAAAGCTTGTGATAATAGAACCATTTACTAAGGTTGACTAAATCACCTCGGTAAATACCGAGGCTGACCTTTAACATTAATATCAAAAATTGAATTAAAATTACGAGAGTCGAAAGACTAAACATACCATAGGCTTACCACATAGGTTCATAATCCTGAAATATTGTGACTTGTATAACTCCCACTGTACGGGTAGGAAAGTATTTATAGATCCGAAAATTTTTCAGAACATTTGAGCTTTAAGCTCATTGATATTAAGTTGTACTGAAGAACTTTTACAATTTCATTTTTGAAAGATATTGGTTCCAAATAATCCACGGTTCCAATAAAATTGAAGGCTCAATGCTGTTCATCCTGCTATAATTAAAGATACACAAAAGGACGTTAAAAATATAATCGAATCAAGTGAAGTTTTAACCAAATAGAGTAACTATTCATTTTAATTACTCATAGTTCTACCCTTCTGAAACGAGCGCGTCCTTCAACGATGGATTGTAATATTGTTTCAATGTTGTAATGAAAGATACGAGTATATCTGTAATAATTACAAATTTATACAAATAACACCAAACTTATAATATATTAGGTATTGCTCAGACACAATACAGTACAAATATTGATGTACACATATTCGTGTGGATATTGTATTAATTTAAATAAGTATGAATAATTAATATGTACATTATCTGTATATACATATAGTATTAATGAAGATTGACGAAAGTAAATATTTAACATTAAATTTGTGTGCGGCCCAGTCTTATACCGGCTAATTTACCGCGAATTATGTTCCGCGAATTCAATTATTACCAAAACTCATTAATAAAGTGATATTTAAATATATTTGTATATTATGTAAGCCATCAATTGCAAAATTTATTTGTTAATTCCACACGGATCAACAGCAGAATTCATTAATTGACCTTGATTTTATAAATCAATGTATAGTTAAAATTTGTATTCAATATTACACTATTTACCTTGTTGGAGATAAATATAAATACACGGTTAAAATTGGCTTAACCTTTACTGATAACGTAATATATATAATATTGTATATTACACATATATTTATTTATATATAAACCCAAAAGTACTCGAACAGGAAATATAAATTATTTGCATATGTTATCATATAATTAATGTTTTTGCCACCGATATCAAATTACTTGTTGGGTACGGCCCTCGAAATATATTCAATTTCGATATGTAAATAATACACACACACATATATATATGTAGAAGCGAGCTTACCTGCATTGTGGTCATCGAGCAATCGAGCAGTTTCAAAATTGTCAAGATCATCATTTCCAACACCATTACCATGACGTTCGGCATTGTCGTTAAATCCACTTCTCAAAGCCATATTGCTTAAACCAAACTATTTTTTTTGTCTATATACTAAATCTTTCAACAAGTTTATAAGATCACTACCATCAAGCACTAAAACAGAAATAAAATAAATATTTAAACTTAGTTAAATTAATTCTTTTATTTTCTTATATTGCTTCAATTAATAACTGACACTGGGATTGATTGCTATATAAATAAAGTAAACAGTTTCATTGCATAAACAATACTCGACCAACTCGTTTCATCGAGAGGATTTATAAGCTAAACCAATTTCGAATATAATCACGACCGTCCGAAACACGCCCGTACAATACAAAAAAATTCACTCAAATAGTATAGCGATAGTATAATAGTTTGACGATAGTTCAAAAATATAAACTCAAAAATTATTTCAAGACGTTGAGCTGTTGTTACATTCGATTACGATAACGAACTAAAATTAATATTTTTATTTTTGACAAAGTATTGTTCTCAAAGTTTGAAAGCGCGCGATATCATCTAATTCGTAAATAAAATGTGATATCAAATAATGATTCTACTACATTTTTTTTTTGAATATTAAATCGAGCGCCTAAACGGCGATAGTCAACATTAATGCAGTAATAATTGTAATTGAATGTTTATAGGGGCCCAACCAATTCATCGAAATCCAATTCATCGAAACCAATACACCCAATAATAATTTTCTCAAAGTCTAAAATAGTCTCTGTCCGATTTCTGTATAGTAACGTATTTATTCTCTCTTCCATATTTGTTATAAGTTCATTTGTAGTTAATATTGCGAACTAATTTCTGCATAATAATTTTGACAGTTGAACACAAATAAACTGTTCTGGTTGATGCTATTATAATTTTCCTTTTTTTGGTGTGATGTCTTCTATTTTGCTGAAAGATCTTTAAATCGAAAATGTCAGCAGAAGTTCTTTCTTTTTTAAGAAATCTTCCATTTGTTTTATACTGTACTCGAAGTCACAACCAATATTGACGATAAGTGAACTATGACTCACTCCACATTGTCGATGACTTTTTTTAGTTTATTGGTATCTGCAAGTGTCTTAATGATCCTATAGAACTTCAAGCAAACATCAGAATTTTGGAATGTACCGCTTGGAGCTTTGTAATCGATGGGCCAAGATGGAAATCTCAAGTTTTGAAAGGTTTTTGCTAATTTCTAGCGAACGGTCACATCTGTAAACTACATATTGGCTGCGTAAGTAGTTATAAGCTTGTCATTAAATGATACCTCACAGAAAGGTTAAACATGAAACAATGTTTCTAATACATACTTTTAAAACTGTGAGTGTATATTGTATACCAGTTAAATTTGGCTACATACAATACTACCAAATTTAAGTCGTTAGATCATAATTAGTCGTTTGCAATTGGTTGCGTACAGTAATAATTGTTACAGAAATAAAACAGAGTTATTACTTAACAACGTAAGTTATTATTTCAGATTTCAATTTGGCTGCATACAGCCATACTACGTAATTACTGCATACTACGTCATAATTATTAAAGAAGAATACAATTTTTGGAAATCGGATGGAGTCTTAGCATGCTCTGTATCATGTGTAATAATTAATATATCAAATTACTACATAGTATCACCGTTATAATTTGGTTGCGTACAAAATAACATCTAAACTATTAAAGGACAATATTGATTACTGAAATTAAAAAGAACCTAAATCGTCCTATGTATTGATTAAGGTTCTGTCTGATTTCTGTATTCAATTTTGTCTGATTAATAATTTTGTTATTATTTTGTACGCAACCAAATTATCATAATGATTCAATGTAGAAATATGAAATTTCTCTATTAATTATTATACATGAAGACGCGTAAAGGTTATAATTATTACAGAAATCAAATAGATTTATTATTCAACAACATAAGTTATTATTTCGGAACATCAACTGCAAGTACAATTTGGCTGCGTAAACTATACTACGTCATAGTTATTATAGAAGAATTAAATCTTTTCGAAATCGGATGGGGTCTTAGTATACTCTGTATCATGTATAATAATTATTAGGAAAATATACAATTACTACATAGTGTCGCCGCAATAAATTGGTTGTGTACAAAATAACTTCAGAACTATTAAAGGAAAATATTGATCACAGAAACTATAGACAGAACCTTAATCGTGCTATGTATTTATCAAAGTTCTGTCTGATTTCTATAATCAATTTTGTCTCATTAAGAATTCGGTTATTTTTTGTTCGCAACCAAATTATTATAACAGTGATTCTATGTAGTATTAGGAAATTTCTCTATTAATTACATGAAAGATAGCATACTAAGGACGTTGCCGATTATTTCAGACATATCAAAATTATTCCACCCTGTTGGTAGAACTTGGCTGCGTACAGTACCCTACTACAGGAGAACTAATAGGTTTGTAATTTGGGTACATCTCTAGTGTTATCTGTTTCATGTATAATAACTAATGTCGCAGTTGAAGTATTGGTTGCGTGAAAAATAACGTTACAGAGGCAATAATTATTACAGAAATCATCTTTATTACCTTTACGACTTCAACTACTTTAATGACAATTAAGTATATAATTTATCATCGACCTTAAACTTTAAGACTCCCTTCGTAATTAATTATGGATTAACCGTACAATGTTTTCAACAAATAAGTCAATAACCAATTTTGAATGTTATGAAGAAAAATTTATATGGAATACATAGAGACATAATTATTATTTGTTATCATGACCCCGGTCATATTTTATATAGCTGTCTTATCATTTGTTTTGATGTAAATTTATACATGTACATACATGAATTTATGCAACCATTAAAAGACAGTTCAACGGTTAACGTGTTTCCGTGATTAATGTCGTATATCAGAAATTTAAAGTGAAAATATTTTATTTACAATTTCTTAATTACATTCAAAGTACATATATTACCTAATATTTGACTATTTTTGTGTTTGTTACACTTTTGCCCTTACCTTAGGCACTTTTTTACCAAAATTTTCGCCATCCTCAATCGTTTCGGGCAACGGTTGACCTTTTGTCTCAGGTAAGTACCATGCTAGCACCGTTCCAATAAATGGAACTATACTGAATATGAGTGGTGGAAGGAAATGGTTTACGGTCGATAGTCCAGCAACAAATGGTGCAATCATTGATCCAATACGGGCTGTCATCGAAGCTGCCCCTACTCCCACATTTCGAACAACGGTTGGAAAAAGTTCACCGCCGTACAAATAAATCGTTGGAAATGAAATACTCATTCCGATCATTCCGAATGCTGCTAATATAACGATCGCTAAACTGTGCGATGCATCGACAAAAGCGATCGCGAGCATAGCAACTCCAGTCACAAGATTTGCAAACATTAAAGTTTTTCGTCGGCCATATTTTTTCATGCCATAAATACATATAAACGTACCCGGTAATTCAACAATCGCCGAGATTGCAACATTTGTGAATATATCACCTCCAGCTTGGCCGATATATTGTGCAACACCGAAAAATGCTAATCCACAAACAAACCAATTGAAACACATACAAATTGTTTTCATTCGTAGATTTGGCGTTCGTAATAAATCGAAAAGATTTCCTTTTTTGGCTGGACCAGTTTGTGCCGCTGTTCGTATCCTTCGAAATTCCTCAACATCATCTTGTATATCGGCGCGTGGTAGTTTATTAGCTTTTGCTGCCTTTTTAAGCACCAACACCGATTCATCGATCCGATTCATTGCGAACAGCCATCGTGGAGATTCCGGCACAAAACAGAAATACGATAATAGTACGATCGAAGGAATTGAGATCGCGAATTGAAAATAGCGCCAATCACGTAAAAAATATGAGAATGCCGGTAGAGATAAGTGTCCGAGATAAAATGGTAGTTGGTATAGTACCGCACATGTTTCACGATGTGTTACACCAATTATTTCCATCATCAGTACAAAACTCGTTACCATTGTACCGCCTGTTGCAAACGCTGTAATAAACCGAAGTACACAAAATAGCCAAAACTGGGACACAAACGATGTGGCCACACTAGCGACTAGCTGTATAACAACAGCAATATTTAACGGCCATCGACGTCCATAACTATCAGCTAGTGCTCCAAATAGTACATTCCCAATTAATATTCCCAACATAACAACGGTTTGTGATATATTAGCCAGTGCCGCCTTATCACACACCAGATCCCATTCCGTTCGTATTGTTTCCGTAAATATGCTGCGATCGTAAATTTTTTCGTTACACTCGTCCGAACACAGTGTAACATTCGGATTGGTCGAATTGCATGTGTACGTAACAGGTGGTGCCAAAAAAATAATACTCATTTGATGCCATCCGACAGGAAACTTCATTAAAAATATGAGACCGCACACAAATATATGCCATCGTCCCATTTCGCCCATCGCTCGCTGTATTGGATCACTTAGGCTCGCCAACGACGGTTTAGTCCGCTTCTTAGCTTCTTCTATCACTATATATCACGGCATACACAATATATAATTAGAATGTGATAAAAAAAAACTATACGGAAACCACTCACCTATTTTATTCTTATCAGTAACTAAGAGCTCATCAATTTCAAAACGATGAACATTTTTACCGTCCATCATGGCACGCGACTCATTTTGTTCGTCACCACGCAACTCGTTCACTTCGGTGTCACTCATTTTAAACCAAATTAAGTATATATTATTTTTTTACACAACGTTTCAATATCAATAAGTTTCCACTCGGTTGACCCGCGATCGCATAAAATTATAAATTCATAACACACACCACACACGAAATACCAACCAACACTGAATTTTGGTTCTGCCAATTCATTTATTGACAGCAAACAAATCGTTTCAAAGTATAAGCAATTGATTTTCTTTTCTTTAGACGTTCTAATTTAGTTTGAGTTTATTTAAATAAGATACATGTATATACATAGATGTATATAAAAAAAATTAAACTTGTTGATCGTCTTGCTGCAATGTTTAATTATTGTGTTATCACATTCGATTACAGTAATCAACTGAGAATTATAAATTTACTTTATATAGTTCTTATCAACGAATATAAATTTTTCAATATAATTATACTGCCGCACTCTCATGATTATGGGATTAAGCTTGTCAAAAGAATCGTGCTCACAAGATTTATTCGTGTGTTATGTGTTGATCTTAGGGTACGTCAGTGTAATAAAATTTGCGTAAGATCGCACAAAAATGATCGCCACTCAGGAGAATTTCTGTTATGCTTAAATGTCCATCGTTGTACGAGTATACGAGTATATACGGTCAAAATTCTTCGAAAACCATAAATTTTAAAACAGGGTGATTATTATACTATCCAATTCCGTCATCTTATCTTAAACATATGGTAAACAGAAATATTGTTATTAATCGCTTACATTCATTCAATATACGATTCGATTGATTAAAATGATATTTTATTAAACCAATTTCGTAAGTGTATATATGTAATTGCTTATCTACAAAATATTTTATGTACATAGTAAAGACTAAGTGTAGCAGTTATAAAACCCATACTCGTATCTCATCAGTCGTTTTACAACTGCCAAACCGCAATAAACATTTAGTTGTGTCTGATAATAAATCAACGTAAGAAGTAGCATTGTCGACCACTGGGTTTCTTAAGTTCATGTATTGTGTTTACTCATGCACTGTGCTACTTATTAAAATTAACTGCATTCAACCACGATCATTTCAATAACTTTATTAAATGTCACAGTGGTGACTGTTATTTACTTATGGTGGTGTGATATTCAGAACACTCTAGACACTACCTTCTTTAAGAAAATATTTCGTCAATTAATCAAATTTGTTGACGAAAAAAATGTCAACAAACAACATGAGATCGTATAAATATATCTTAAATAAATTTTGTTTGAATTAACAAAATAATGTTTAAATTCACGTGACACTGACACGATCAAAACACACTTCTATTAATTATTATTATTCGTACGACTAATTGATTTTATAACAAATATACATTAACTTAAAGACAAATAACTTATTTTTATGATTATATTATATAACTTGTAGTAAACAATAATATTTCTTAATGACCAAATTTTCCCCACAGTAGTAAAAGTAAGACGAGAGAGTAAGACTTATATGAACACATACACACACTTCTCCAATTATCACAACACATCCGGCTACGTCTAAACTTGCTGATAGCAGAAACTAATTTAACCAGATTTGGCTTCTTGTTTATTTGTGACGCGTTGTATTGTTATATACAGGGTGATTCATTTCATATAGAAGACTAAAAGCAACAATTAAAAATGAAAAATAATGATGAAGCTAAATGGAAAGCTAAAACACAGGAATTAGCTGTACTATTGACTAGCATAGTACATGGAATCATTCCAGTATCGAATACTGAAATGGTATTTACACAGAGCATTACTGCAGGTGATCAGAGATTTATTCTTCATTCTGTTATATAACAAACGAGATAAGTTATCTCTTGTAGTCAAGTAAAGCGTAAGTAAATCATAAGTAAAGCTAGAACTCTTACATAACAATCACTGTACATAATGTACAATTTCAGCTTATCTGATAATCTCTGAAATAATATTATCTCGATATCTTCTGACAACAGTTCAAAAACCTTACTCATCATCGAAGCACAAGGAGTAAAATTTTTGCCATGGTACGAACCAGCACCAAACTACTTGAATTTCATTCGGGTTTGGAACTCTTTGAGTTTGAACAGAAACTAACATAAGCTGAAACTGTTCGAGTGAACGAAGTATGCCACGAAATAAAATCACATAGATTTCATATGCATATTGAAGAGCTTTATTTGGAATTATGAAGTGCTTCTCCTTAAGTATGGCAACATTTCTTGATAACGCTTTCTAAACTTTGACACAGAGTAATGAGACTATACGTACCTCAATGAGTCACACAGATGTTTGAATTTGTTTGGTACTCTATAGCCCATGGACTGTCTCGATTGATCGACTCTTAGGTTTGTCTGAAATCAAGATACGCATATGGTGCTTCCTTTAACCAACATAGTGTTAAATAAAAATAAGCCATCACTCAGAAAATTATCATCATCACTTAATATGGTTCAAAAAATTCCTTCATAAAGGCAGAATCATTCGACAGAATCAGTGATTTTTGAGAATGGCCAATTACTAACATAGTTTTATTTCCAAGTTAACCGGATAGCTGTCAATTTCCATGCGAATCTGGTAAAATTGAACAAATTGCTACGGAGGTTGAAGTCCTTATCTCAGCCTGTTAGCACATCCCCAATACGAAATTTACTGTTACGACAGACGTTTCAAACCTCCTTTGAGCGACAAGAGTCCAATGGCAGACTCGAAAGTTATACTTTATCGCTATGTTTATGATCGACATGCAGCATATATCTATAGGAAGGAAAATTTGTTTGGTCATTCATCTCGTCCAACAAGAATTCTCTAATCAAAATTTTTTGTAGAACATCAGGAATTTATCGACCAGATTTTACTGTAGAAAAGAGACAATTTTCAGCGCATTACACCACTCCTCAATCAATTATTATATATCTTCTCACCCACGTCATACAAATTCGCTACCAGGAAACTTGCGAACCATGATCTACCATCAGCTAAATTCTCACTTATGCATGAAGATTTAGTGAGGCCGATTCCAACTTGCGTGGATTATGTTCATATTCTAGCAATATTTGATCGATTTACAACCACAGAGTATCGCCCACAGTCAAATGCTATAGTTGAACGTTGACACCGAAAACTTAAATTATCACTCAACTTCAAGTATGTTATGCATTAAACCATTAAGCTTTCTCTTCTTGGAAAATCAAAATGAAGTCAACGTCGTAATAACATCTCTGTGAGCACATCACAGAATCTTAATCCCGTTCCGTTCATCTTTGAGGGGAAACTTTGCACACATATACATAACTTTGCACCGCATTCACCGCTTCAAAAAACATAACATTACTGACCGAAACAGCTGTTTGCTCCATGCGGACTCCTTTATTAAATTGAGTGCAGAAATTTCTTGCGCTCGAGCTAATTTTATAAAAACGGTCGAATGTACATATTTTGACCATCTTTAACGAAATTAAGCGAATTGCGCTCATCGAAACAATTTATTGTCCTAAGACATCAGCTTTCCACCATTCTCGATTTTGAAAACCGAAATTAGGTCATCAGGGCTTTTATGGATAGTATACTCATCTCATTAAAACAATAAACAAATATAACGAGACTAAACCCATTTTATAAACAAATCCGAATTGGAGACATTAAAAGAAAAAAAGTTTAAGAAAAGTAAATAATATCGACTGCCGCACATCGTCGACATCACATAAGCCAATATCAACAAACTTCATACACACTTATTCTATATAATGTAAACTGACTAATAAATACGATAAATCTTAGATCTGTAATGCAAATGTTGTTCAGGAAAATGATTTTCTATTAATTTGTCCTCAAATATTAATTTGTCGATATATCGTTAACTAAGTATTTACATGTTGATGATCTATTTGTAAACGACTTTTTCGTGAGTGAATACAAAGTAAACTGAGAATAATAAACTGATGTATCGAGTTCATGATTACTGATAACAAGTCTTATTGTGTTTTCTTTCAAACAAGAATGACCTAAATGTAATTATTCATAGAATATTAGTAAGTCATTATATGGTCGTAGTTGAATTTCCGGGGATTCATCCAAACGACATATTATTTATAGAAAATCTAAGCTTGTGGAAATGGCGATATTTTATATAAGTGGATACGTACAGCGACATTTGCAATCATTGCGAAAATATTAAATAAATAAATTATAGAATAAAATAAAAACTTTTTTATTGATAGCTTGTGTTATTTATTTATTTGAATACACGTTTTATGTTGCTAAAATATCAAAGAATGACTCAACAGTATGAGTGCAACTACATGTATGACGCACTCGTTTTCAAAGAAAAAAATCCCCACAAGTAGATTTACAGTTTTATGTAATGACCCGCTTTAATATTTTTTAAAGTTGATTCTACGAAATTGTTTTTTATGAAATTTGCAGCCGTCGAATTTGGCCGGCTAAAGCTCATGGTGTTGGGTTGGGTGTTTCCAAATCATATATAAGTTCACCGATAGACCGTTGGAGAAATTATTCTATCTAAATTTTTTTTTACCTTTACTTACCTACAACTCATCAGTTTGTACTCTCCGTTATAGCACATGTGAGTACTTCAAATTATTATCACACAAGCCTTAATCAGCTAATTATTTATGGTATTAAGTCTATAACTTGTCTATTTTGATCGTTTCACCAAGACTAACTAGTCAAGTCTCTCCCAATGATCGAGTTTTCTTGTTCGCATCTCAAAATACCATCATACAAAATTTACACTACCAAGTTAGAAAAGTAATAATAAGCAGATCAGAGAACGCAGGTCAACGCGAGCTTCGTTACAAACGTGAGGACGGCCCAAACCCGAGAAACAGACTGATAGGCTGCATTATCCACCTTAGATTCTATTATAGGTGGGACTGAATTTAACCGCAAATTTGGCCGAAAATTTATTAGAGGTGTCACTTTGAACGAATGACCTTATATAAACTGACTAACCAGGAGTAAAGATTCGGTTTTGACTCCGAAGATTGTAGCGTTTAGCTGTCTTATTATTAGCCATCTTCAGATAATGGATAATGGATCGGATTTACACATTATTTGTACCTCATTAGCGGATAAAAGTTTACGCATTGCATAATCACTTCCATGCAAAGACATATGTTGGCCAAATACTAAATAATATAGGGAATACCGAGTTGACTCAAGTACAACATTTCGTAAGGCGGCTGCAACTTGAAATGTTATATAAACTCAAGCAATATTATCAAGCAATTCATGAAACATCTTCGAGACGAATTGCCTGCCATTGTCCGGAGAAACAACTTCAGGAACCGAGAATAATATAAAAACTTCATTTTCAAGAAAATTGCACAAAGAGACAGACGTTTCTCTCAAGGGTTTTACTAATATAAATTTCGAGAAGTGATCTAATACAACTACTATATTGGAATTGCCACGGTTTGACCGTGGATATGGTCCTAAAAAGTCTACGAAGAGTTTTTGAAACAATCGGGTGGATTCCCTTCATGTTAAAGAAATAAATTCTTTAATATGAAGAGACATACGAGGCCAGTAAAATTTACGTTGCAACCTATCCAAAGTCTTAGGTACTCCTTAATGCGCTAAGGTTGGGAGCACATTTGCTTGATCAATGAGAGCCGACGTCAATAAAATTGGCACCACTGAGTTCCATTAGGAAACAACAGTTTCAGTATATATCGGGAACCAAAAGAAGGAAAAATCAACAGTTTAATATCACGTATTTTAAATTCTGATTAGAATTTTTGAAATTCCTAATATAATGATTTAGGTATTCTTCAAGAAGGCAGATGAATTTAGGTCCAGTTGGAAAACAGGCACCTCACCTGACTTGATTAGGCTGTCTATACACGAAAGATCGTTTGAATGGTTAACACGATTAAAAGTTTATATCTGACTTGAAGAAGAAGAGTCATAGGGTTGTTTATTACCGAGATCGATGTCTACCTCTACACTACTGATTTCAGTTCATCACAAAAAGCACGGGTAAATGCGTCTGGCATGGATCCTCTTCGATACTCATTCTGGAAATTAAAAGCCTGCAACTTAAGGCTCTATCTGGCTAGTAGACCATTTTATGATATATTATTAACTATATTCTGGGCAATACGGCCTCCTATCTATATAGAATCTGAGGTAATGATTGATGATAAAATGGTTACAGGTGGATGTTGAAAAGAAACTGCCCAAAAACAGATCGTAGAGACAAAAACAAACTCAAAGCCACGTAATAATCAAAATACAGAACCATAGTTTTAGAGATATGTAGGCTATACGATCATTTTAAATTTAATCAAAATTAGATGGAAAAAAATGTTAATATGTGATAATATTTCCATAAACAACAAACATTCGATATTCTGCATTTATCGATAATCAATGATTAAATTTCTTCTCACATGAGCTGGTTTAAAGTTAGTTAATACGATACTTTTGAAAAATTGACGTTACTGTCGATGTATTCAGGTTTGATTATGATTCTATAAAATTCCTTCAAAACTACAATCAAACCTCCTCGACTTACACCATTTACCATTATGATTTAATTTCTTTCAACCCTGCATAGCCCATATTCACAAGTTTAATCGAGATTCTTCCGAAAATAGTATATAACCTCAATGTATTGATTGGTGAAAAAATAGTTAGCAGTCATATACGGCACTCTAATTGGTGGAGGTGAACTTAGCAACAAATTGCTACAGTTATAGCTGATTATTCTATTTTGTACAGCACTGCTTGTTCTATTATTTTGCGGTATCATGTCTACCTTACAATAGATACATCAATATCCTTCTTGTCACATTTTCCCTTAACCTATTAGAATTCTCGTATGGAAGCTAAATAAATTAAAATGAATCTTAATTCGGTATCAGAAAGTAAACCAAGACTTATTTCAGATTACCATCAACTTTTGTTTCTTGGTAGGATAGAAAAGGGGAATTATGAACTTTGACCTCTTGATGGACTGCAGAACTATGTATGTACCGAATCATCGACAGTACGAATATAGTACAAGCCAAGGATGACAATACTTAATTTGGCAAAGGATGTTACAAAAAATATTGTTATGCCTTCTTCGCATAACAAGATCCCTCCAAAACCGAAAGTAGTACGATAAATTAATTTTTTTCTCTCCAGCTAGACGTCTTATAGCAGATGACTTGCATCGAACATGTATGAATTGAATATGAAAATCAAGTTTATATTATAGTATATAGAATTTTTAATGTTTCCATTGATATTTTTTCACAAGCATTACTAATTTAAATACAATTAATTCTGCAAATAATTAAGACTGAATTTTATATTTTATATTTGCGGATATTACACATCACACTTATGTTATTATAATATATAAAACTATTATAGTTTTGAAGGTTATGTGTTATTTATCTGTTAAAACGAAAGTCTAACTCTAATAAAAATATGAATGCACTGCTGGATATCCTTATGAAGAAATATATCTATCATTGCTATGATTTCTGTTTAATAACTTCTGTTTTATTCATAAGAAAATATTCTGAATAAAAGTGGAGCCGAAAGACTAAGGAATCGAACTAATTCATGGTCGATTATCTCATATTGAAAAGAGCGGTTAACTCATGTCACTCCATCCAACAAATAGGCACCACTGTATACAGATTGAACATTAATGGCAATTTCATTCTATACTTTCGTGAAAACGCTGACTTGAAATAAGGTTTTATTTAATTAGGTTAAACCAGAGATCTTATTATATTATAAGATATAATAAGATCTCTGGTTGGACATAATCATAGTGTATTAAAACAATATCATCTGTCGGAAGTCTGTGTTATGTTAAAATATTTTTCTTCTATTATGTAGACAGTACGTCAGCAGTATTTTAGTATATAAACTGTACGATATTATTAAGATGAGTTGAATAAAATAAGTACATACCATAATCAAACTGATGATCCTCAAATTGACCTGGCTTCACTGGTGTGATGGGAAGTGAGCGACTGTATTCTATTTTAATTAACACGTTGTCCTAATTCGATTGCTATTTTTTAACTATACCAAAACCTGGAAATTATTATATTTAGAATAAATCCAGCTATCTTCTCGTCTGATGAAGGAACAATTATATCGATGTTCAAAACGTTACAACCGAGTTCAAATTCGTTATTTGTTCATATTTTTGTTGATGAGGCAGATTCAGGTTTTTCGATCAAACGGCCATTCAACGATGTCACTCGTATCATCCGACCTGGTTCGAACCTAGATCGAAACCAACCTAGTGAAACAATATCATTACACATTACACAATGATGTTGGACAACGATATAAATAAGTAATACTAGAAGCATGAAATTCTAATGGTGAATCCTCTGACTGAGATAGGTCGCACCTACACTAAATAGGTATTTCGGTATTTTCATGTCGGTAAGTTTGTTAAATATACAATTCCAATTAGCTGTGTTGAAGGCATTCTTCACCTCTAGTGTTACTATTGCACAGTAGTTCTTGTTGGCACTCAACCATCTTGAACCAGATATCACCTAGGTTACATACCCTTGGAACAGCTTCATGTAGACGGTCACATACAATTGTTCCAAAACTTTTCTGCTGTATCTAACAAACATATTGGATGGCAAGAGGATGGCTCAACTGGTGGCTGGAATCCTTTCGGTTATAGAACCCTTTTCTATTCCTTCGATTTGTACGAGGGAAGTGCTTTCTTTCAAGGGCGTAATATACATACCTCGGAGAAAATAACTAAGTTTAACCGAGCTGCTGCGACTTCAACGCAATATTCGGGACATTATCTGAACATAGAGTTTTGTTGGTATTCACTCTTGAACATGCCCTTAGGAGTCCTTACTTAGGGGCTGGAGAGGTTTTGTTCCTCGCGTTTCCAGAAATATTTCCAGATATTTTCAGCAAATATTGAAGTTGTTGCGGGAACAGCATTAAGTTGAAGGCACCCTTTAAAGTTCTCCTCTATGCGTCACTGCATGTTCGCCACAAAAAATCATTTTTCAAATGATGGGTTTGTCTGATTTCCTGTTGTATCTACCTTGTTTTTTCTGAAACGTTTTTTTTTAGCAGGTCATCCATAACATTGGTGATCATTGTGTGTGTATATAGTTCGCTCACTTTCAATTCTACTTTCAGTTAGACAATTGCTCATAAACAATAAAACTGAGAACAGTAGAACTAGTAATCCCTACTGATGAATGGCTTCTACTTTTAAAGGCAAGGCTGAGTTATAACAACTCTACTATATTAGCGACATCTGTCAGAAGATTGTAAACAATTTGTAAGTCTTACATTTAGTATTTAGTATCTCGTATTTTTCATGAATTAAATCTTGGTTTAAACACCCTGTGGTGCTTTTAAATAATTTTTGCATGTGCTAAGTATGATGACAGGTTACACTTGGTGTTTTATGACTTGCACCAGCATGATGTTGATTGATTTGTTGCCGAATGTGAAACCTCTTGCATTTGCCCTGCATTGATTACTTGAACAAAGATTACTTAATTGGGTTTCAAAAGTAGGGTTTTGTAATCTGTATAGTGTGATGATTCTGTACAAACAATGGGCATATTCATATATTTACATGAGATAGATTTTTAATTACAGTGTGAATCTGCCGTCATTACATCTAATTATCGCACATAGTAACCGCTGTAATAAATTTCAACCAGAAACAATAAAGTATATTATGTCGGTCCTCTATTAGCACATAAAATTATTCCACGTTTTCACAGATTTACGATAAAATTATTACTAATTAAAGAAACTAATTCCATAAACTAATCAATTATCATTAATTTATATCTTCAATACATTGAAAAATAATCACAAATCGGCATTTTATTTTATTTAATTTGAAAATTTTCATACCACGCGTCTTCCCAAAATAAACGAACGTTTGACATTTGAATACTTCTTGTTGATCTATTACAATTTTATTTATAGTTTCTAGAGTATAACAGTTTAAAATAGTTAGCACTTTTTTAACTATATTTTGATTCGAACTGTTATACATATATTTTTATTACATTTGAAAGGTAAGACGATTTTCTAAGCCTTACCAATTAATTTTCTTATATAAACAGTAACCTTGAATAAAACACTTTTTATTACGTTTACAATATAAAATGTATTTTCGAAATTTTTGTATTACATAATTACATTACATTAAACAACTTAGAACTCTAAAAACTTAAAAAAATAAAAATCACTTAAACTATAGGTTGATCTTAATTACAATATATATATTATATAGTTTAAATGTCATTAGAAGATCACATATTTTATACTTTCTCATCATCATGCTTCCCAAAGTTTTCACCATCTTCGATTGTTTCGGGTAGTTCAGTACCACGTGTTTCCGGTAGGAACAGCACCAGCGCTGAACCAATAATAGGAATAATACCAAATATAACCGGTGGTAGAAAATGTTGTGTTGCACCTAGTCCAGCAACAAATGGTGCAATCATCGATCCAATACGTGCAATCATAGATGCTGCCCCAATACCAACATTACGAACCACAGTTGGAAAGAGTTCGCCACCATATAAATAAACGGTTGGAAATGATATACTCATTCCAACAATACCGATTGTAGCGAGTACAACAATTGTAATACTACTCGATGGGTCGACAAAAGCTATTGCCAACATTGCTATACCTGTTACCAAATTTGAGCATATTAAAGTACGCTTTCGACCAAACGCTTTCATACAATAAATACACAATACGGTGCCGGGAAGTTCAAGCGCCGCTGAAATAGCCACATTCGAGAATATATCACCACCAGCCTGGCCAATATATTGTGCCAATCCGAAAAATGCTAATCCACATACAAACCAATTGAAGCACATGCAAATCGTTTTCATACGTAGATTTGGTGTGCGTACCAAATCGAATGCATTCCCTTTTTTGACCGGCCCTGTTTGTAGCGCATTGCGTACCTTCCGGTACTGTTCAATATCGGCTTGAATATGATCGCGTGGCAATTTATTGCATTTGGCCGCTTTGCGTAGCACGGTAACAGCGTCGTCGATACGATTAACAGCAAATAACCAACGTGGCGACTCAGGCACTAACCAATAGTATGATATCAATAGTACAGATGGGATAGATATGGCGAATTGAAAATGACGCCAATCGCGTAGATAGTATGCAAAGACGGCAAGAGTTAAATGGCCGATGTTGAACGGGATTTGATATAGAACAGAAAATAGTTCACGATATTTGACACCAATAATTTCCATGACGAGCACAAAACTAGTCACCATTGTGCCACCCGTTACAACAGCCGTGATGAATCGAAGCACGCAGAACATCCAGAACGAGGTGGAAAATGAGGTAGCGACACTGGATACAAGTTGTATTAAAACAGCTGTGACTAATGGTCCCCGACGTCCGTAACTAGTTTAAAAAGAAAATTATTAATTATTAATATTTTGTTTATTTTGCTAATCGGACTCACCAATCGGACAACGCGCCAAACAGTACGTTTCCAAATAAAATTCCGAGCATAAAAAGTGTTTGGGATAAATTCGCCCATTGTGCTTTGTCGCATACCAAATCAAACTCGGTAATAATTGTTTCGGTAAACACGGTGCGATTGTAATTTTTCTGCAGACATGCATCCGAACACTTTTCAATTGGTTCGCCCGATTCACTTTTGGCTGGGACACACGAATATGTAGCAGGTGGTGCCAAAAATATAATTCCCATTTGATGCCAGGCAACGGGGAATTTTAGTAGAAACACGACAATACACACCAATATATGCCATTTTCCGATACCGCCCATCGATAGTTGTATTGGATCATCGCCGACTGGAGCATCTTTAGCTGTAATGATAAAAAATATATATAATTAGAACTAATGGAGATGTATCATTTAGGATTATTGTATAAGACACAGTCAAAGATTAAGTATATCAAGGAGAATCTAAATTACTGGAAAAGTTCAAGCAAGATACGTACTCGAGAGAACCGTTGGGCTTCTTGTTACACCCGAGACTTTTGTATTATGATAGATTCGGAAGAAATTTAGACCACTTGAGTGAAGTGATGAAACAATCTGAGAGTTAAATGCTTACTATATCAGGATATGGAAGCTAGTGCGTTTGCGAAAAGCGGAGAACTGTACGGATTTTCATTCTAATATCATCACTGTCCAGAAGGAAGTGGAGGCTGTCACAACCAATTCTGTTTTCTGGAAGAATAAGAAAGAATATATCTGCGAATTGATCCAAAATTAGATCCGGACTACACAGGGAAAAGGTATAAGACGTCTCCTGCGCCACCTACTGTTCCGAAAGTAATTAAGACAATTATAAAGGGTTAGAACGGAAATGCCTAGAGTGAAATTGTTTTGCTACATCTGAGAGCCACATGAAAATACATAACTATGACAGGGACATATCACAATCTGCATATGTAACGTTTTAAAGCAGATTATATTCGAACTGTGACTCGACCTTTTGGTAACTGTAGAGGCTCCTAAATTCAAAATTCGATCATAATAACACTTCACTTCATGAGGATGTATCCTTAGATCGATTATACAGATTAGACTGTCTGTCTGTGTCTTTATCTTTGCAATCTGTTATAGAGCTCAAGGCTCTCCCAACTCTTTCGTGGTTCGTTTATTAACGTCCTACTTTACGCCATTAAACCGCCCAGGTGGCGCAGTGGTTAAAGCTGCGACAGTTGGAGCGGGAGGTACCGGGTTTGAATCCGATTCGAGGCAGGATGCAAAATGGGGTTTTCACCTTCGATCATTTGGGCGGTGCTGATCGGTGGTGAAAAATGAACATATCTGGATCCTCTGTCGTGTTTAGAATTTAGTACTGACAATGAAGATGAGTTGGCCCATGAATTCTGCACTTTAACAGAGGGTGAAATTAGGTTCATATGATACCCGAACACCACACAAAAATACATGACTATGAGAGAATTGATAATGGGATTATATACGATACAAATCACAACCTGTTAAGCAACTGTTAACCCAGTGATAGGATACATCCAATGCTTGCCTGCATTTTAAAATTTACAGGACCCGGGATTGTTTTAACTGTTCAGGTTAATCTAATTCGAAATCCGATCGTAATTACATTTCACATCATGACGATTTATCATAAGACCGTTCGTCACTATATAGATAGATTCATCACAATTCTCACTTGTTCACTTAATCGACTAAGCCATCTCACGTTAATGCAAAATTTTTGCCACGATTTCTAAAGAATCTATGTATCACTTGAAAATATCAAATTCCGCAATAAATTAAATCGAATTTTTTAAATGTCACCAATTATCTTGATATTTTATCTTACACATAAGAAATTGTCAACTCGAACAATTTGTTACAATATGCCGATATATAGAAATAAAAAACATTTGAATTACAAAACAGAAATACCGTCACAACACATTAAATTCTTATCTCACATATTTACTGTTACAATCTTATATGCAATTATAACATTCGATCTCAATATAATTTATATCAATTTCACATTCTACTCGTGTCTCAAAACGTTAATTTTCACATTAAGCGCGCATTGCATTAATTAAGCCGCATTGGTGGCCGCAAGATAATCACACACATGTAGATCACTTTCACACATAAAACAAAAACTTACGATCAAGATTTTTTTCTTTATCCAACGACATATTGTAAATGTAATGTAATTTATTGGTGTCCTATATACAACGATCCGATCTGATCGTGGAAAAACTTAAGTATCGACTGAAAATGTTTGTGCCATGCAATTTGTTTTAACTTAATTTTTTTTTCAGTTTTCTTTCTTTTTAACATATACAATTGATTGCTTTCGCCGGTTTGGGGGGTAACTCCATTACTCCACGTCTCAATTTGTACAATATATCGTTTATGTTTTATGAAAAAAGAAGACATAAAATATTTATCAGTGGGACGGATGCGCTTAATTGTTAAATCGGCAACTTTGGATTGTGTAATACTCGTAAAAAAAATTTTTTTTTGTAGTGACATACTATTAATGTGGGTTGAAGATTCGCGGGAACAAACCACTTTTTATAAATAAATTCGTTTTATTGAATAATATATATATGTATATATAGTCAACGTGTAATGGTATTGCATAAACACTTCTTCAATATGTGTATAATAGCTTAGGGCAATGCATGCATCGACTGATTCTCATCACTTGATATCTCTCTCAACTACCCATAGAAGACTTCAGCAATGATGGCCGTTTCAAAAGTCATCTTATTCACATGGGACTTGGAAGTGATGACGAATGTCTTAAGGATGTTTATGATAGCTTACACTTCATCAGCAATTGTCCAAATTTCGATCTCTTGTGTTCAATTCCTATACATCTACTATCTTCTCTGCCGAGGCTCAAACTATATTCCAATTTGATAATAATTTGCTTTGATGGAATCCAGGGTTTGCACCATTGGCCACAATAATGGTCCTGTTGAATTTGTCGATAGTCTGCACGTTCCTACCAATTTAAGCTGATTAGATGATTGCTCAAGAAGCTAAGCGATAGTAAAACAAAATATAATCTCTTTATCGTTGGCAACGATAGTGCAGAGAGAGAGAGAGAGAGAAAGAGACAGAGAGAGTCATCTTAAAAGAATACAAGTAAATCGGATATCTGGTTGAGCAAGTGTGTCTCCTTAATGATTAAGAATAAATCTATGGCCTGAAGTATTGGCGAAACCGTTTCACACCCTAACACTGGTTAAGCGAAAAGCAGCCGAACAAGCTGTACCGAGAATTAAGGATTGTAACTAGTCAAGAGAAAAAATGTGCAAGTCAAAAATATGGCCAAACAGCAGATGCATAAGTTAGTATTGGTAGAACCAGTGATTTGTAAAAACAAGATATCATTTTGACAGACAATCCCCAAGAATTATCAAAAGCTCTTCGGGAATGCCAAAAAATCCAAATGATACTTCCAAAACAGAGATGGTAGAGAAAAAGCTGCTGCACCGTTCCTATATACCTAGAATAAAAATAACCAATTATCGGTTTTAAACGACTCATAAAGATGAAGTTCGTCAATGACCAGAAACCATAACAGGAAATATCCCTAGCGACATCCTCTGGAAATTTTGACCAAAATAACGTTAGGCACAATCTCGCCTAATACAATACGAGATTCGAGCATACATTCAATCCAACTGAAATCCCGGATAAATGTCCACAAGAAACTTGCTGTCCTCCATATATCTCTCAATTACGACTTCATTTAAGGCAGTTTCAGTCAGGATTTCCCCAGAACCATAATAGAAACCTTGGTGTTTAAAGCAGCATGAGAAATTCATGAAGACCGCACAAACAATAAATAAAAATCATTCATTTGGATTTGATTATGCATATTGCTTCAGAGTTCTTGATTGATTGGTATGGCGAAATGAAGTTCATAATTCTCTGGTCAAGTTTTTTCACTATGGATAGATAATGTACAACAAGTACAATGAAAGCAGATGTTATTCAATAATTGCGGGAGAAAGCCCAACTAAAGAGGTCGAATTGTGAAACAACAAACTCGTAAGAAATATGCAGAAGCTGAAAAAAATTAGCCCAACGATTTTTCAAAATTATAATCACTATTGCTCAAAATTCTCAGGTTTCCATTTGGTTTTAGAGGAAACTTTTAACTGGAACAAGCTGACGAATCATATCTGAAATCATATATGATTCATTCAGAGGTTCTTCAGCACAGTATAATATTTCCCTATAGTTTCGGTAACCGTTTTCCGCAGTTCCCTTTTAACGTCTCACCTTACACCGAAGCCAACTCGATGACATATGGCTAGAGATCTGATTTGCGAATCTATCTATTCACATCACCGACCGCATAATTCAATGATGAAAAACCACTTTTAAATCTAGCACCTATCCGGATTCAAACCATGCTTTCAACGTAATGAATGGTTAATGCAGCTTGCGTTGTGCGTCATTAAAGACAAGGTTATATCGAAATTGAAACATCAGCAGATCTTTGATATCACAACGGATCAATACCACATTAAATTATACAAAAGCAACCTCACCTAACCTAAAGGTATCTTAAATTATTAAGATCAGAGCGAAGCCCCATTATGTCGTAGACGCATGTAATAATCTTAAAGGCCAGAAAGGGGCCAAGATTTACTAGTTAGTTTGATACAAACGAGACAAGCGAATTCAAAACCATCACTTTTGTCAGATTTCGGCAACTTTTTCTGTATCCCGATGATTTTAATCGAAATATTCAAGGTCGTACAAATCAACCATAACTTAACATTTCACTATACACAATCTTATATTTAACATTTAATTACCAATCATATAGTTGTCACGATTTCGACGACATTTCATTTTTAAATTTCGTTCGAGTAGTTTGCACTTTTGTACCGACTATCACTCACTAATTTTACTACTTTGTACGTACTCAATGTGACAACGGTATGGCACGATTACTAAATTGATTACAGCAATGACAGGCTTAATAAAAATTGTATATAGACAATAGGAATGTTAATGAAATAAGGTGACCAGATGTAGCGTTGGCAATAACTTTGCATGTTGGCATTCACTTCGGAAGAACTGGGGATTACGAGAAATACAATTCAGGATTCAGACGTTTTTGGTATACAATCCACGAAGCTCGCTAATTTAATCATTACCCAAGAAAGGTAATCATTATAATTCTAGGCAAGATGATCTTGATGTTAAATTTTTCATTGGGTCGTAATGTTTCAAAGCAGTTGACAATCAAAAGTATGAACTACGTTTGAACATATGAGACCAGTCAACCATCAGGGGTCTAAAACAGAATACGATTTTTGATAGATGAGAACTTGAAATCTGATCAGTGTATGCTGAAAAATAAATCCATCGTCCCAAAATGATATTACAACTGAAAATAGTGATAAGCTGAAATAAAACCGCGCGTCGTTCGTATGGTTTCTAACAATGAAAAGTTTAAAAATATTCCATAATATACGTTATCGTGCATGAAATCTACACACAGCGATAAGAAATAGAAGGTTATCTTTTGGTTGTCTCAAGATCAAACATACCTCAGACATAACTTCATTTGCCCAAGTTATATCCCATTCGACTATCAAGAGCACTTCAGGTGAAATAATTTTTTTAAGAATTTCTAATAGGTTGGATCATCAATTAGAAGCAACAACTATTTGTCTCATTTCGGGCAGCTATCACCAAAATGACTCAACCCAACACAGTTCGAATTCCTCTTCTGCACGGTATCCATTTTGTTACTAAACGTGGGGTATGCATAATTAAGCTTCCTTGTACTAGAGTCTAATTTCTTAAGAATAATGTATTGGTTGTTATTTATCCAATATTGAAGTTTAGAATTATAAAGCCTCCTATATATGTAACATACAACCTTCCGCAGTTAACTATGGATTATTATTGATCCAATATAAGAATTTAGAACTATAAAGCCTCCTATATAGTATAAAAGCCTCATATATATTCTAGAACTCTCCGTAGTTAGCCATTGGTTATTATTGATCTAATATTGGAATAAAATGCTTTAAAGCCTCCTATATATTCTAGAACTCTCCGCAGTTAGCCATTGGTTATTATTGATCTAATATTGGAATTTAAAACTGTAAAGCCTCCTATATAGTATAGTACACTCCACAGTAAAGCATCGCTTACGATTATAAAATCATCGTCCCAACATTTCGTGCAAAATATGTACGACACATGCCACCACAGTGCTAAATAGATTTTTATATCATAAATTTACACTATGTCGTCACTAATCGTGAAACTACATGCATATACGATATTTCTCTCTTACGTAGGGAAAATCCAAGCGTCAACAAACTAATTATCGCATCTATATACTTACTTTCTATATTCGCACTAACATTACATTCGTGTTCATATGGTTTGAGTTTCCCAATTGAAAATAAAAGTTGATATGCAGGTTGGAACGGGTATTTACCGTTTGATAAAGAAACGAATTAACTCTACATATCTCCACTAAAACGTCATTACAAATAAAACACCTTAAAGGGCAGTGTACTATATATAAAATAGTCGGCACACCCAACCGCTTTGATCTGGTTTAAATTAGCAGTTCGATGTTGTATACATCAATTTCCTAAGCTCTAAATTAATTCTTTAGAATTAAGCTAACCACAATGACCTTTCCCATTCTTTCGAACACACACTATAAACATATTATAAACCCACACTAGCGCATTAACGTTTTCATCTCTCAATTTTCGTTTTCCCAATTTAATTCAAACAAACACAAAAAATAATTTAAAAAATTAAATTATTTCGTTGTCAAATCAAGAACGAAGAAACAAGACTTGTGTCACGAACATATACATATGTATGTATGTATGTTATGTTGTGTGTGTGTTTGTTTAAAAGAAGAAGAAAAATCGTTCGTCTTATCATTATACTTAGATTATTATCACAAAGTTTAAATTGAATTTTATTTTATTTTTTTTCTAAAAACATAAATTATGCTTGATTAGGTTATTTTATTATTAAACTTTTAGCGAAATATAAATAAAAATAAGTTGTATATGCACAATACATACAATATGAGTACATAAAGCATAAATCAGTTTAATAAATCATCAAATCTAATTTCCAATTTTGTCAGCGCATATAATCGAGTTAAATCAAGTTTATTGTTAAGGTCGTGATAATCAAAGGTTATTACTAGAAATACTCGTGTACCGTGGATGCTCTATATATGTGTGGGTAATGTGTGAATTAAACTTATAAGATCGGCTGTATATATTATTTAAGTCATAATAAAGGTTTGACGTGAATAAGCTAGATCTGAGGGTTCTATACTATATAGGAGGCTCTATAGTTTGAATTCCAATATTGGATCAATAATAATCCTTGGCTAACTGTGGAGAGTTCTATACTATATAGGAGGCCTTACAGTTTTAAATTCCAATATTAGATCACGCATGTCTGACTGCGAAGAGTATATAGTATAGGAGGCTTTAAAGTTCTTTATTTCCAATATAGGATCAATAATAATACATTACTAAATGCGAAGTTTCTATACTATAAAGGAAGCTTTAAAGTTCTCATTTCCAATATTGGATCAATAATATTCTATAATATTCTCTTAACTGCAGAGGGTTCTATACTATTTAGGAGGCTCTAAATTACATTTAGTTCTAAATTCCAATATTGGATAATAATAATCCATTACTACCTGCGGAGGGTTCTATACTATATAAGAGAATTTATAGTTCTAAATTCCAATATTGGATCAATAATAACCCATGGCTGATTGTGGAGAGTCTATACTATATAGGAGGCTTTAAAGTTCTTTATATCACTATTTTTAAAAGAAGGCTGTATAGTTCAAAATTTATAGTTTTATACTATATAGCAGGCTTTTAAGTTCTCATTTCCAATATTGGATCAATAATAACGCATGGCTGACCGCGGAGAGTCTATACTATATAGGATGCTTTAAAGTTCTTTATTTAACTAGTTTTAAAAGGAAGCTTTATAGTTCTAAATTCCAATATAGGATCAATAATAATCCATTACAAACAGCGAAGGATACTATACTATATAGGAGGCTTTAAAGTTCTTATTTCCAAAATTGGATCAATAATAATCTATGGCTCAAAGATCGTAAGCCACTCTTAACTGCGGAGGGTTCTATACTATTTAGGAGGCTTTATAGTTCTAAATTCCAATATTTGATCAATAATAATCCTTGACTAACTGTGGAGAGTTCTATACTATATAGGAGGCTTTATAGTTCTAAATTCCAATATTGGATCAATAATAACCCATGTCTGACTACGGAGAGTCTATACAATATAGGAGGCTTTAAAGTTCTTTATTTCACTAGTATTAAAAGGAGGCTTTATAGTTCTAAATTCCAATTTTGGATCAATAATAACGCATGGCTGACTGCGGAGGGTCTGTAGTATATAGGAGGCTTTAAAGTTCTTTAATTTGCTAGTTTTAAAAGAAGGCTTTATACTTCTCATTTCCAATATAGGATCCATAATAATCCATTACTAACTGCGAAGGGTTCTATACTATAAAAGAGGCTTTAAAGTTCTCATTTCCAATATTGGATCAATAATATACTATGGCTCAAAATCGTAGCGTCTCTTAGCTACGGAGGGTTCTATACTATGTAGGAGGCTTTACAGTTTTAAATTTCAATATTGGATCAATAATAACTCATGGCTGACTGCGAAGAGTCTATACTACATAGGAGGCTTTAAAGTTAATTATTTTACTATTTTCAAAAGCAGGCTTTATAGTTCTAAATTCCAATATTGGAACACTAATAATTTGTTGCGCAAAGATCGTAAACCATTCTCAACTGCGTCTTAACTGAGACCTTTCGAACTATTAATACAAGTGTATGGCCCACTGAAAGTGGTCTGGTTAGCTCAACGAATGCTTTTGACACACAATCGATTTTCATGTCATGTCGGTGCATGTTAAATAGTTTTTATAGTCAACGCTAAGAATCGAGCTGGAAACTGCGGACCGTGATGAAAATCTGACTTAAAATTTCGTTCTTATTCCTTACCAGCATTAGTCTGGAAACAACATGAATGTATCCGGAATATGAAAGTTATTATAGATTCTTGCCTTCTTAAACACCCTATTGGATGAGGCTTCTTTAAGGAAATGCCAAAATACAAGCTTTAAAACTCTACTGTGATAAAAAAAGAAGTACATTCTCTGAATTATCCAGGCTATCATAAAAATTAGTTTCCTTTCTTAATATCTGTATAGAGATAAAGTTATCTTCTACGAACGGATTGTTCGAACGGTCCATTTAATTTCAGATGTGAATTTCCTAACATCATTAGAAGCGGTGGAGAATGCTATGCTCCTCTTGGCCACCACTTGTCCTAATCAGACCCAAAGCAGACTGATGGTTTTGGAGGACACTATCTGCAACACCTAATGTACGTCAATGATTACTATAAGGGAGACTTTAACCTAACCTTACTTTCTAGCAATTAAACAGAAAGATGTTAACAAAATGGTAACCATTTACAAACCCAATTTTAAGGCAATCATGTCGATAAAAGACTACAATGAGAGGATGTGCCCTAGGAGGTGCCGATGTAAGTTACTGCAGCATGCCTCATATTTAAGATTATGGTTGGGTTAGGCACTAGACAGGACAGATATACTTAGTACTTCAGTAGGGTTGCTTGGAAATGGGATGAAATGCAAACTTGAAAGTTTTGAGGACGTTTCAGAAACTATAGACATGGTGTAAGCAGGACAGGTGGAGACTATATAATGTCATAATTTTTCATCGAGACCATTGATATTTTCCAGGTGAAAATGTACCAGACTGCATCTGTCTTTCATAAACCACATGCCTTTTGAATCCTGGTCACTGGTGCATACCTTAAATAGGGGATAGTGGTGGCAGATTTTAATCAGCAATTTATAGTAGGTTGGAAAAATTGTAGCTACACATATACAAAGATATCGTCACGTTTTGTGATGTGAAGTTTTTGCTAAAACCCTTTATATTTATGAATATCGATATAGCATCTGCGACACTCCTATTCTGTTAAAATCTTTTCAGGAAGAAAAAATACAGATAGTCTCACTTTTATTCTATATTTCATATCAATGCTGGGTCTATCTTTATCGCCTCACTTATCGTCTACAACATGTGTCATCTGATTGAAACAACGCTGTCTGCCTCCATCGAGTTTTAAAATAGAAGAAGGCAAATAGTCTAAAAAAGCTTTAGCTTCTGCTAGCATGAGCTTCGATTATCATCGAAAAATGAGCTTTTCGATGATAATCTCGCTTAAGTCCGGTATATAATTAGAAAGTAAGACCAGTTCGAAACATTTGGATATTTCCAGATAGATCAATGTAACGGGTGGGCCATCTATCGGTTTAAATTTGAACCACCGGTTATTTCGAATTTGACAATACTTATGTCATTCTATTCTGTCACAAAATTTAGTATATTATCTCTAGTAATCGAAATGAATCGATCCTTGAGCAATGTGGGGATTTATCGGAAATTTATTTCTAAACAAAGACAATGTTCGGAAATTGAACGAAAATGTCGTGCAACATTTGGTCGCAGAGAAGGAACAACATTACCCGGTATACGCAAGTTTATAGTTAAAATTCGTGTAACTGGTTTTGTATTGTTGATGCACCAAGACGTGAGCGTGCTCGTGCAGTGCATACTCCCGAAAATATCGAACCTGTGCCTGAAAGTGAGCGTGAAAATCCATCAACAGCAACTCGACATCGTTCTTAATTTTTTTGCGCCCGCTCTTCATGATATTGATATGTGAACGATGTTTAGTTTCAACAGGATGGTGCAACATGCCTCACATCTCATTTCACAATTGATTTATATGCGTCAAACGTTTGATGGCCGTTTAATTAGCCGAAATGTTCATGTCAATTGTCCGGCAAGAAACTACAAAGTAACACAATTAGACTTATGTTATGCCGACAAACCAGAGACAATTGAGCATTTGAAGGCCAACATTTGTGATGCCATTGCGACACAATTTTGATGGCCTGTCATTATGTTCGGGATTTGGCTATTGTGTAACGTATAACGACAAAAGGGAATTACGACATAGAGTTAGGAGTTCTTCAGTTCATAACAGATTGGAATGTATAGCAACAAACAAACAGTCCACTATTTATTACACGTTTTATATTGTTTGATTGAAATTGATTGAAATTTGCGCACTTCAATTGAAATGCAATTCGAGATGCACACAAGTATTGAACAGTACTTGTTGACCTATTGAACCGATCGTTTAATTAAACACATGTCGTTGTAAAAACCACGTGATATGTACAATAATTGACAATATATGTATGTACATATATAGCTAAATCGTATGTCATCACAGTGAACCGCATAAATTCCGTGCGCTCTGATTACTGTGTATAAAGTACGAGTACTGTACTGTGGAAAGTTCCTTCAACCGAATATTCCGCAAACCGCACACAGTTTTGAGAAATTAGATATTTTTTTTAATGTTCGTTAGAAAAATATAATTCTCTAAAAAGAAAACTTTTCTAATCAACATTTGTGATTGCTAAGAAAAACCTCAAAAAGCAAAAAAAAAAATAATCTTCGGGTTCGATTCGAACATATACAATGGAAAAGATGGAAATTCCAGTGAACTCAACAAAATCTTTATCTATTTTACTTCTTATGGTTTTGACATATTTTTATGCTTTGTACCATTTGTTGATTATGTATATGGTATACATAACATACAAAAACAACATTTTATTTATGATATTGATCCATAGTTTGTTTATGCTCATTCTATATACATCTTAGATACGAGTACATGTTGTTGTGTTTATCGGATTTAGTAAATCTGTTTTGTTGATTGTTTATGATTTCGATTGCTACTGGTTACGGGTTAGGAAAATATTTTGAAAAATCTTATTTTATTGCAATCTCTTCTCAGTCCCCCGCTTAACGATATAACTTCCAATTACGAATCACCCCACCGGAATTAGGAATCACCCCACCGGACATATACTAAAACCCAACTGCCACACTATACAGAAATAAGTACAAGATTACCCAACCCGCATGATTCATTATACACAAAAATAAACTGTTTACTACCACCGAGTACTGGTTTACCCATGACAATTGAGTTAATTGTTAGTAATAACATGCCATAGGAACCGAATCTTTGTCTCGCGGGAGACCCAAAAAGTTGTGGAGCATAAACGAAGAAGTAAAACAGTATTCAGGCTTGTCACCTTTATCTGAATACCGCATATTACAACTAGGTTTTATCACCCGGGTCCCGGGCAGGTAGATAATGGGCACTTTTAGACCAGAAGAGATCATATGAGATAAGAAATAATCACACATGTGTGAAACTTAAACAACGAAACAAAGAAACGATTAGAAAGAGGATTATCTCGCAGATAGTAAAGCCCATACATAAATTGTTGGTGTGCCAAAAACCCCTTCAAAGGCTAGTCGTAGTGGACTTCAGAAAACTAGACGAACCCAAAATATTCCACCACTCTTCACATTCCATAAAAGCGAATACTAACATCCCACTACCAATAAGCGAATATGCAGTTTTTTCTCCAGTCTCTCAGGCTCAATTGGCCTTTTGTGACATCCCTTCCCAGACGTACAATCTATGTCCCGAAATTTGTTTGCTCTTCTAATGATGTCCAAAATATCCAGCATCCTCAAGGTCGTCAGTTGGTCCTCAAATAGGAATTGTGATTCAAAGCAATGCAGTCTATGGGAAGAGTATATGAAGAACAGGAGCACAAGAAGTGCTCAACAGTTTTTTCTTCTCCTCAAAAGCCCCATGAAGATACCCAGCAAGTTCCTTAAAGTGCGTCTATCATAGTTTTAGAAGTACTGGGCTCTTTGTTAGTTTATTGATCTAAATAAGATTTTAGATAGTCGACAGAAGATGAGGCTATTCGATATCTTTTGGTTCAGATCATCAAAGTGATAGTCAATTTCTCCTTTAAGACATAATGACGTCAGTCCTAAAACGGGCTCAGCTCACACAAAAGTAGGAACCGCACTCGAACTAGGCATCCCTGTGACTGGGCACCTTATGAAGTCTAACTTTGTTCAGGCTGCCTAATCGATTTAAGTCAATTATCGTGTCCAAAACATTTTTCGATGAAACAGTATTGGAACCAATCGCCTTTAGAGCAGCCTGACTGTCAAACAGAATGCAGATACGACGATCCCTGCAGTTAATTTCCTTTGCAAAGAGTGCTGTTCTCAAAATTGCAGCAATTTCCGCCTTAAAACCAGTAGTTTGCCTACCAAGAGAGATTTTTTTTGTTTCCTACCGCGAACCCAGGACCTCCCACTCCAACTGTCGCAGATTGAGAGATAGATAATTCGACCTTACGATTTTGTATGTATAACCCGGCACCACCTAGATAACAGCATACTGATCCGTCAGTGAAGATCATTATATCGTCACCTGAGGGGTAGGATGGACAATTATAGTCCCATGTGTGATTTCCGGTTCCATAATAAATTCCTATAGACGTGCTTCGTAACCATAACGTCCGAGGGCATGTCGTCACCATAACGTCCGAGGGCATGTGGGTAGTTATGTGCCGGTCCACCTTCATCCATATTTGACAGTACCCAGAAGGGTTAGGAAAATTATCTTTGCATTGTAGGCGAGCGGCTGTTTGCTAAACAGATCAAAAGTTTCCCCTATTCTAGGTGAAAAGGACCATCTCAGTTTTTCGAGGGTTAACTGAAATACCCTGGTCACTACATTAGGCAACAACTATGTTGATCGCAGTTTGCATGTGATCACATATTACATCCGTATATTTACGTACCAGTATTATGATAACATCGTCAGCATAACCCTGGCAGAAACATTCATTGTCCGTTTTAGTTGAACTAAGAGTGTGTTGACCACAAGACACCACAAGAGTGAAGGCAGAACCCCGCCCTGAAGACATCCCTTCGTCATCGTTGTCGTATCACTACCTAAGTCTACAGTAATTCTCCTTGACCTAAGCATTGCATTAAACCACCGAACAAGTGTGGTCTCCATGCCATGTCTTTTAGCTGCAGAGATCATTGCACTGAAGGAAGCGTTGTCAAACGCGCCTTCAGTGTCCAGAAAAGCTCCCAAGGTAAATAATACAAGAGAATAACACTATAGTTCCCCAATTTCTTACAGACGTACCCAAATTGTCATTCAAACGAGTAGTCTTAGCTATGAACGGCCCCCTACGTATCACGAAAAATGTAAATACACACACAGCCTCACTTATGAGATTTCCACCTAAGAGTTCCACCTTAAGTGGTCAAATTGTCTCAATTTATGATATCCACTTGCAACCTTGTTGCAACCTTGTGGGTGGATCGAACAACCAATGAACTATATCCTGATACCGTGCGCCTCAGATGACTTATCAAACGAGGCTTTTAAAAATGTGAAGGTTTCACTATTTCGTCATATATGTGTGAGACTAGTAAGCAACATGAAATAGCACATATTGCAATTAGGCCGGTCTCGAATGAAATAACTATTTGAAGTCTTTCATAGTTTACAATATTGTCGCCAAACTCATAATAAGTTGGCTTCGATCTTATACAAACAACACAAAGAGAATAAGAACGGAACCTTCTAACGAATCCTAGTCGCTGGTGAGAAGCATTCCATGAACGAAGCATTTCATGAACTGATTACTGCCAATTCGTAATTGCTGGCGGAGCAATAAATCTCACTCATTTCTGACAAATATTGACTATGTCGATTATAACTCAATCGGCAATCAGTTATTGTTTTAAGGCCCATTCCTGAATTTTGAAAAAATCTAAACGATAAAAGTGAACTAAGTAATTCATCACGTAGACAGATTGAAGGAAAAAAAGATCTGCCAGCAAATCAGGGAGTAAAATCGTTCATGTCGTGATAGAATTTTAACCCTTTTTAGACCACAATGTTTGTCAAATTTTGTTATATGTGTATAAAACTGCCTATACTACACACGTATCTTGTGATAAAGCTTGCACTGACGTGGGTGTATGGTTCGTAGAAAAAACATTCTAAAAACACCAATAACGATACACACAAAACGACCAATTTAATCTAGACATATAGCTGCGTAGGTGACCTAATGTCCAATTAATGCGGTTTAGTTGGGAAGCGGAATACGTCCAGCATAGTGATACTTAAGATAAGACACACCCACAAACTATTTAACACTTAAAAAACTACTATTACACGATATAGATAACGACTATATCGTTATAACACTTTGAATATACTAGTTTACAATCAAATCTTATAATATAATCAAAAATCTTATCAAATCACCTTCATTCGTTTTATAACTTGTCCCTGTCGGCATTTCGATTCCGGATTGCGATTCACTCATCTTTTAACCGATGACAATACTTTTAATACACTCAAATCACAGCACTTTATGCAAAATTCGTTCCGAGTTTTTTTTTTGGGCGCTTCGTGCGGCTACTGTTTCACTCACTATCACTTAGCTACTGAGTTGACCAAACCCAACCGATCATTACTAGTTGTACAATAAAATTAAATTTTCGCACAAATCTTCTGATTAACTCGGTTTTGTTAAATTCAATTGAAATGGAGAATAAATTTTTTTTAATAAAATGATGACCATCATTATAAATTATATTAAAACTATTTGTAGTGTGTGTGTGTTTATATAGCTGGTCTCTATCTATCTGTCTCTCTTCCACATAATTGGTTTAACTCTAAATACTGTAATAACCCGTGTCGTCTGCGAGAATATCGAAAATCGGAAATTCCCTAATTCGTTAATAAATTCTCTATAATCTGATTCATATTTAGAGGCCGACTGAGGTATAGGTGTTCACAGCACCAAACAGATGCTGCTAATAATGAATACAATTAACAAATTCTAACTATCAAGACCGTCTAAATTAACACAATTAAAAATATCTTTGAATTCTTAAAATGACATCAATAATGTGAACACGATCTACAATTTGTCTTAACTGCGCTTTTAGGAAATTAACGTGCATATACGAAACAAAATTTTCGAAGAACTATTATCTAAAAGCACACGACTGAATCACCTCGGAACCGACTACAAAAAACCAGGGTTGCCCTCAATATGCCAGAGTTCGGTGGAATGATACAGTCGGTTCGGAATCACCTTCTTTTATAAACAAATAAAGAAATGACTTGTTTGACGTACAAGAGGTGACAGAATCTAATGTTTGATCGCTGGCAACCCTCATCCGTAGAAAATCTCAACCAATGTAAATTGTACTACTCGTGCTGGAAATTGTTGGTCTTCAAGAAACTTACAATATTTATCGTCGGTGTAGACAGCAATCCATTCGGACTTATTGTTATGACATGTTCTGCAAATTCCACTTCCGAACCGTAAAAACGGCAATGTCACATCCATTAAAATTTTATTAAAGTCTTAGGGCAATCTGACCTGTGATGTAGCCTTTGAATAGATTTTACTCGGGTTTCTTGTGAAGCTTCTTAATTCTATCTGCCAAGGCAAATATCATGTGTTAGATGGGTTTAGACCTAGAAGCGATACAGTACTCTACAAATGCTTTGCCTATTACGACCTCACGAATAATTTTGGGCACAATAAATGCCTAGACCAATGCCAAGAATTTCCGTAAAATTTTATGGAATTATATTTTGATTAGCATACAATCACTTGCCCTGTGGGTGGGAACATTCGTGTTTCGTAAATTTTACAAACGAATCATGAAACCCATAGAATACCACAGTATCCAGAGTTTGTCGTAGGAGGCGACTAAATCTGGTTGAATCGCTGGGCTAACGACCCGCATTCGTAAAAAACTATAAATGTTAAAAATGTCAACAAGTCAAAAAAATTCGGATACCGCCAAAACAATACTGACCTCTCTTTAAGTACCCAGAAACGAGAATAAGGATCAGCTCTTGGAACGTGCAGTCACTTCCAAAACCTGACGACCTTGTCTCATGTTTGAAAGAGTATCGACTGGAACTCGTAGCGCTCCAATAAACTCAATGACCTAAAAGTGGAGACCATGTGTCCCAAGGCTATACGTTGCAACACAGTGGAGATGACCAAAGAAATCTTGGAGCTGGATTCCTCATTGGGCCACAGGTAAAAAAGGCTGTACTGGAGTTTCAGGCAGTCGATAATCGAATGTGTAAGCTTCGCTTGCATATGAGATTAGCCAACCTGTCAATTGTGTGTGTACATGCGCCCACTGATGTAAGCCAACCCCAAGATGACTCATTTTACAATAATTTGGATAGTTTGATTGGTTTTATACCCGAGCACAATGTCAGATTGGTGATTGGTTACTTTAGTGCTAGAGCTGGCAGAAATCAGACCGACTTATGCGATAATATAGGTCCGTATTCCCGACACGAAATTGCGACCGAAAATGGAGAAATCATGATGTACTTTGCGATCGCTCATGATCGCTATGAAGGGCTGGCTCGTGATCGAAACCGATGGAGTCAGATTGTTGACACGGTACTGTAAAAGCCGTTAAAAAAATAAAAAAACAAATACAGTCGGAAGGCATCCCACTGAATCTTTTAGATGGCCCACTATGCCAAAATTGCTTATTTTCATTTTTCCCTCATATTGCATCTTCAATGCAGTCCAAGCAGAGGGCTTTCGAAGCTGAAATCAGACATATTCTTCTTGATCCGCAGTAATACCAATGTTACCTATACTCGTCACTTTATTGAGTAATGTTTTGCATTAATTGCCTCAGTTCTTGCTTCTTGACCACCACACCCAAGATGTCAATAGTCTCTTAACAGTAAGATGACTATAGGATATATATCATTTTTGGGCTCAATCCTCAAGTACTACCTTAAAGCTTTTATCAGGCCACAAAAATACTTAATCAACAAATCTTTCTGATATTTTGATTCCAATCATTGTTTTTTTAGGGTTCATTGTCACATCGTGTCAATCGCTTCTAGTATAAAAGCTGTTAGGGTTCCATCGAAATTGTCTCTAATAGTTCTAGCTATATGCATTCACGGTCTTACCGACATCCATTCACGTCTTAATTGTCTCAACAGTTGAATGATCTCCTCAATTTAGCTTTGATATTATTGAACTTAAGCGTGAACTGAAGCCGTTTCTCCATAGTGCCTGTCACTTCTCTTTTCTCTGTTGCTCAATAAAGACACCGAGAGGATGATTTCGACAAAGAATTCATCAGATATTCAACAAGATCAGACTACTATCAGTAATTCCAGTTCTGCTATAAAATAGAGATCATTACGTTACATTTGTTTCCAGATATAAAACGACCCAGCACTCTACCATTTCTCAGAACATTTTTGGGTTTAATCAATGGCTTTTCATCAGCAGTTTCATTTCCAGCTTAGTCGCATTTCAGTCCTCACATCTTCGCAAACTAGCTTTAACTGGAATTGTGGTATGGTCAGGATATGTTCAAAAGGATATGTTTCCTAATCCTATTAAACCGTTCGTCTTGATACCAAAGGACCGTAGACATCTGAGATCAGTTTTTCCTCATATTGTATCTTCAATACAGTCCAGGCAGATGTTTTTTTTTATATATACGTCCATATAGTCCAGGTAATTATAACAGGGCTTTCCTAGATGAAATCAGATATAGTTGGCTTGATCCAGTAATCCCAATGCTAACTACATATATATCTCACCGCCCAGGTTGCGTCGTGGTTAAAACACTGCGGTGTGGAGCGGGAGGTACCGGTTTCGAATCCCGATACGGGCAGGATGCGAAAAGGGATTTTCAACATGGATCGTCTTTGCGGTACGATCGGTGGTGAGAATGAGACCCAGTTGAGGTCAGAATCCGTGTGCCGTCAAACAATTTGCCTATCTCGCTAATACCAACGTCACTTTATTAAGTAATATTTGAGCATTTATTGTCTAAGTTGTTAACCACCATACCCAGGAGGCCATTGGTCTGTTAACACTACAGTTAGATGTCCAATAAATCATATTTAAATACAGTCTCCAAGTATAGTACTATCCAAGTCAGTTTCTGATCTAGTCTTAATCCTAGTAATTGAACTTCGTTGAACAATTGGATCTTTGTGTCATTAAAAATGGGAGTTATATAAGCAGCAAAAATGGGAGTCATATAAGTTCCAATAGCGAACGGCACTATCATTGTTTTATTTAGGGTTCAGATGCAGTCCCACCTGTACTCCTTATCGCTTCTTGTATTAAATCTGAAAAGTTTCCATAAAATCTTGAATGAAAGAAAAGGTTAGAACTTTTGCGTAGTTACTCAGTGCACATTAAAGTTTATCAAAATAAGGACGATATAACCCTCATTAACCTTATTTACCCCGGTCTTGCGCACATCCATTCGCAACCTTAATTGTGATCAAGCCATCTCCCTATTTAGCTGTGATATTACTTCATTTGATTTTGCCATAGTGCGTGTCTCTTTTCTTTTCTCTGGTACTCAATAAAGACACATAGACGAGTGCATAAACACATACAACAAGTTCGAGGCGATAACCTCTCATAAACGGATAGGTCCGTCGAACGTTTCATCAAAGAAGAGGTGTTGTGATGGCCCAACCATGACGCTGTATCTTGAGAATACATTTCAACAGTCAACCTCTCGAAAGTCGCATACGAAAAGGGTATGCGCCGTAACTCTGTTATATATTTGCAAGGATCAGATCAGGTATATGAATCGCTGTTAATCGTAAATAGGGGAACGGGCAAAAAAATACTTTGAGATCCGAATTGTTTCTGTCGAAGACGGACGTCTTCGAATTAGCTTGCTTATTTTTTATATTTATCATTCGCAGTTTTGTTGATAGTCAAATTGATAATTATTATGACATGTACATGTTACGATATAATGTCTATTGATAAGAACTATAAGACGATAGTCAATTGGTTGCATAATTTTTATCAGTTTCAATGATCATAAATGTCGTCTAAACACTGGATTTTTATCGAATTTAGATAATTTTATATTGCCACGATTCGGTTGTTGAACGTTCGACCCCAAATAAAAAATCTTGTCCAGGCCTGATATATACGATAAATTTAATTAAATTAAATTCGCCCGCAAATTTATATTTCGAAATTATTTATAATAAAAATACGTTTGTCGTAATCTATTATCATTTTCATTCTATACGTATTATCTAATTTGATCAAATCACGGAAAAATCACCATCATTGTATCATGTGGGTGTAAAGTGATCGACTTAACAAAATATACTTCTGACTACTCATCAAGTCGACAGTTAAAATTATGTTATCTTAAGTGAAGGTTCGGCATTGTTGGAAATAGTCACAACGCATCAGGTCAATTGTTTCTCGCCCGAGACATAAATACAAACGGGAAGAGTATTTAAGACGAGTCCGTCTAGCTACCTTTCATATTCTGCCCCAATCGGGATTCGATCCCGGTACCTCCCACTAAGAAGGTCGAAACTTTAACCAACTTTGCATTACTTATATAAAATGTGCAGTTTCATAATGGAACTTCAATAACTCGGTACGCACTCTTGGGTCACTTTTGGGTAACTCTTGGCACTCTTATGTCGCCGGTTGTAGCTTAATGGTTAAAAAAAATTCTCAATAGGCCGCGGTCTCGAGTTCGAATTTCATCGTTGACCAAAAATTAACTTGCTCTGGATAATATAAAATAGCATTCGTTGGGCTTAACACCTACAATGTGCACCAAAACGTATAAAGGTCTCAGTTGAGACATGGTTAGGACCGTTTACGTCCTTTAAGTCATAGATTTAACGTACTCTTAGATCTATATTCTGAAATTAAAATATTTTGCACATTTGGTTAATCTGAAATTGAGCAAATTAGACCTAGCCTCTCCGCATGTTCTCAAAGTAGGCAGTATCCTTTGAGTATCCCCACGGTCGTGTTTAGTTCACGTCTTTGTAGGGAGATCAGTGTCTTTGAGCGTTTCAAGTCCAGGTTTGGCCAGACTTGCCTTGCTACTCTACATGAGAGAGTTTTTAAGTACAGTCTTGAGTGCCTTAATGTGTCTCCCTAATTTTGCCTTTCCAGTAGCAGTTGGAGAATTGTACCATACGCTAGTTCGTCCGCCCTGCAGTTCCCAATGACGTCCGAGTGACCTAGACTATCTGAATGTTGAAATGCTCACTCATCTCATTCAGAGACAAGTGGAAACCCAACGTCACTCTAGACATCAGAGAAACAGATTCCAGCGACTTGTTTGCCGCCTGATTGTCGACATAAATTGCAATATCAGTCGAGGATACCACATTATGTCTCAACCAATTCAGAACTAATATATTTACTTTCAATTTATCACAGAAAACTCCAGCTCCTACTTTACCGTGTAGCTTGCAATGCTTCCGTTTCTGCAACTGACCCGCTCCTCCAAGATTTCCTAGAGGAACCGGAAGTTAGGACCTTTTTCTCGAAGCATAAAGTCAGTGTAACGTAGTCTAGGTTCACCAGTTCATTCCTTAGCGATCTAACTGTTCGCGAGTGTCCTGTCTCAAGACATTTCCACTGAGATATGGCTGATAGTCGGGTTACCGTAATCGCCGCCATCTGTTTACCATAAATGTCCACGGGGAGAATGTTAAACATTGCCTCCATCCTTATCCTTGTTTACTCTTTCCAAAATGTTGGGCTTCCAACTAAGCGTACTGTCCCAGATTACGCCTAGAAATCTTGCCTTGTCAGTAAAAACTAGTCTCCTGCCATTTAAGAGAGGTGGACCTACTACCGGGACTTTATATTTCCTAGTAAATAGTACCAGTTCAATGTCCAGTCCACATCTGATGGCCCAAGCCAAACTCGTAATGATTAGACAAGAGACAACTATCGCTACGTCATCTGCACAAGCAATCACTTCGATCCCCTCTCTCTCCAGCTTTTACAGCAACTCATTGAGTAATATGTTCCAGAGAAGAGGAGACAGGACACCTCCCTACGGGGTTCCCTTATTCACCAGCCTCCTGATGGTGGATTCTCCCAGCTTCGAGTTAACCATCCTGCACCTATTTCACACTAAGCATGCTGAGTCTAGGACCAGTCACTAGGCTTTATTTTTGACCGTATAGATATCCATCAGTCTTTCCATGGTTTTCAGTAGAAAGGATGATAGAGTTATGTATGGGTCTTAAGTTGTTTGGGTAGCCATGTGAGCATTTACCCGCTTTCAGAATAAAAATCACTCCGACCTCTGCCCATACAGAATCCGCGGAATACAGTCCAGTTTTAAACACCCTTTGAAGATTATTTCCAGGAGAGTAATCATCGAGTTGTGCTGAACCCCGCTGCAATAATTCAGTCAGGACCAGCCGATTTATAGGGTTTGAAAGGGTTCGTTCTTTGGTTACGATATCTTCTATGCGCAGTGAATGTGCTTCTCCATTAGTACTAGTTTTTGTCGAGTGGTCGAAGCTTCCTGGAAAGTGGGTTTCGATGAGAAGTTTCAAAGATTCCTCACTAAAAGCAGTCCAGGATCCATTAGGTTTAGTTAAATAACTGGGACTGTAGGATTAGTAGACAGTATCTTCCTAAGACGACATGTCTCGGAGACTTCTTCCATTTTATCACAGACGAGTCTCCATGACCTCTTTTTTGAATACTTTGAGGTCCTCCTTGTTGGGTCCCAGTCTTGAGCCTCTCATACTTTTGGCTCTATTAAAGGCTCTCCTACATGCCTTCCGGTAGGTCTCCAATTCCTTGGACAACCATGCCGGGTTTTGCTTAGCCCTGGGCTTAAGTATTGGGGAAGCAGTGTTTAAAGGCCGATTGCAGGCACTAGAGATCGTAACAAGATGATGAAATATCTCTCTAGCTCTCGAGTATATTGAGATTCAAATCCTATAAATTCTACCTTATTGACTTATATCTTACTGTAACGTTTATTTAAAGTACTTAAGCGTCAAGAGAAACAAACAAATTCTAAATATGAGTATCATCTTCTACATACAAAAGCCTCAAAGTACTAAAATGTCTAGTACACCATTTTGTTTTTGTATATATACATCAAACATGGTTCTAGTACAATTTTTAAATTCATTCTGTCACTTTTGTTTTGACATTACAGACCGCGTGTTTGTCGTGTCTGTTGTCTTTAAAATTATTTAAGAAAATTATAGAAAATATACGTAAAATATGTCTCTATTAAGAATTAAGTAATTCAAACGAATAGTGGTTAGTGTTTTATACATAAATAATTTGTAATTTATTTGTAGAAAACCAACAACACGGAAGGGAAAGAAAATTCTGTTGGATCGCGAGCCCAAGACCATCGAGAATGCTAAAAATACGCTTTTTATTCAAGGACGCAAATGCTCTGGTGACGTTAAAACAGCTCTTAAAGATTTGTATCAGCTCAAGAAACCGTTGTGTAAAGTATTAACACGTAATAATGATATATTGCCATTCGAAGATCTAACATCGCTTGAACAGTGAGTATAGCCCCCTGTGCCGCGTTCTTTCGTCCGATTTGTTACTTAAATTGTGTATTTATATATTTTAGCCTCTCCCAGAAAAACGATTGTTCACTGTTCATGTTCGGCTGTTCGACCAAAAAACGTCCAAACGATTTAATTATCGGTCGTACATACGAACTGGAACTCCTCGACATGGTCGAACTCGGCATCAATCACTACAAATCGCTAACGGATTTCGATAACGAAAAAATAGGAACATGTACAAAACCATGTTTGGTATTCAACGGCCCTAAGTGGAAACAAACCGAAGAATTGCGTCGACTCAAATCGCTCTTCATCGATGCATTCCATCGCGAAAAAGTCGAACGCATCCGTTTGCAAGGTATCGAACACGTTCTATCGTTTACGATAACCGATGATTTACAAATTTTGATGCGTTCGTATAGAATACTTCTTAAGAAGAGCGGGGTTAAGACACCGCGTATCGAGTTGTCGGAAATTGGGCCGGCCATTGATTTTTCGGTTCGGCGGACAAAAATCGGTTCAGCCGATTTGTATAAACAGGCGACCAAACAGCCGAAAATACTTAAGATTGTTAAAAAGAAGAATATCACGCGGGATGAGTTGGGCAACAAGCACGGACGGATTCATGTGGGCAAACAAAATATTAAGAGTATACAGACGCGCAAGGTTAAGGGTTTGAAAAAGAGTAAAGACGAGAAAAAGGCGGAGCGTATGAAGAAGAAGAAACAGGCGAAGGAAGTTGAAGTGACTGTAGATTAAATATTTAATAAAAACGTTAATCAATTTTGAGCTATTTTGTTTCATTTCGTCTCTATATAAATGGTGGGTTTGTATCCTAACTAATTATGTTTCGGTCAAATGTATTTCGGCCGGGATTACTGTTCCAAGGTCATCGGTTTATGTCCCGGATAATTAGAATTGTGCTGAGTACACATTTTGTTCTGATAAGAATCCACTGCAACTTCTAAACGCATTGTAAACCTCACACATCTTATACATAGTAGATAGTACTGTTTCATCTTACTAACTTAAGACCTATATAGTGGACTCGCTTTATCATCAAAACAAACTTTAAAAAAAACACCGATTGTATAATTTTGTCCAATTTTTGAACATTCAGTTACTTTTACGTCGTCGTTCGTTACGGATGTGAAATTCGCAAGTCGCATTGGAAGTGTTGTTGATTCGTGGAAATAAGTGATTTTGTTGTCTTATGTGTGTGTGTATGTGTTTGTGATTTGATAAATAAATTATATTTGTATAAATATATATTTAAAGTGTGTACCGAAAGTTGTCTATATACCCAATAGAAGATATAATTAAATGTTATATTGTTTGTGAAAGAAAAGAAAATTATTTATGTTAAGATAAAAAATATGCCGTTAGCTAATACAGTAGATCCATGGAGAATTCCAATCAATACCGTAGGGAACGTGGTATGTTTTCATTTCGTTTTCTGTTCAAATTTTTAATTTTATTATTTATTTTTGTTTTGTGTTAATTATTTATTTATTTTATTTAATTATGTTATTTAATAATATTTACAAATGAAAAACAACAAATTTTTTATTTGATTAACAACAAAAAAACCAACCAACTAACAAAAAAAATAAATCGCCATGTTCAAAAAAAAAAATGAAAATCGATGAAATAAAAAAATAATATAAAAAGAGACAACTATATTATATACAAATTTTATAACGCAAAATTTCAAATAAAATTCTCTTATTCGGAAATTTATTATTTATTATGTATAAAATTGGAAAAATTTGTGAAAATTTTTATTTTTTTAAACACACAAACATATATTTCCCAACCCAAAACCACCCATACATTCATTGGCTTATTAATATTATGTTTTTATTAAAAACAAAAATGTAACCAAAAACAAAAAATAAACAAGGACAGGGTCACGCAACAACATTTCAATATTATTTTGTTTCGTTCTCGCATCCCTATTGATGACATCCCATTCTTTCGTTGTTATATGTTTGTTATGTTTTAGAATTTTTGTTTTTGTATTTTTGTTTTTTTTTTGTTTATAAATCCAAATAAATTTTTTGGTGGTTGGTCAGAGTTTCGAACCGGAACCGAATTGAAGTTTAAGTTAAAGTGTACTTATTAGTAAATCTCAACCCGTGGAATTACTCTGGCTGGAAATCGTAGTAATGTCGGACGAACCCAGAACAATTTGACTTAAGTGTTTTTTTTTGGTTTTTACAAGTCATCGTTGTCCCGTACCGTGTCAACAATCTGATTCCAACGGTTTCGACCACAAGCCAGATCTCCATACTGTTGCAAGCAGCTAGAAGATGCCAGATCGCTCTCTACGCTGTGGTGCCATCGTCACCGATAGCGACCTCTTCGCATACCGAAGGGCGGCTCACCCTTCAAAGATCGGTGTATCATTCGTTTCGGATCAGCACGCAGAAGCACGCAGGAATTTGCGTTAAATTCCTGACCTCTTGATTGAATAGAACTCGGTATGTGCATTATGGTCGCGTTTTGGGCCATATATCACACGCATGATTCTTCTCTCGAATGTTAGAAGCCATATTTCGTACTCGTCCGTCAAGTTCCAACTCTCACATCCATACATAACAACGGGTCTGATTAACACTCTGTACAAGTTCAGCTTATCTGTATTTGCAAGTTATTTTGATTTCAGAAGTGGACGTAAAGGATATAAGGCTCGATTGCCAGCGGCAAGGCGAACCTTGATATCCTCTCCCACAGTATTATCGTGAGTAATGAGAGATCCAAATTACTTGAATCTCATTACTCCTTCAAACGTGTAGGTAACTGATATCAATTGCGCCTTGGTCTCGAAAACCAGAGATCAAAAATTTGGTTTGTGACTCTTTGATTTTGAAACCAACGAAAGCTTAAAACTGTTCCAGTAGATCAAGTATCTCTTTCACTCCGTTGCCATTTAATCCAATCACACAGATATCTTTTGCATATATGTTTCACTTTTACGAAGGATTAAAGTATCGGGGACAGCACATCTCCTTGTTGAACATCAGAAGTAATTGCAAAAATTCTCGATAGTCTGTTTTCAACTTTGACACAGCATTGTGACTGCGTTACTACGTTACTACACAGATGTACGTATTTGTTTGGTATTCCTAAATATTCAAGCACATACCATAGCCTCTGTCGATTAATCGAGTCATAGGCTTGTTTAAAATCTAGGAATACCTGGTGTACATCGCGAGATGTTTCATAGTACTTGGAAAGAATCATCCGTAGCGAAAAAACTTGATCAGTGACTGACCAATTTCGACGGAATCCTCCTTGGTAGTCACCGAAAATTTCCTCCGCCAGGGGAGTAATTCTTCCTAAGATTATGTAAGACAGTAACTTGTATATGCTGTGCAAAGGAGAGCTATACCGCGATATTCTCGAATTTCAAGCGATCATCCTTTTTGAATATTGGGCATAACGCGGCTTCTTTCCATTCTTCAGGCATAACTTCATTTCGCCTACTAAAGTGTTAGCTTAAGGAAATTTTTTCACTCTTCTCGATCAGAGAATACATCTAAAGGTTAGCAATGGATATTGTTCATACAAATGTTCGCAAACGTAACTCTTAAATATTTTAAACACAAACTCTTTACCGTGGTCCCCATCCTACGGTTACTAAACTTTTGAATAAGAATTGATTGTCTAATGGAGATGGTGTTCACAACAAAGTACACAAAAATGGCATACACTACAGGTCAATCTATGCCAAATCGGTGGTTAAGAATAACTCAAATGGCTGTCACGTTCACACTCTAGCATCTCACATATATCCATTTATCCATTACTGATCATCAACTTGCAATATTTTCATGGGATCATACCATAAGAAACTAAAGGCTTGCGTGTTCAATAGGTATAATATCACTAGGTATATAAATAGGTCTTTGCGGTTTTTTCGTACATTTTTGAACAAAAATTTATTTATTAAAAATAAATTTTATACTGTGGTTATACCGGTCCATACTGTGAGTACATCAAACCTTTCTAACCAAGTTCAGTCAATTTGTACCGAGTTAGCAAAGATATGTGTAGCCACGAACACCGAATACTTAATATAACCTTGTTTGTCGTCAATCCAGGCTCTCGTGTCGCTTGTGGAGGGTCACCAGTAAGTGATTTGAAAACGTTTTTCAACTAGTTCTGGTTAGTTAAAGTGTACTTATTTATTTGTTTGTTAGCGAAAATATTGTTCGAACAACTTTTCGCAAATCGAACACTTTATTACTGTTAAAACAATTCCCATCTTATAAAAATTAATCTTTTGGAAAGTATTGATTGTCAAATGGAGATTTGGAACTCGAGACTACTTATCTCTAATCAAATAGTTAGAAGAACACCTTTCTGGTGCTCTGCTCTAAATAAGGCCAGAAGATCTAATCTTCAGTCTGATAAGGAAAGCGTTCTTGCTTCACAAAAGAAATATGATAATCACAGAGATCTTCCTGTGTAATCTTCTGTAAGGAAATATATAGCTTATCTAATCTAGTTCTAACCGTCGCTGAAAAGGAATAACCAGTCGCTGAGAAGGAATTAAGACTTAACCAGTCGCTGAGAAGGAATGATACTTGTAGACTTTATTTACTTCGCCTTCCTAATGGCAAGCTTAAATCCTCTAAAAAAGAAGTAGGCGGCCTCACGCTGGAGCTTGTATTCAAATCTGCCGGTATATATCCCTGCTATATTATAAAATGGTCTCATTAAGGAACATTACTGTAACTCTTCCAGGCATGTATTGCTTTTAGTTTTGTTCCACAATCTAAGAGCAAAAGTAAAGTGGTGTAGACTGACTTGACAATTTTTATTCCAAAATTAGCAAGTCAGACTACACCGATCCCCAAATCGTTTCGGCCCATATTTCTGTCATCATCTTTTCTGAAATCTATATAAAGGATAAATCTTCATTAAGGGTATATTTGGTTTCGAACCCAACATCATCAGGTGGATTGAATGTGTTTGAATCTCGCATTATGATATGCAAGACTGAGGATACCTTTATTTCAAGGCTTCCAGAGGATGCCCGCAGGAAGGTGTGCTTTGTGGCTTCTGGTCACTGACGAACTTTAATAAAAATAAACATATTGATCATTATTATCTATGACCTGTTTTCAGGTACTTTCATAATTCCATTGGTGAAGAATGTCTATTGGTGAAGAAGGTTTATCGCCGAAAAACTTAGCCAATCAAGACAAAAACTTTTTTTTACCATCAAGAAAGTTTTGCATAGACCAAACAAATCGTAGTCAGACAGACGGTGAAAAGTCCTGCTTATACGGTGGATGTATCAAAACATCTCTAACAATTTCCGTCAATTTGTTCCCAGTCATAAAAGATATGTGTGGTCGCGCATTTTCATGATGGAACACAACTCCCTTTATGTTGCCCAATTCTGATTGCTTTGTTAAGGACGGTCGAGTTATGCATACTACAGGATCCAATTGATAATTTCTCCACGTTGCAGCAATTCAATGGACAATTCCCTTCCAATCCCACCAAACCCACGATATAATATTGTATACCGTCATTGCGCAGGCTTTCGTGTCGTTTGTGGAGGATCACCAGCATTTGACCATGAGCGCTTACGTTTTATCTTCTAGTATTTCATCCATTTTTCATCGTCTAGAATATTCATCGATATATTTCGACCAATTTCGTGCTAGTATTGCTCCACCAATAGGAAAATTTCGTTTTTCAGTGACTGGCCGACCAGAGCAAAGTGCAAATTTGACATCTAAATTTTCAGAATGGGGTCGAGTAGACCACTCCACCGTACACTTCACAAATTTTCGGCATGTTTTGCAGCGAGTTTACCCTTTTCATAGTAAAAGTCGAAAATGAGGTAAATGCTTCAGATATTTACCTCATATTAAACACAATATAACTTTTTACACAAGTATGAAATTATAAAACAATCTTCATAAACAATGGAAGCTCTTCACAAACAAAAATGCTACCTTTTATGGACATGTATTTTAGATAAGTTCTGACGAATTTATGGTCCTCTTCAATTTTTTTCAAAATCTGTGAAATTAAAATTTAATAAACAATTAGAGGATACATTTGTTTTACTAATTCACAAGTTCTAACGAAAAAATTTTCTTTGTTTTCATTTTATTTGATTTAATTTTGACTTTCTAGATGTTCAAATTCGTCGAGGTTGTTGGCAGAAGTCAAGTTATATAATATATACAACTTTGATCCCACCGGTTTCTTCTTCAAAATTTGTGATTCACTCGGTGTATACATTTATAATTCAAAGTATTGTTCATCGCAGGCCACTACATTCTTCGATCTTTCTGGCAGAATGCCAAACCGAATGAAATTTTCTTTATAAGTTAACAAAATGTATTACATACCGTCTATGATAATGCATCTGTCCGAGAAGGCTACATAATCTTTAAGGCGTCACTCGCCTCATAGTTTGTAAGTAAACACTAAGGACTGCAGAATGACAATATGTACAAAAGAATGCATAAAATCCATTGGGTTTAAGTACGGGAAATATGGTGCACTTTATTCTGAAGAAATGAAGCTGGTAACTGCTTTTTGTTGTAAAAACTTTGGGTTTCACAAGTCTAACCCAATGGACTTATAGAAAGGTGCCAAGTCTTCTTGAAATGGCCATCACTGATGCAGACGCTTGCTCTTTCGCTGAGTAATTTAGTATTGTAAATTGTAGTTTGATTTGCACTCTAACAAAACACGATCGATTTGTTTGTTTACATACTGCTGCATTATGTAAGTAAGCAAGCTTGCCACCAACGTGCAAGTGCTTTAACACCTTTGTGAAACCAAGTGTGAAATTTTCCCATTTTTAATTTTGTATGGCTTCATTCGTAGTTCCACTTTCATGATGCTACCAGTTTCATTGTAACATGTAATATTCCGATACAAAAACATATGTTTTAATGCATTCCCGAACTTATCGAAAATGTTACAATCCAACATCAATTTCGCCGTGATCGCAATAAACCAATTCTCTTCTCGTTTACTATGCAATGCAAAAATTCTTTCCTTTTTGTCTTTCAAGCAATTGTTAACAAGTAAACAAATGCTGTTCAACTTCTATCGGTTTCAACTTATATGTCACACAATATTCAGGCTTTTCGTTTATCCTTATGTTTCGAAATTATTTGTTAAGTGTTTTTCAATGATCATGCTAAACTTTGACTCTTCAACCACTCGAACGCCGGCGACATATAAATCACCAATCACATCATAAGTGGTAGATCCTTATACACTTACATTATTGAGTTAAGGAAAAGCATCACCAAATAATTGCGAACATGTTGACTCCGAAATATACTAGAAAACGATTTCTGAAATCGACACGAGTTAGGATCGTTTTGTTTATTTTGATTTTGCATTACTTATTGAGAAAAATAGAAGACTACTCGTAGTCTAGAAAAGTACGAGAAAACGTCGTTAATGATAAAAGATGTAATATATCAAAGGTGTTTGGCCTGAAATTGGTTTCAATAATCGGCCTTATTCGGTTTCGATCATAAAATAGCTCTTCATATTGTTTTAACATTCCAAAAATATTAGTGGAAACGTAGAGTCGATAGAACCGCCTTCGCCTATCAAAAGTTGGCGAACCTTCATGGAGCCCTGAGCCAAATAATATAAGGCATATGTATATCACACACCTTTTCGTTCCCTTCAATGTTAGAAAACATCTCTTGTGTTCATTGCTCATGTTCCAATACTCACATTCATATATGAAAACATTTCTGATCACCACTGTACAATTTCAATTTATCTGCATTTTCACGACAACCAAAATCAACCTAACATCAAAGTTCAAACATTTTGTCGATAGAAAAAGTAGTCACTCGTAGTCTTAAAATTTTACTTCCATTTATAATTAATCGTTAGCGAAACGAAATGAGTTACAATTGTAATTGTGTATAGTCAACCTTCAAGATATCCATACTTGAAAAATAAATCTACAAATAATAGTTTATAAAAATGAAGGCTCTTCGATGCAAATAATATCTCAAATGTCAATTTCGAGAATTATTTCAAAATAAATGTTCTTTAAAATTACATTCATCTGAGAATTCTACAATACAATGAAAAACTCGTTTAGGTTCGTTGGAATCACGCCAATACTCTCTTATAAGTCCATAAACCAAATCGATCACGCAAAGGTTTTGTATATGCCTTCAAACCCTTATCTCTCTTCAAAATACGCCACAATGTGCCATATGAGAGACCCAGAGCTTTAAAACGGCGCCGAATGAATTGATTGTGGTCATTACGTACACTTTCAGCTACAGCAGCAATATTCAAATTAGATCGACTTGTAAGCACCCTAGTCGAGTAATGAATATCTATTAATGAAAAAATGGTTCAAATTGATTGATTGTTTCGTGAATAGTGCGTTCAGTTGAACGATTATGAATACCATGAAATGGTCGAAAAGTACGGAAACAATTTTTCACTGAACACTGACTATTCATGGTGAAATGTCAATAAATACTGAATACAAATGTCATATGAAAATGCCAGTTGTACGCATGAATCCCAATAAGAATCACAATTGGGAAAAAGTAACTCGGATTGGATCACTCTTTAAAGTTCATCACTTAAGATTGTAAAATTTTCATTAAGGAACTTCCTTCAGATGACACCACTCCCGTATTTTATTTTAAACTTTCCCAAACAGATGTTTGTAATTTTTGAATTCGTCTTCATATGTACAAAATGTAATGGCCTCAAACGAAAAATGTTCAACGATATAACTTAATTTATATATAAAACTAAACTACTTTTTTCCCATTATTGATCCTAAATTCAAATCAAATCTTGATACGTCTTTGGAAAATTGGAAAAAATGAAAAATTTATTATTTAACAAGACAAAACATTATGTTGTTCCTTCATAACCAAAAAATATGTCAGATAATTCCCTTGGGCGATGTTTATATGATGTGAGATATTTTGCTCATAATTGAAGCATCAAAAATCGATTATTTATTACGAATAAAAAGCTTTTTTTTGATATAAGTAAGTAAGTATATGGAGTATATGGAGGTGTTGAATATTCAAACAATAACAGTCAAGAGCTCAAACGCAGACGCTACAAAATAAAGTTTGGTTCGATCCTCTGGATTAACATACATGTATTTTGGTTTTATTTTAATTTGCGTAAACATTGCCAGCTATATGTGTTTTATTTATTTTTAAATTTATTTATTGGTGTAACCTAAGCATAGATATATAGTAGTTTACCGGCAACTGATAACAAATATTAAATAAATAACATAGTTATGCCGTACACATCACGATAAAATGAGATATACACAATTTGCAAAAGCATGAAATCGAAAGATACCATATAATAAAAAAGTGCCTGTACATACAATAATTTTTTATTAGCATATGTTTAATTAGACAAATGGAAATTTTAATTTTTTGTATAAAGTAAAATGCAAAAAAATGTATATTAGAAAAGATTAGAGATTGTGTGTTATTGTATAGTACTGTGCGAGTATATGTACATATATACATGATCATATTATATTATTATGATTGTCTCTCTGTTGGATTCTCGAATGTAGCGTGAGATGTGTCTAAATTTGCATAAAAATATATAAAAAAAAAAATGGATACAATTGTACCCCACCCTGCCTGGAATTTTCTCACTTTTTCCTGTGAATATATTAATGGCTTTGTTTAGAAAATTGAAAAACAGAATGATCTAACAAAAGAGACCTTGGATTGGAAATGTATAGCTTTTGTAAATAAAATCGGACAAAATCAATAGATTTATTACAAAGTATAATTCGAATTAATTTTAAATATAAGCCATGTGGTGTATTCAATTATTGTGAAATTTTAAACGCGGTTGCTCTTCCAACAGGAAATAGGGATGTGTAAACACTATATATATACATATATCTATTTTATGTATGCACTTAAAACCTAGCCAAGAATTTATTTAAAATATTTACATAATACATAAGTATACATATGTTGGTTTATACATATGTGTAGTCAATGACAGAAAACACATATAGCGTCGAAGAAACAATCAATTTAATATTATAGTTCAACAATTGTCTTAAATTAAAAATAGTTGTGCTGCATTCATGGCTTGTTTAATTAATTTATTTAAAAATCTGGAAATATTTAGCATATGCCAATAGATTTCTTGCTTTAGTGGAATAGCATATCACTTAATTGTCTTAATTAATATGATTGGAAAATTTAATATCTATACACTCACAAGCAACTAAATAGACTCAAGCGGTATTCACTATTTTCTACAAAAAATTAATGCAAAACTGGTTAAAACTTAGTATTTGCCCCTACTTTTTATCAGCGTCTACAACATTTTGCCTGGGATTCTCCTTTAACCTTATTAAGGTTATGGCAACGACTTGAAAGATCGCACCAGACTTCTCATCCAACGTAATATTGAAGTAACTAAAGTTAGGTGGTACCAAATTCCATCTCGGACGCGTTATAGTTCATCCCACAAATGCTCAATTGGTTTTAGTCATGAAGTGAGGGCTGACCACTTCATCGTCTCTAGTCCAATTTCATCTATGATCTGTCGAGTGGTTTGAGAGTGACACTAGCCATTATCTTGCATCAACTTGAAATCTTTTTCCCTATACTCTGCTTTAGGTACTACATGATCCAACAGAATATACTCGATATATCGTTGGTCAGATCTCCTCTACAGTCTCCACCAGATACGAAAATAAGATCAGTTTATCCCTTAAGCAATATGCCATCTATGGACAAACTGTCGCCGAAATAGACTGTTTCAGTAGGCCAGCACTCCAAAAATTACTCTCTTGGACGTCAGTAGACCGGACCGCTCGTATCACTACCTATGGATACATATTTTCATTCAGCGGTTAAATCTTCTCTACAACCTCCTCCAGGTATAAAAATCAGATCTGTTTTCCCCCCAAGCAATATACCAACCCACGCCATCTACAAGCAGTCGCTGTATTAGATTGTTTCAGTAAGCCAGCACACCTAAAATTGCTGTCTTGAACGTCAGTAGACCGGATCGCTCCTATATCATTTCCATGGAGATATAAGCTCACTTGCCAGTTAATAGACCAACCTGATGTGTATGCCAGCAAATTCCAATCGCTTTCAGCTTTTAGATTTCGAGCGACTTCTTGTTAGTTGCCTCCTTATAATGAAGCAACAACTTGGAAACAACGAATAAAACTGATTGGGATTTGTTCAGATCAAGGTGTCATAAGTGAGTGATGGCAAACATCGGTTAACGTGGTATTATACAGGCAGCACGCCACTTGTTTTCACAGTAACATCGCATTTTGAAAAACGAAGGTTTGAGTCGATTACGTTGCTCGGCAGTATATATGGTTGCATATTTCAGTGGTATATAAAAGATAAAGTCAATCACATGGAGCCCACAATTAACTGTCACAAAATGTGCTCCAATTTAATCCCATAGACACTTAAACTGACATTGAAAAATCTCAACAAATAGGAAAATTTATGAAGATGATAGATGAGTTCGATCATTTAAATTAAATTCGATTCATTTGCGAGCCCTAAAAACTAGAATTTCAATAATAATATAGAATAATTGACTCTATCAAAGGTATTTGGTTAGATCTATGGTCAAATCGAAGATCTACCAGCTATGAGAATATGTATAGTTCATGATTCTAGAACCTTCTCAATTGTTATAGAACAAACAGAAAAGATGAGCAGATGGAACTATTCGTTATATTCTACTATTCAGTAAATGGTCGTTTTTTGACAGTTTAACCAACTTGGTAAGTAAGTATAGAAAATTGGGACATTTACGGATGTAAACTTACCATTATATTCACTATTTTTAAGATAACTTAATTTGATGATTTACTGAATCACACAGTTTTATCTTAATCTTATCTTAATCTGTCGTTGTAATGTTGCTTATCATGTATGTAGCACAGGATTTTCCCAGAAAGTTACCTGAATATCGTGAATATTTTGCTCACCACTTAGTGGCTGTTTTTGGAATCCTATGTATTCTTTGTAGTTTTTCAAGCAGTTGCCCTATGTAACCTTTGTGTAGTTTTTCAAGCAGAATTAATAGTGTTACTGAAGCTCTAAAACTCGTTGTCGTGGACAAACATATATTTTTCATGCGATGATAGTATGTATCTCTGCTCTTAAAAGTTAGAAACCTCTAACAATTTCAAAACATTTTATGGACTGCAAACATTTCATTTATCTTCTCTTTTCAAGTAAGACAGTTACAGTATACGTAGTAAGCAGTATAGTAAGCCTGCTCCTTCTGACACTAAAGGTTTTAAAAATTCCGATTCTTTAGGTAAATCTGGTCCATGATTAATCTAGTTTGGTCCTGAACCAGCTACACTATTCTCTTTGAATTATGATAAGAAGTAATAAACAAAGATACTTTTTAGATTTTAAGCAGAAATGGTTTTCCACATCTACCTGCTTTAGGCCAAAAAAGTTATTTATACTGGAACCGAAGTTGAAGTTATCTATATATGGCAATGTCTTTGAAAATCATTAGACATATTTTGAATTTTCGAGGACTGTCTTGAAGTTGATTCAGTTTGTAGCTGCCTGGCTTTTGACAAAGTTCGTTTCTCAGTGTTCAGCACTAGTCAACTCCGTTGGTTTAAATTTGTATATGCGAATTGAGGTAGAATCCATTAATGACTTCGCCTTTTGTATTTCTAGGTTCCAAGCAATTTTAAAAAACACGTTCTCGAAAGCAAGTTGTTCACTCCTGGCAGTACTCATCCGGCTCTCTAATTTGTTTATCAGTGTATGAGTTTATATCAGTCTACAGGTAATTTATTATTTTGAGAAGGTATGGTAAATCCCACAATTTTCGTCCGCTGGTTCTTAAGTCACATAAGCCCTCTAGAATTCATTGAATATTTTTTCCAATTAAGATATTTTGTATATATTCTTACTGATTTTGTAGTCACAGATGTGAAATCAATTAATAACAAGAATTACACTCGTTTTCATCTCTGATGACTAACTATATATATACAGTCTTATTTGTAAAATATTTAATTATATATTTTCGAATTTGCAAACAAACCTGCGCCTGTAAATTTAATTAGATGAACGAGCGCCATAAATATTGATTTAATTTGTCATCAAATTAACAATAAATTTTAACGCATTATGCTTTAACAATGTGTTATAGATTCATATAATATGTACATATGAAATAATGTAAAAATTTAATAGGTGATTGATGATATAATATAGAAAATGTTTGTCTAATTTCTAAATCGCTATATGGCCAAAAATCAATACTTATTTTTCGTCTATAAAATATTTGGTTTGGCAAATTATCAATATACAACTTCTAGTTATTATTGTAGTTGATTTTTGATACCTTGGTTTATTTAGATATAAAGTTCTTAGATATGTATATTTCACCAGCTTTGATTTCGGTTCGTCTCCAAGGAGTGTTGTACCAAAATCCAAAGAAATACGGCTTAGTTGGCAAAATGAATATAATAATCTATGAGCTTAGAGGCCTTAAACGGCTCTTACCGTGTCTCAACTGAGACCTTACGAACCATTTCAACATATTGTTGGCTGACCACCCTACGAATGATTTTAAACACAATCACTTTTTATGCATCCGGTGTATGTTAGTTTTTGGTCAACGGCGAGAGTCGAACTCGAGACCTCAGACCGCGGCGTGTTACTATCATTTATTTATATGTAAGCAACATATAAGATGCACACTAAAAACATGTATATTTGGCTTTGCTTATGGTGTTTTGGTCGATGTGCTAAACATAATTGTAGATACTAGAATTGTACGCTTATGAATTTTATTTAAACTTGGTTTGTTTACTTTTATGCAGGTCCGGAAAGAAGAACCAAGTCGAACAAAGGTATATAAACACAATTGTAATGAAATTCCATGTACTTTAGTCATTAGGTTTCAAGTTTCACAGTCGATTTAAATCTATATGTTCTATTTATTCGTCATACGAAATAATGTAGATGTATAGTTTAATCTCGTATTTACGTTTGAAAGTGAGTAGCAATTAGAAGCATGGGAGCACATCGGTTAACGATTCGATGTGTAATGAATCGATTTGTAATACATGGATTAAATAACTACCAAAGCTTTAACATTTTAACGTTGGAAGTTTGAAAAAAATACCAAATTTATTTGATCAAAGTGAAGGTTATATCGAAGATGTAAAACTCCTGACCAAGTGCTACTAAATCGTTAGTTCCAAACCAATATTTTTCATATAGATGTGATCTACCACATAACTGCCCGAAACACACTCACGCCATGTAGTGCAATCGAGCTATCTCCATGAGTACATTATTTACCTTTAGAAACAAATATGTGCTTACATTTGTGATACAATCATTTGGTTTACCAGTAGAAAAAAAATGACAGCTATCTAACGTAGCTTTCCTATTGCTTTCCTAATAAAGAACAAATAAATCGTCAAAAATTTGATATGCTGGAACCAAAGTTGCAGCACCAATATTGTAAAAACGTATAAGTAGAGTTTAGTACAGGGTTATGGTGGTCAATTCATGACGAAAAAGTATATATATTAAGAATTACCTAGGACAATGACAGCAATTCTCGATTTTCGCGGTGTTGTGACCAGAAACTTAAACATCATTGCTTGAATTAAAATGTGTTTCTCGCCAAGAATGAAAAATAGTCCAACTCAAATGTCATCTAACTCATTACGCTCATTGGAAACAAAATTAGAAATTCAGGAAAGACATCAACTGCTTCAATTATTTTAGAAAGTTCTATTCTGAAATCTGGTCACTGATGCAATATTTATTATAATATATTTTAGTTAGAATAGGACTTTTACTGAAAGCTTTAAGTTTAAGAAAGTATTTAAAAAAAAAAGTTGTTTAACCAATTTAAGCAAAAGAACAAGTAGTCGTAGAGCAGCATAACCCACTAAGAATTTAGAACTTAATTGACAAAACTTATTAAAAACTAATTTGATGTGTCAGATCTGTGAAGGAATTTTCATTTCCCTTGGTTGTATTTAGATAATCCCATTTTGTTTGAGTTTCAATTCTGCATTTTTGAGCTCTCGAAATACGAATTTACTTTGACAGAGATATAAACGATCCTCAGGTATTTTAGGTTAAAGTCATGTCTATTCTGAAACAATTGCATCAAACAACTTGTAAAAATTAGAAAAAGGTCGTGACTACTTTTAGTTGGTAATGTTAGGTGATTGGTTCCAAAGGAGCTTCATTATAAACCAATACTTTTAGGCTTTGAAAAATATCATCTGCAGTTTAAATGTCTTATTTTACTATCTGGCACTACCTCAATAATTCAACTTCCAAATTGAGCCATCACACACAACATTATACAACGATATGAATCTAATGTATTCAAGTTCACATAGAGATTTCATTCCATTATCATTGAACTATATACCAAGCAATACCACCACATAGGATTAATGAGAAGTAGTATCGGGTAACTAAACTATTTTTGAAAATGGGAAGTTTTTATGCTTTATCGGAGTAATGCCCAAAAACATAGGATAGTTTCAGACCGAAATCGGCCTTTAGACGTTTCGGTTATGGAAGATATTGAAATATTATTGTATAAACAAAGATCCTAATGAATAACGATCTCCACAAAAACAAAGTCAATTTTGACCTGATCCTCCATATCACCAAGGCTGTCAGCAGTAAGAAGGTTTAAACTTGTGAATTTGTGATCAGTGTGATCAGTGATCGATCGTATGCATATCACACTGTTGATAACTGCACTTATGCTCACAATCGAGTTTGGTCAATCCATATTTGAATTCTCATTAACCCGATATATCATGCATTACATATTTCGTCATTGGCACATTGGCATTTCTGGTTGTAATTGTAGGCCATTTCGCCTTTCATTGATTGCTCTATGCCAGCCTATCGTGCCAATATGTAAAATTTGCCGGCCTATGAATTCTGTACTCCAACAAGTGATCATAGATATGTTCATTTGGAATTCGAACCCATTTCCTTCCTATCCAACTGCCACAGGTTATACTTGTGATGTCATCAGCCATTTAAAAGCTTTATGATATATTGTCAGATCAATGAAATTATGCAAATATTTGTTAATAATTTGATAACTCCATCCAGATATATGAATTGAATCTATTGTGTGACCTAAGTGATAAATGAATATATCTTACAACCATTCTTATTCGAAGCACTCAATAGCATATATTAGCACGTGTTAAAATGGCATATCACACAAGTTGAATAAACAATTAGCCGAACCTGTTTAACTTTGTCATTATACAATGACATTCAATATAGATTAACATATTCTGTTTGCGAGGCGCAAAATCATAATAAAAATAATTCTTTAAGAGAAGTTTCTATACGGTTTCGCCATCGACTTGTTTGTTTTTATATTGCGTAGAGAAAACTAGTTTCTTACCGTATGTCTTACAAATGTTAGTTTTATTATGAAGGTGAAGTTTAGTTGAAATCGTATAATTTAATTAGTTTTTTTGTTATTGTCAACTTGTTTATCGATATTATAGTGTAAGTTGCAGACATTGATGACGATGACGAGTTTTGGGTTTTTATTAATTTATGCGATTATATACCGCGCGTAATCAACACATATTCAATAGAATAGTGTATGAATCATTAACATACATCTATTAATATTATGTTTATGTTTTCTTTAAAATTTTACAACTCATGTTCATTGATTATATGATTAAGTGTTGTGACGTATTGATTACATGTTAGACGTTAAAGGGTGATCCAGTAACAGAGCTTCCGAAAGTTTTATTACAACACTTGTTATGCGTGTTAAGTTCGCTTCTAATGCGAGGTATCGATTGTAGTTTTTCGATATAAACATGTGATTTCAGATACCTCCATAAAATGTAATCTAACGGTGTCAGATCACAAGATCTTGGAAGCCAATTCATGGCTTCCATTCTTGATATGATGTTCTCAGTTAAATTTACTTTCAATAAATCGATGGTTTGGCCTGATGTGTGGCACGTTGCACCATCCTGTTGAAACCACAAGTTGGCTACACCAATAATTTTCGCCATTGTTGTTTACACGATGATTTCACCTGCCCGTAAACCGCACAAAACAGTGCATTTTCAGGATGCATTTGATGCTCTGGAATCTCTTCTGGCTGTTTATCAGCCTAAATACGACAGTTTTGTTTGTTTACGTATCAATTCAGTCAAAACCGAGCTTCATCGCTTAACACAATATTTCGATATAAAATCGGGTTTTATAGCTGTTCTAACGAACCTAAACCAACCGAATCGATAATGCAAGGGAAGGTCAACCGGCTTCAATTCTTGAACAAGCTATATTTTTTAAGCCTTCAAACCAAGATCTCTTTTCAAAATACGCCACAATGTGCCATATATGAGAGACCCAGAGCAATTGCAGTCTTCACGTATATTTTCAGCTACAGCTACAGGAATATTCATAAAATTGCCGAAAAGCATGAAAACAGTTTTGAAATAAATTTCCACAATTTACAGTTCCCGCGCTTTCGCTTTTTTATGCCACCCGTCATTCGGAGCACGATCAGTTTTGGGAAAGACAAAAATGCAACTCGTGATCGCTGTGTGATGAGAAAATATCGTAACCACTAAGGTACTACCGGTGACAGTTCAGTACATAGTCACTTTTTAAAGTCTGCAAAAAGAAGAGATTATCAGATTTGAAATACCAGAATGTGATGAAAATATTTCCGCTAATGATACCAAACCTTGACTGCGATGATGGTTTACTCTAATAACAATCAGACTGAATTGTGCTAGTTAAAGGAGTCACATATTATAGATTCCAATTTAACTGGAGAGTACCGTCAACAATATAAGCCAGCGTTAATTGCTTTTCGTTTTGTTCAAGAACCTTGCGCCACTGGAAATCGGTTTTTGTCATAACTATAAAGACAAAAAGAGTAGACGAGTCGTATAGTCTTCCTCAAACCAGACTCAAGTTTTGGTAGCAAAATTTTTCCAACTGAAATAGTTATCTGTTTTGGGGAGTGCTTTGATCCCGACTCGCGGTTCGCCTATTTACGTTCTACCTAACGCCATTACAGCCAAATCGAGGACGTACGGTCTGATTTATGTAGAACCATCTGCACATTGCATGGAGCTATGCCAGCTTATAGTAGTGACATGAAAGACGGGTTGGCAAAATGACTAAAGACATACGGTACAGTTACCTTTTAGTTTACAGTCACTTTTAAAGTATATAGATAACGAAAAAGTCGTGACTCTCTAATAACCATCACACTATGTTGTGCTTGTCAACAGTTACATTATGAATTCCAATTCAATTGGGGGTTCTAGCAAAGCCATATACTTAAGCTGGTTCAAATGAACTTTTACCAATGTAAGCCAGCGTCCATTCATAATTTTATTGACACAAAGTAAAAAATGTTCACAAATATTTCGAACAGCATTACGGTCTTCAAACGACCGACAAAGCTTCTGCGATATTTTGGCCCATTCCCGGCGAAATGCTTGCTTGAAATTATGGAAACATTGGTATTTTTTGTCTCAACCTTGCTCTGGAAAATATCCCAATCCCAGTAATTTGGCGGATTTGCATCTGGTGAATTTGGCCGAAATGTTTTTTCTGCTCAAGTCTTCAAAACTTCCTCCAACACATGATCCCGATGAATTTGAGCAATTACCTTGATTCCATTGTCCAAAAAAACGAGTGGTGAACGGCATTCGGCCGTTATGGCGGCTCAAATCATCGCCATCGGTGTCGCTTGGTTTCGAGTGACTTTCCGTTGGTCCAAATGTATAGTAGAACCGGCAAGTAAATACTTTTGTTTTACTTGTTCACATATTGCACAATCACGAACCGGTGACTCATTGGAGAAAACCAAATTCGGCAAATCGCCATTTTCGTGCAAGTGTTACAACTCTATTGCTCTTTCTACTCTAACTTTTTTGAGCATCGGTCAGACCATGCGTTTTATAGATTTTCAAGGCATTTAGTCCAAGATAATCATTCTATATGTGCAAGATCCGTTCACATTCTGAATAATTTCCGGCGATGTTGCAGTGCGGTTCATTCCACCACCATGGTGTTTTGCAATGCTACCAGTATCGTTATGAACGAAATGTCATTAATGCAAATTTGAGCGCTCTGTCATCACTGGTTAACAGCAATGACAGACTGAAGTTGGTAACACTTCGTGTCAGTCAGTTTCGTTCAAGAATCTTATAAGAAATTAGCTAACTTTAACCATCGATTCGTAAATCAGGCGATTACAGTACAGGATAAACTTAGAATGTCTTCCTATTAGCTAGTTCATTTCGCGTTTAAGGTGATATTTCCAGTTCAATCTTGAATCAAGATGCAATCCGAGATATTGAGCAGGTTCAAATTGGGGAATTTGTAGTCACACATGAATCCCAATGAAAATTCCAATTGGAAAATGTGCCTCCTATTGGGTTGCTCTTTATATACTTTCTATTGTAAAAATGGAAATTATTATTTATATATATTCATTCGTTATCAATATTGCATTTCCTTTCTCATCTAAATTACCATAATTTTCTAATTTTCACTAAGCTTTTTCTAATCTAATTTTGTGAGTGTGTGCATGTGCTATAAAATAAAAATAAAAATATATCAATGACGTTAATTATTTTGTGAAAATAAATTGATTACGGTTTCGTGATTCAGATTGATAATCTGACATTCAAACATAATATAAAAAGAAAGATGCGAAGGAACAGGAATTATAATCCACCACTTCCACTTGGTTGAATTTTATTTTGTTTACGAAACACACCCAAAAACGCGTTTTTTCGCTGTTATATATTTTGTGTGTACTCATACAAAAATACACTTTAATTTTCTTAAATAACAAAAAATCAAAACGAACGACGTATATATAAAATGAAGAAGCACGCGCGCCTAATCGAACGAAAAAAACCCGAATTTTAACATCTCAACAAGGAAATTCTTCATAAAAAAAAAGTTTGATTGAATATTTTAGGTGCTAACGTTTTTGCATAGAGAAAATATTTATTTTCATCTTAAACAATACACAAAAATTATCAACCGAAGAAATATAAGCGCCAGCAACAGGTGAAAAATAAATGTACAACCATCATCATCATCATCCGAATCCGAACAAAAGAGAAAAATTTCTCACCCACGTCATATTTACATAGGCAATAAAGAAGCAACACAAGATATATATATATAAGAAAATTTGTGTTTCGTTAAATTTTCTTTTTATTTCGGGAGTGAAAGCGAATGTCTTATCTCATTGAAAATAATGATAATGTCGATTAATGTGCTATTATCGTGAACTTTTTATTTTTAATAATTTCGAATTAGAAGGGAGGGCGCGGAGGAGATGATTATATAGAGGCAATTTGGATTAAACAAGTAAATTCTTTTGGTATATTATAAGAGAGGTTGATCAGGTTTAGAATTTTTGATTAGGGTTTTGTGCTTGTACAATGCCAATGTCGCCATTATAAAAATTACAGTATATACGTATTTCGTTTACAACTCTATCTAGTTGAGTATAAGTATCTGAAATGAGAGAAAATATTTTGATTTTCATGAAAATGTATTTTAGATCGACCATTTTTCTTTTATTTTATTAGATTTCTTATACACATGTATATATAAGAAACATAGAATTTATGAGTGGGACGCATGATGTTATCCTGAATTCAATTTCTGACAGTCATTGTATCACATCGTGTTTTAACGTACAGCAAAGTATTGATTAATATATAATAATAAAATATATATTATTAATATTTAACCAATAATTGTTGTGGTTTCTAATAATTTAATAATATTTTATTGCAAAATCATGTTCTAAAATCAAAATTATAATGGCGTCTAGTTTTGATTCGAGTGATTGTTAAATATGTGAATATATAGTTAAAATATAATAAGCTGGTGTCAAAAAGTCATTAGAATCCAAAATGCCGTTGATCACAAAAAAATTTGACGACCGAATTGTCGAATTGATATGTTTAGAGTGTGATAATCCGATAATTGTTGACGATTCGTACATTAAGTGTGACGGATGTAGTATGATATATCATTTGTATTGTAAAATCACTGTTGGTACTGATTTTAGTGTTTTGTTGAACAATAAGTATTGGTTCTGTTGTGCCGATTGTAAAACAAATTTCGAATGTTGTGACATCAGTCGTACAAATAGTGATGCTGTAATTAGTGCCATTCACAATTCCCAAGATTTCCTATCAAATAAATTTGACGAATTTGCAATGGATATAAAACGAATAGCTGACGAAAATCAAATGATGAAAATGAAAATTGAAACATTCGAGAAACAACAAATGGAAGCAGAAAAATTGATATCAACATTACAAATGATGGTTCAAAATACAGTGGTAACGTCGCAAAATATTGGAGGTGATTTAAAAAATGAGGCGCGAAAAGTTAACAAATATATTAATTGCAAGGAGGCAATTTTAAATAATATTTTGGAGTGTAGAAAATTGATTTCGCACACTATAAAAACGGAACCGAATGTGCAACAAAAAATACCCGAATCGGATATAAATACCAAAATGAAAGGTGATTTGCGTAAAGTAAACGAAAAGAAAAGGAAAGATTTGGCGACGATAGATGTTCGATATCATTCGTCGGAAGATGTATTTTTTCGTGAGTGTTTATTTTATTTACCAATCAATTTTATTTACAATCCAAACCATCTTTTGTTTGTAATATTGTTTTGAATAAATAAGTAAATTGACTTACCTTGATAAGACCTGGAAAGTAAAGTGGATTTTGTGCTTAAGTATATAATCTTAGATGCTTATTAGTGGACACATCAGTTGAAACTTGACGTTGTGCATGTTAGCTACAAAATTTGATATGCTGTGGGGAATCTATATGTTTCGATATATAATTGTATAATAGGTACCGATGTTAGGTAGAGAAACACATTTCTGTTTAATTATGTTTTTGTTTTATTTATCATTGTCTCTTTTGGAAGTTTGTTTCGGCGATGAGCACTTCGTATCCCAATTCTGGAAACTAAGGTTTATAATTTAATTCGGTCAATTGTTTCAATATCCTATTGTTTCTACACAAATATCTGTCTGTCTGTCTGTTTCTATCATTGCAATCTGTTTTGGGGATCAAGATTCTTCCTTGCCTTGCATAGCTCCATGCCAGCCTATAGACATATAAGATGGGTTATCCCATGAAATCGGTATTCTAACGGTGGTGTTAATGAGTTCATTCACACCACCTATCGTAAAATTCCTTTTGCATTCTGCCCCTATTGGGATTCGAACCCGGTACCTACCGCTCCAACTATCGTAGCTTTAACCACTGCGCCATTTGGGTGTTCTTGCAAACAAAAATTATCATTTTGTTAATCTTCTGAACCATGTTCTGGGAAGATTCCTCGATGGATTCACCACATACAAACTTAAATTTACTTTTTTCAAGCTTGAAATGGAATCAAACCAGTGGTTGCAAACAAACTTCTCTACTTTCACATATCGTTGATCGCATCTAAGGTTGAACAACTTGATTAATTTGGCAGATTCTTAAGTGCTGAACGAAGGATGGTAAATGTGTTAGATATATAAGTTAGCTCTCGTAATAAAAGTGATAAAATAATTAAGTATTAATTATTCCTGGCCATGTTTTCTATTTTGCCAACTAGTATTTATTAATTAATTGGCGATGATGCAATTTAAACTAAATTAAACTAAAGACCATTGCTAATATGTTGTCATCCAAAAGTAATGTTTATGCGATTTGCTTCGTTTACACTAATTTTAAATAATAGAACGACTTAAAAATAATTTAATCTCTAAGCGAGCATCCCCTTCTATCAGTAATCAATTTCTTACGGGATCGTCACAAATAACAGTCGAATCAAAGCTAACCTCATAGGCGACCAGAAAAATGTCCTATATTGCATTTGGACTACATTCCACACCAAAGAGTAACTTGTTGTGTGTGTTGGCTTGTTAATTGTTACGTGTGACAAAATATATCAGTACACCTGAATATGCAATAGTGTGATAAGATTATTGTTTTGTAATTACGTTGACTAGACAAATCTAGGAATGTTATCGTTGAATTTCACCGAGTTACTGAATCGTAATGCGCACCACCTTGGCGCAATAAATCATGTTCATTATAATTTGCTCCGAGGTAATGTGTTTCATGTGCACAAAATTGTTGCTTGTCGTTCAACAGTCAGTCGCTTTTGATCTTAATTGGAATATATTGGAACCTCGTATATCAAAACTAATCAATTTGAGGTTTTTTCTTAACCTTCAGCTAACCCTTAATGGATGCTTATGATCAAAAAAGTATTCTCATTGGTGGTATTAAGTAAACGTTGACCCCACTATTGAGATGAACGAAACAAAAAAATATTATCTAAACTGGTCGAGCGGTTTTAGAGTTTTTGCGAGACTAACAACGCCTATTATATAAGCCTAGGCCTTTGGATAAACTTCTTTGTTAAATCCTATCTGAGATGTTCAATTTTTGTTAACAAAACTCAAGTTGAGGTGCTCAATTGTTTTTCCTTCAAACGAACTCGACAGCGATTAGGAAGGTCTGTAGTGTTTATATCCCATTGGAATGAACTTTACTCAAAAATATTCACACACTGTCTTCAGTTGGTCATTCGTTTCTTCCGAATTTTGTAAAAATTCCCACGAGGTATCGCACTCGTTTATATTTCATGTTATCTAAATCCAATAATAACGAACCTAAATATTGATAAGCGGTCGATTAAAATAATTAGAAAAGATCCGTTCTATATATCCTTAATTTTTTCCAATAAGGTAAACTTCAAAAGCTAGAATAACACAAGCCATTATTCCAATCACAACTATTTTGTTATAGGCATATGTCTGCAATTATTTTAAATTGTTATTTCTATGAATCAATCATCTATGAAAAATAAAACAAGAATTGTGTTTATTGTTTAAAATCTTAAGATTTATAAAGAGGTGTAGTTGCTTAGCAAAATTCTACTGAAAATCGAAAGTTAAAAATTCTTTTTCGAGTAAATATCTGTAATTCCCTAGAACTGTGGCGACACAACTCATACCATACCTATAAGAATAGCACATTCCTGAATTCTATCAAGTACAGTAACAAACGTCTTTGACGTTGATACGATATATATTAACGATATTGCAAATAGTTTATATAAGGTGGGTCGCCAAACCATTTCATTTAAACACTGAAATCGAAATACTAAAATCTAAACTACAGTATGAAACACAAGAAAGTCTCTCTAATCTATAAACTAATTGATATATACATAGGTTGCCTTTTATATTTCGGGATTTGGCAACCCTGGTGTTGCAATCTGTCAACTGACAGCTCTATCGTAAAGTAAGAAGTTTCGAGGTTATACGTACTCAGAACGTTTTGACATACGAGCGCTATTTGTGTTGTTTACAGTAAATTAAAAGATTCATCTATCCCCAAGAATGGAATTAAATCGTGAACATTTTCGTGCGATTATTTTTTACAACTTCACTGTCAGTTGACAGATTGCAACACGAGGGTTGCCAAATTCCGAAATATAACAGGCAAACCCTCGTATTTCTCAGACTACAATATGAAACTAATTTCTTAATTATGATCTTTGGCTGTCCCCAAGCTTTCCGTACAAAAGTTGATTCGTCTGTAAACATAACTTAAATCACGGTTTACATTTCCCTTTGCCCAAATCAGTCTTTTTTCGAGGTTCCTTTCTGTCAACAAAGGCGCACTGTGTTCCTAATTTTGGGGTCGAATTCTGACAGCCTTCGTCTTATTGCTTTGATTGACACTTCAAACCCGTTCGCATATTGTTTTAGTTTTGCTTGCTGTAACTTTATTGATAGATTTTTTTCGAACAATTTTAAAATTGCCTTTTCGGCGTTCACTGAAGTCACTGTCTTTTCCAGGTAGCTCATCTACATTTCCAATCTTGATATTGGCCCTTTGAGATGACTAACTAACAACACAACTTAAAACGCTTTTTAAAGACTTAATTCATTTTAATATCGTTGTTTCTGACTCGAACTCTTTACATTAACTGAAAAACGAATTAACAGCGAAAAAAGGAAAATATTATACTGATTTAAAAAATGCTGTCCATTACATTGTGGTTGGGGGGTTAAATAGAGTAAATTTAGATACTTGCCTGTGCAATATACTGTATATATCGTATTGATCCGTTTCTCGAACACTCCACACGTTCACACTAGGTCCACAATATTGTCATAATTCATGTACAATGGCCAATTCGGAAAACAATCTCGTTTAGTCAAGATACATAGTTCACTTGTATACTGAATATAATTTATTTATCATGTGAGTGAGCAAATATAAAATTGTTGCTCACTTTTAGAAAAGGTAATAATTATAATCTTTTTCGGAAAACTCCGGTTAACAAATTTGATAAGCACTTTTTTACAATATTTTTCTAAAAAGCTTGAACAAGAAAAACCTCATTCAACAAAAATTAGGAATAATATTGTAGAATCATCACTACTAATCTAAACCTTAATTTTTTTTTGTAACTTTTAATCCTTTGTGTTTTTCCAACCAAAAAATTATTATTATGATTTTTCCTAAATTTTTTTGTTTGCAAGCCCCTATATACACATTTATACATATAAATGATGAAAAACCACATATAAAAAAAAATCAAATAAAAAATATGTTAATTTTTACAGCACACGGAGTGTCTAACTCGATTACAGGTCTCAGGATTGTTTCTGTACGTAATTTTCGTTATCATTTTCTTTTTATACCTCTGGTTTGAATTTTTTTTTGTTTTATTTACAAATTTAAAAAGAAAAACCGTTTTGTTTTTTACCAATTTAAGATACAAAACGTAACAAGATTTAATAATTTTTTTTTAAGAAAAACCCAAAACAAAACAATACAGAACTGAGTTTTTCCCGAGTATGTCTATTTTAGTTTTTGGTTTGTTTTCTTTTTTTCGTTTTTTTTCATAATAGTTTTACGTACTTTATAATTTTTAATATTGATTTTCATTTTTTCTTTAGTTTTTCCACTATCAACTCATGCTTTGTCTCATTAAAAATCTACCTTTTTTTGGTTTTAATAAATTAAAAGTACAAAAAATGGAAGATATTGCGCCTGGATATATGTGCGGCGAATGAATTCTTGATACGAATATAATACCACTTGAGCTTTTCGAAAGCCATCTTCAAAATGCTTTGATACGTTTTTTTTGTACTTTTAATAATTAACTTTTTTTTATATACGTGTGTATGTGTTGTGTGTATATACACTTATACCATAATAAAATAATTCCAATTTTTGCACGTTTTGGAATGCTTAAGGTATAAGAAAATAATGTTTAGCTATTTTGTTTCATTTTTTACACGTTACATATTAAAAAAATTTTTTTTTTCCTTTGTGAGATGAGAGAATTTTATGTGATCAAAATATAAAAAATCGACAACGACAAAAAAGTTACCGAGTCGAGAAAAATTTTCATTTTTACAACTTCTAGAAAACAGATTTACGTTTTACTTCCCAACTATAATATATACATGCACAATTTATTGCATCCTCTTAAATTTATCATATTGAATTTTTTGTTTTTTGTTTAAGTTGTGACATAATCGTCATGCCGAGGTATGATATAATTAGTATACACATCATATTATAAATTGGATTGGTGTGCTCGAATCGGCTTTACATTATATAGTGACCCTAAGGGAAATCAAATAATATTATAAAAAAGCGTCAACCTCAAACATATCGTATCAGAGATGTATGCTGCCACTCTACATATGTACATACCACACAAATAATTGAATTCGTCAATCCTTTCGTGCGGCATTATTTCCTTTTGTCGTTCTACATATAATTTGAAATATTCCGCCAAAATAGAAATATTTTATTATTTTTAAACGAAACAAATTTCATTATTTTGACGATATTATATTTTTATTTTATTTATATAACATGTTATATACAATCCAAGTAAATAAACCAAATTATATACATACATATTTTGTTCGTCTTAAAAATTGTGTTAGGCATTTCTACGTTATTTGATTTGGAGATAATTTGATATTTTTTCTGTAGAAAAATATGATCAGATTATTGCTTAAAATGTCAGATTCCATTCTTGAGTATATTGGACATTTTAATTTGTAATCGAAATGCTAAAAATTTTGATATATTAATTTATAAAACAGATTTCAAATCCGATGGTTAAGAGTGTTTGTTACATGACAATGTCATAACCATACGTTATTTATAACATCCATCTTCCATCACTAATCAATTAGTATCATATTTTTCAGTCTTAAGTTTGATAACATTAAATTATGTGAAGGGTTATAGGAAACATATTGTTAATAGTGATTTTTGGTAGCTAGGTCAGCTTAAATCAACCAAGTTTCGGAAAAATCCGAAACAATCAATTTTTCATTATTCACGTAAAAACTTGGTCATTTGGGCGACTCCAATTTGAGTTAGAACTTGAGTTATACGCATATAAAATCAAACTAATCGAAGTCCTTAAGGTGTAAACGACCATTGTCAACGCCTTGTGTTCCCGATTGGGTTATAGTGCTGCTAGAATCCAAAATCCAAAACAAAATTTAGGCACGAGTTTCACACGTTGAGCTATGCACCAAATTCATCACGAAAAAGTCACGGTTAGGTTCCGTCCGTAATTCTTCCAAAACAAAATTAGTACATTGCTATATGTCAACGGTAAGCGCTACTAATCGAAGATGAATAACTTCCTGTATACTCGAAACTGGATGATGTGAAACCAAAGACATGTGGTTTCCATACGACAACTATACATACCACACAGCCCATGATTATTTGAACAACGAAATCGTTCGCTTGAACGCCCTTAGACTTCCCCTTTATATCAAAGGTTTGTTCCTTTTAAAACTGTTATTACTCTTAAGCCCACATCTCTTCCATGAATATGTCTCAGGAAATTATAAATGTCATTAATAAGATAAATTGGGGCAATTGCTTTTCTCACGCCTATGGTTTTTTGAGTACAACCATTCAGTTTTATTCAGAAACTTCGCAACACTACAAAGAACCTAATTATGTTCTAAAAGTTATTGCGGTGCAAGTCAAATTCCTTTCTGTGGATCTTATAGTTAATCAGATATTTTAATATTTCGGTTATCGATTTAACATCACATAGTCTTAATGTGTACCGAAAACATATGTTACATGAAAAATGTGAATTAAATCAACATGTTATAAATTACATTAATCTAATTAAATTTGAATTCCAACATGCATATACACAAGATAATTGTAATCCAATATCATACATGTACAGTATACATATAATATTATATACTGTCTTAATATATTCTAATGTCTATCCAATTAAATGATATATATTATCACAAAGCATAAAGAAGCATAACTTATACCATAAGGTTAATAAATGTAATGATCTTAATAAATTTTAATTAACGCAATTACATGTGTGTGATACTTGCATTTCATGCAAGCAGTACATTGACTGGACTGATTTTTTTACATTTGTACCAAGTTGTGTCGGTGTATTGAGTACAACACTGATTTTATGCTACGTAGTTAGATTACAGACGGTATTGTGAAGTGAGGTGACTTTACGAGTCTCAGAATATAGTTTATTATACTATATGGGTGATTTCATGAGCTATTGGTATTTAATGATACCAGGAATGATCAGTGGCGGCCAATGTGCAGAACAAACCACAACTCAATTTCAGGGTCATGGGTTTGTATTTCATGTTAGCCACGACTGAACAGTAATATTTAACCAGATCGATAAAAAGGACTCAGGTTGATAATTAAAATATTAACATTCCTGGCTGCATGAATTATAACCCATAGTCTTAAACAGAAATAAAATTGTATTATAAAGATGCTATACCACAGCGGACTAAATAAGTTCGGCTATATGCCTATATTAAAATTGGAACATTCATAATTTTTGATTTATCGCTCTAATCCGTTCAGAGTCAAGAATTGATTAAAATGAAAGAAAACATGGAAAATAATTCATGGAACCAGAATGATCTTTCAATTATCTGTTTGTCACTTCTTTGTCAAATTCGAACGGTTACAGTGGTGCTCAAGACGAACTAAAAGTCAATCTCAGAGCTGTGGGTTCGTACTTTATAGTCGGTACTACTATAACAACGAAACAGTTCGGCTATATTCCTTAGAAGATGGAGGATTTTAGATTAAAAAATTCGTAATTCATGCTTTACCGCTGTAAAGAAGAGAACGCCAGTACAGTTATATACTTGTTCCCGATTAATCTCATGTTTTAGTATACAGTTAACAAAGGATTAAGTATTGTAATTCTTTTCTTTTATAATCGTGTGGGAATCACATCAAACATTTCGTTTCATGGAATAGAGTTGGGGAGTATGAATGAATTACAGAGCGCAAAAGTGAGGAGAAAACTATACAACTAGCGTCATTTTCATAATTCAATATTTTGATTAAACTTACACTGAAGCAAGAGCCTAGTAGAAGGCCAGGAAGGAGATCTTCTAGATGATTATACTATTGATTCACTGTATAAGTGGATAATCAAAATATTTCTATACTAAAAATACATCGAAACGCGATTTTATGGATTCTTTGACCCACATGTGATGTTACAATAAAAACACCCAACCCATAAAATATAACATTGGTGATATTTACCGACTATAAACATAACACAAACGTTTTTTTAATTAATTTTGCGATTATTAAAAGTCTGATTAGTTTTTTTGGGTGTGTGTATATAGTTTATACAATTCACCACATCATTTTATCCTGGATTTGAAAGTATCTAATGTTGTTTAAGTGCACTTTGTGGCAAATAAATATTAACATTTTATAAAATCATAATTACACTAACTAATCCTACCTTGCTAGAACTATTAATCTATCAAATAGATTATGAATATAATTTGAAAGAATGTTTGTCAACCTTTTTAAGATCTAGTTTGCTTAAGATTTTTATTACTCGTATAAAAGGGTTTAATTGGATTTTGATTTGTCGTTTCTATCTAAGAAAATATTAAGTCTAATTATGCATAAATTTCTGTAAATTATATGGGTCTCTTATCTATAGATGTAACCTATTTCATACAAATCTTGAAAACAAACTTTTAAATTTAATTTGTAATAGACTCTTTTTGGTAGTATTTTTGGAAATCTGGGTGGATTGTTGATTGTAGGCTGCACTTATTACCATTAATGCTCAAGGCTTGAGTTTTATGTAAACAAACCCACTGAGAATAGCTTAATTTACTATCTTGTTTCTTATAAATATATGAATATGAAAAATACGCAAAAACCTCATATTTACGACGAGCTTTAATTGAGATATGTCCCAACGAGCGATTCTATTCCATGATAACCATCTTCTTGTAGTCTAAACTGGATGATGTGGATATCGACGACATGCGTGCTGCGTGCCACAAGCACTTTTACGATATAATTCGGAACATGTTATTTAGGTCTTGTCGACTAAACCTCAAATTCACTTGCTGAAGATACATGAGACGACATTCCAACGAATGTGATTATCTTCGGTTTTCAGCGTAAACTAAAGCCACTATATACAGACTATTTCCAAGTGGCTCCGACGATTCCAGACTGAGAATTTAAGGATATTTTTTCTGCAGAGGACAAGTCTCGAGAAGGTCGACCAAAATCTTTCACTGATGACCTTACTATGTGTTACGAAAAAATCTGCCCGATGGGTTCAACGAATTTTAAATGAGGCCCCAAAAAAGGCTCGAGTGCATTTTGATAAATGTTTACTAAATAATTTCGAAAATGAGCAGTCTAACAAATTTGTACGATCCCGAAACCAAACAGCAGTCCATGGTATAGAGCCCAACAGGATCAAACCCACCCGTAAAGCAAAAAAAAATCTCCAATGTTAGTTTACTTCACCCGATGATAAATTGAAGCTTCTATTTCCCTGGAAAAGGGTCAGACGGTAACTGTAACATAGTATACCGAACGAAGACTGGTTAACAAATGTTTGCAGAATTTGCAGCGCTACTCTTTACATCATGACTCACACTGGCAAAATAACGAGTAACTTTATTGCGATAACAAATAAATACAGCCAGCACCATATTCCCCGGATCTAGCACCTTGTGATTTCTGGTTTTTTCCCAAAAATTCAAATTTGAGGGAAAGGATGAGCCTTTAACAGTAACGCGGAGATAATTGATATGGTTAAGGCTAAACTTGATAAGTTTAAAAAGCAAGAATTTGAAAAATCAATTGCGATTATGCAATATTAAGAATAAATACGAAAAGTTTTTTTTTTCTAGTCAACTAAGCGAACATTTGTTACTTGTATGTACATACATACATACTATAAGACTACCAAAGGTTTTTGTCGTTATTCAGAAGTTATTTGTATACATTGCTTATTCGACTGAAATTATTTTCCAAATTGAAAATGTGTTTATACTTGCTGGTGAATTTCCATATTATTTTACTTCACCTCTAGACAAACATTAAGAAACGATTTTTAAAAGAAAAGCCAATAAATAGGTATACAAACATAATCTGATTAAAATCCCAAATATTCGACGAATCAATTAGCAACATTCGAAAATTCAATTAAATCACTTACACAGTGTAATTATTTATGTACATTTTATCAATTAAATTAAAATGAACAATTTTTATACTTTAAATAAGTACATGGGATTCTAAAACCAACGCATATGTTTACACATTACTTGTTTACGAATAATATGTATACGCAGGTAAAATAGAAAACGCGTTTATTTATGAGATCTAAATATTACCTCGAAAGTCATATTTCTGGGAAATCATAAATTTTTCATATTTGTGTACACATGCTTTTTTCATAATTAAATGTAATCTGCATAATTTATTTTGGAACATGAACCGCACACAATTTTCATCCAACAAATATACATGCTTATGTATCTAAATAAATATTTTTTATTTGTTTAATGTAAATCTCTTAACTTGTTATGGCTCCAATCGATGTTGATATAGAAAAGTCGCAAAAAGTTTCAAAATGACATATTTGAAGTGAATTCATGCCAAATCTTTTCTCCATTTATGTAATCATTATTTTGCATGGTCGTTGATCATATTATGTGATTATACGTACATGGTATTTTATATATGGTTTGGCCAGCTAATCACGGTATTTACACAAAATATATGAAACATTAACTTTTCTAAATAACGTATATAAACTCTACAATAATTTATAGCAATGATGAATATTACACAAAAGCACGATATTATGTACTTTTATATTGTCTTTTTGTCTTTGATTGCATGGAAAATATATGGTGAAATTATATGCTACATATATAGAGTTGTTACAGACTATTAACATGAAATGTGTATGCGATGAAATTGTCGTGTCGAATACACAAAGACACAGTATTATTGATGAGACGGGTGAAGCTATGTATACTACATATATATATGACTATTATGAGTGTCACCTTCGTTCTTTATTATATTCTGTATGTTGGCTAGACTAGACTAACTTTACATAACTAATGACCTGAGTTTCAATCAACACTTTTTGATCTCTTATGTCGTGCTCTTATTTGATTTTGACAATTGGAAGAGGGGAAATCATACACCGAAAAATCCTCTACAAACTCTAGAGAATTTCTATTAAATTAGAGGATGTAACTTCCAGCATGACGACTGTTTATTCCTTATCGTCACAACCAAATATGTCAGTCTATCTATCCAACTACAATAGTCGTCACGCCACAGAAAAAAAAATCCAAAAATAATCTTCTAGAAGTGTTACAACACGATTATCAAGTCTAACCCCCATGATAATGATCATTCCACAAAAAACCTCCAGCAACTATTATTCTAATTAATAATAGAGCACAGACTTCGAAATGTGGTAACCCTGATATCTTCCAAATTCCCAGTATTATGATTTATTACAGTCATCTCTTGCCAACAAGGCTTCTCAAATAACTTATATCATTAGAATTTAACTGATTAAATAACCATAAAGCTTTCATACAAAACAAGAAATTTTCTATCCAGGAAGTTCGTCTGACTAACATTAAAAACAATAAAACCACTTAATCGTCTGGAAACCAACATCATCCATGAACTGGTGAGTGGTTCCAGCTGCGAGACACTGAGCATTGGCATGCATCAATATAAAATATTTCCCTATATATCCTAAACAGGGCACTACAATGAACCTAGAGGATTTTCTCGATATATCGTTCAGCAGGCAGATCTCGTCTAGTTTCAGTAAAACAGAATTGTAAAAATCACTCTGCTGGACGCCGTCAGACTCGGCCTGTCCTATCCCTACACCATGCTGCAACATGACTAGCACTAAATTGAAAGCAAGCTTATTTTATTTGATATAATATAAATAATTAATTTATTTGCATCATTTCCGTAACATTGGCGGGGTCTTGTTTATCAACTGGCCAAAAGTATATATACCAAACTCATCTAGACGAACTCTCATTTTTAAGATAAGGAAAGTTTATATAGTTATTTATAATATGAGGAATCTAATATAAGCGATGGCCAATCTTTTTAAGGACTATTCATTTCCATCTTCTAATAAAAGGCCATTACTTAAATAACGTAACTTTAGACATCAGTTAAATTCGGGAAAGATTCTGGGTAGAATGCCTTATTAAAAAATTTACAATTATTACCATCGAGCAGGCTTGAATTTAAATAGAATTGTTCCTACTTATTTCTAACTTATTGACTTATTCCAAATCATCTACTTATGTACTTATTATGACTGTTTCATTACAAAAATGAAAAACGGGGAGAGTTATTTTTGAATTGGATCATATCACAATCGGCCAGGTCAATGCCATCTTTGTGTTGCCACTACAAAATTCTATCAAAAGTATAATTCCTCAATTCAATTTACACCGAAACGCATGCCATTATGATGTTTGTGTACCACTGATTTTATCGATTAAACACTTGAAAATTTTTTCTGTAGTACTCAATGTTACAATGTTAACATTTACTATGATAGTCACTTATTATCAGCATTCACTAGATCTATTAATTTGATCGACCGTTGCAGACATCATGAATGAAGGTATGAATCATCATTGGGATTATAAAACTTTCAATGTTCAACTTTTCATTTGGTTTAGTTACTTGGTTAGTCGAGATTATGAATAGAATTCTAGAGTTGTAATCTTCATTTTTATCCAGTTCATGACTGAATAAATCGTTTGCAGTCCATTTGTTCCTTTTAATACGTTACTTCGGTGGTATTGTTTCGGCATACTATACAGCAAGTACAACGGGCCCAGTATTCTATCTTGTGGTACTTTTTCTAAAATTTTCTGACCTATCGAATATTTTTAATATTCCATAATATTGGGTAGGTTCCACTTGAACTTGACATGACAAGTGTTCGTTATATAATATATATGTGATTCTATAAACTTGATCTATGAGTGTTAGGAATAAAACCTCTATTCTATAGGAGCTTCATTCTCTTCCGGACCAAATGTTCGATACGAAGTATGAATATCTACCTTAAGAATTTTTTCGGTTTAAGATCATTATTAGTAGTTGTCTTAAGCCGAGTTCGTATTTCAATTTCTTCGTTCATTCATTCATTTATTCGTTCGGTAATTTTGTTTTGACGATTCATACTATGCTAAAGTTTCAGAACGATTCTCGAAACGATTTTATCAGTAACTAAAATAAATTAATCCCATTGGCACGCACGTACACATAATATGTATTTTGTTTCCGAATAGCATGGCTGCTATTTGCTTCTTTTTCGTTTTGGTGTCATGTTGTCTCTTTTACTCAATGTTCGTTCAGACAAAAAGTTAAAGTTAAACTATCTCTTGTGACAAAATGTAGGAACAAAAAATTTTGGATTACTACGATTGGCCGAAAAATTGGTTGAATGAATGAATGAACGAAGAAATTGAAGTATCAATTCAGCTTTAGTACACTACATTGATTATATGAAAAAGTTTTTGTCGTTATGAGATCGTTCCCAGGAACTTTATTTGTGAATTTCCTCTGTTAGCTTATGTAAAAGTTATTAAGTACTTTTGTTGTTTTCTATAAGAACAATATTCAGTATACCTTTGATAGTAAGTGAAGTTAAGTGAAGTACTTATTGTTCATTCTTATGGAATTTATTGGCCCAGACTTCATGCTTGCGTTTCTTTGCCACTAGCCCTTTTATCAAGCAGAACAATTTAGCTGCTGTTGCTATTTTTGCAACTTTGAATGGTGTCTTTACCACACAGTTTGTTTCTATTATAGCCTTACTGCTTTCTCTTCGACTGTGCAAAAAGGGACTAATTTTGAGTTTTTTTAAATTTTGACAAACGGATCGGTTCAATTATTTGATTAATGGTCCTTCTATATGATTAGAAGATTTTGTTAAAGAACACTTTGTATTGTTAAAGAAGAAAGATTCGAATCCTTTTTTTTTGAATAAATTAACAATGTCTCTTATATAGCAGATAATCTGGTTAATTTCGACATTTCAAAAATGCTAATAACTCGATTAAAAAATATTTTCAATAAATTTTACATAAATAGCCTATAGACTATATTGTAAAAATTGATTTTACGGCTATCACAAATTTTAATATCGAAAAGTTAATTAAAAATTATAAAATGCTTGTGGTTTTTGTGGTCTTTCATGGCAAAACTCATTTATTGTTATTGTATTTACCTATAAATAGCAACAATGAGTATAAAATAGAAATATTACACAATAGATTTCCAAATTGCACACACATCTACTGTAGATTGGTCCAGTTCAATTGAAAATTGAAAAATCACTTCGGCTGATTTTTATGAAAACACTTTTTATAATTTTTTTTTTATTTTGATATTTTTTGTTCTTTTTTTTATAATTTCTTAATTTTGTTTCTTGGAAGAATGTTTCAGATTTTATTACTTTTTTAAAAATTTTAATATCTTTTTAATTAAGACGGTTGTATTTTATTGCAAAAGAAAATCTTTTTTCGTTTTTTTAAGAATATTAATAGTCTAATAATATATAATTGTTTTGCATATTTAATTAATAAATATTTTATATAAATATTTAAGTGAAAGTACATAAAAATTAAATTTTTACTCTTTAATCTTTAATTATTTTTTTTATTCAATTAATTAATTACTTGTTTTTATCTATATGTGTGTTAATCTAATATTGTCGTATTTTTTTTTAATTGTTTTAAATTTTTGATATTAATAAAAAATGAACAAATATATTGATAAAAAATAGATAAAATAAAAGGAAATCAGCGGAGAAATATTTTTGGTCATGTAAGTATGTAGTTCAAAATGAAAAATACTTAACGAAAATAGTTTATAAGAGAAAAATTAAGTAAAAAATGTATTTGATTAGATTTGTGTTTTTTTTTGGCGAGCATGAAGTATCTACTAACTTTCTATAAAATGTTATAAAAGTTGAAATCCTAATAATTAGTAATTGACTTAATAAAATTTTCAAGATTAAGAAAAACAAATATAGAAATGATTTTATAAGTCATAAACTTGCTATTGTAGTTACACTTTCAGTTGCTTCATCCAAAATAGTCGCTATACAATAGTAGTTGTATAGTGTACAAATTCACCAATTAGGTCTTTATATATAATATATATTGAAGTATCAGAACACCTGCGCCAGTAGCACGTGACTAATCGTACAAGTTATGGACTGAAAATTGTTGATTAATTTATGTTAGTAAACAAAACAATTATTGGTCGACTTAAGACGCAAAAGCTGACTAATCGAGTGCTCAATAATTTTACAATTTAATAGATGTAACACACTCTTAAAATAATTTTCTTTAATAACTGTGCCAGTTAATCATAATCTAATTCGTAAACTATAATGTGCTAGTTCACGTCCGTGCGGCTTCTCTTCCGCCTCCGAGATAAAAAAATTAGTTGAGAATTATAAGAAAATAAATTTTTCAGCTTACCTCTGTAATAAAATGCTCTGTTAAATTGTCAATTTTCAAACACTTGTTTGTCAAGACCCCATTTCATTACTCATTAGGAAAATAACTTACTCAATAAACCAATCAGTGTTTGTTTTTGCAGTGCCGATAGTCTAGTAAGGAGCATGGATAACCGATGTTTTCAGTACTTCCCAAACAGAACTGACTCCATCAGATTAGGCAGCTCAACAGGTGTTTCAAATTATTATGAGATGTGTCTTAAGATTGGCATTTAAGTTTATAGATCAATTTGGCCTAGTTATATCTGGATTTTCCATCATTCGAGGTGAACTTTTTACCAGGATTTTGGAATGTATCCTAAATCAATAGATTTATGGTATCGCAATATAGGAAGTAATCAATAATTTTTAAACACGTTAACTGCCCTTTTCACTCCTACGAAGAGAGTTACCTCGTCTATGAGCCTCCAGTTTGAAACTTGTTTACTTAGGCTCCATGTGGCAAGAGTAATATTGGCTTATTTTCCATTGAATTAATGGCGATCGTACGCGGAAAATTTAATCAGAGGTAAGCTAACCAAATTTCCAAAATATCTGAAAAGAACACTTAGTTAATTTTAACGAAAAGAAAGAAACAACTGAAATTTTACAAATGAATAAGTAGATACAATTGATGATAGATGTAGTCTTACAAACACCAATCATAAGACACCATCATTTTTAAAGTATTAAAACCAAAACTATAGTTGATATGTCATAATCATCATATAACAAAAACACTCTTTTTTAAAACTGCTAACATATTATGCTGTTTGGCGCCAAATAACATTTATACAACTCAAAAGTGGGGAAAGACACAAGCCAAATAACGTTCAGCATCACAAACAATGCTTCAAATACCATTGTCGGATCTTTTTTGCAACAATTCAATAACTTTTTTTTTTTTTTTTTTTTTTTTTTTTTTTTTTTTTTTTTAACGGTTTTTACAGGCCATTATTGGCCCGTACCGTGTCAACAATCTGACTCCATTGGTTTCGATCACGAGCCAGCTCTTCAAACCGTTGTAGGCAGTTTGAAGAAGCCAGATCGCTCTCTACGCCGTGGAGCCATCGTCGCCTACAGCGACCTCTTCGCCTACCGAAAGGCGGTTCACCCTTAAAGGTTCGCTGAATCATTCGGTTCGGATCAGCACGCAGAACGTGTCCGAGCCAGCGTACTCGCTGTCCTTTAATTTCATGCACGATATCAGGAATTTGCATTAAATTCCTGATCTCGTGATTGAAAAGAACTCGGTAAGTGCCATCGACGTCGCGTTTTGGACCATATATCACACGCATGATTCTTCTCTCGAATGTTAGAAGCCATCTTTCGTACTCATCCGTCAAGGTCCAACTCTCACATCCATACATGACAACGGGTCTGATCAACACTCTGTACAGTTTCAGCTTATCCGTATTTGCAAGATATTTTGATTTCAGCAGTGGACGTAGAGGATACAAAGCCCGATTGCCAGCGGCAAGGCGGACCTTGATATCCTCTCCCACACTATTATCGTGAGTGATGAGAGATCCAAGATACTTGAATCTCATCACTCCTTCAAACGTGTGGTTACCACTACTGAAATCAATTGCGTCTTGGTCTCGAAAACCAGAGATTAGATATTTGGTTTTTGTTTCGTTGATTTTGAGACCAACGGAAACTGAAAACTGTTCCAGTGGATCAAGTATCTCTTTCACTCCGTTGCCATTTAATCCAATCACACAGATATCATCTGCATAAGCAAGAAGTTGATTGGATTGTCGGAATAAGATGTTGTCCTGAGGTGTTTCACTTTTACGAAGGATGTATTCCAACATGAGATTAAAAAGTATCGGGGACAGCGCATCTCCTTGTCGAACACCGGAATTGATTGCAAAAGTTCTCGATAGCCTGTTCTCAACTTTGACACAGCATTGTGACTGCGTTACTGTCATTTTACACAGATGTACATATTTTTTCGGTATTCCTAAATATTCAAGCGCATACCATAATCTCTCTCGATTGATCGAGTCATAGGCTTGCTTGAAATCCAGGAATACCTGGTGTACATCGCGAGATGTTTCGTAGTACTTGGAAAGAATCATCCGTAGCGAAAAAACTTGATCAGTGACTGACCGATTTGGACGGAATCCTCCTTGGTAGTCACCGACAATTTCCTCCGCCAGAGGAGTAATTCTTCCCAAGATAATGTATGACAGTAACTTATATGCTGTGCAAAGGAGAGCTATACCGCGATAATTCTCACATTTCAAGCGATCACCCTTCTTGAAAATTGGGCATAACGCGGCCACTTTCCATTCTTCGGGCATAACTTCATTTCGCCATACCAATCGAACAAGGTCGAAAAGACAGTTCCACAAAGTTAGCCCTCCGAATATCAAGAGCTCTGAATTAATGCAATCAACTCCAGGTGAACGATTTTTTTTTAATTTCTGCATGGCCATTGTGAATTCCTCATAGGATGGATCCTCAATGAACATCTCCGCGGTCTGTATTTGAGGGTATTCAAACACAGCTTGTGATACATGTGGAACATTAAGTAGATCAGAGAAATGTTCACGCCATGTATCGAGTACCGCATCGACGTTAACACAGAGGTTTCCATCCTGGTCCCGAATGGCAGTTGACCGAGATCTTAAGGTATGGTGCAATTCGGTGATTCCTTTAAAGAAACCACGCGAATTGTGCTCATTGCTGAGTTGTTGTACTCTTAAGACCTTAGCCTTCCACCATTCACGCTTCTTCAGTCTACAAATGCGTTTAGCTGTCCTTCTAGCGAGAACTGCTTTGTTTTTCCTTGCGATTGTAAACCGAGTCTGCGCTTCATTATAGGCTATATTTCGTTGCTCAACAGCAAGACGACACTCCTCATCAAACCAATCATTTTTGGGCTTAGTTTTCACTATACCGAGAGTGTGCTGGGCAGCATCGACAACCGAGGTTTTCAATACTTCCCAGACACTGTTCACATCATCAGATTGGTAATTGGATTGTATAATGCTATTGCTGACAAGATCTTGATATTTTCGTTGCGTTTCTTCATTTATCAGACCTTCACAGGAGAATCGCGTTGTATATTCTCCTGTCCTCCCTGACTTGTACGAAAATTTCCATCGTAGCTTTGCAGCAACCATAAAATGGTCACTGCCTACGAATTTTGTTGACGACCGATATGATCTCACATCTTGGACAACCCGAGCCCGCCCTTTTGAAATCAACACATGGTCAATTTGGCTTCGGGATGTTTTACGTGGGTGTGTCCATGTTTCTAAGTGGATGTTTTTATGAGGAAAGAATGTACTTGCTACTTTGAGATCATGAGCGATCGCAAAGTACATCATTCTTTCCCCATTCTCGGTCGCAGTTTCGTGTCGGGAGTACGGACCTATATTGTTACATAAGTCGGTCTGATTTCTGCCAGCTCTAGCATTAAAGTCACCAATCACCAATTTGACATCGTGCTCCGGTATAGAGCCCATCAGATTATCCAGATTATTGTAAAATGAGTCTTTATCCTGGGATTGGCTTACATCAGTGGGCGCATGTATACAGACAATTGACAGGTTGGCTAATCTCATGTGCAAGCGAAGCTTACACATTCGATTATCGACTGCTTGAAAGTCCAAGACAGCCTTTTTTACCTGTGGCCCAATGAGAAATCCAACCCCAAGATTTCCGAGGTCATCTCCACTGTGTAGCAACGTATAGCCTTGGGACACATGGTCTCCACTTTTAGGCCATCGAGTTTCTTGGAGAGCTACGAGTTCCAGCCGATACTCTTTCATGCATGTGATAAGGCCGTCCAACGCGCCAGGTTTTCTTAATGACTGCACGTTCCACGTGCCGATCTTCAATCTCGTGTCCGGGTACTTAAGCGGGGGTTCGTTTTTTTTGTTGTTTTGGCGGTATCCGATTTTCTTATTTTTGTTGACATTTTTAACAGTGATATTTTTTTACGGATGCGGGTCGTCAGCCCAGCGATCCAACCAGATTTAGTCGCCTCCTACGACAAGCTCTGGATACTGTGGTGGTATTCTATGGGTCTCATGTTTCGTTCGTAATATTTACGAAACACGAATGCCCCCAACCACAGGGCACAACAATTCAATAACACATGTTGGAATTCATTCAAATGCATTCTAAGAAACCTACAACTCCTGAACAAAAATACTTCATATTGAACAAATTACTGAAAATTTATCTATCCATAAAAGACGTCAGATACTGTAAATTGATGAGGGTTTTGGCAGTGTCATTTGTCATCTTGAAAGCCTAGTCAGTTTGATGTCAATTAAATTGACGGAAAGTTAAGCATCTGAAAGCTGCCAAAAATTCATTCGTAAGGCCAAACATTTATAGATGTAACAAGACTTCTGTTTTTTGTTCATGCTCCAGTTGTATGATAAAAATGAACAGTTCACATGTGGGAAACAGTTCATATGTGGGAATACGACCATCAATCGTTGTACTCATTTACTAAGTATACGCAAAGTTCATAACTTATAAGATTCGGGTTTCCTAATCTTAAACATTTTGTTTAAGTTTAATATGACAATTTACAATTAGTAGGTTTTACGATATTTATAACGTTTGGTAGAAAGTTAGTAGATACTTCACGCTCGCCTTGTTTTGAATGTTTGATTGGTAGAAGTATTTCTCATCTATTTCTTGCAGGAAAATTATTTTATTAATTAAGTATAAGCCACAACCAATTTTTGTACATCAGTTGACTTTCCAATAAATGAAAACTTTTTGTTCGCAACCGCCTAACCGAATGAAAAACATTTTATTAAATATTTTATCTTGATTATTTTTCAATTATCAGAGTTAATTTAATCAACCCGCAGCGTGCCCACTGAAATGAATCTAATTTTTATGTGTCAATAGTATCCCTTCTTACACTTGCGAAATGTTACAAAAAAAAATGACAAGGATGGCGGTTTTATATATAATATAAAGATTTATGTGATTTTCCAAACAACCGAATATAAAAAAATGAAAATTTAATATTGTTTTCCCACGCTGAAAACTCATTAAACATTATAAAATTAAATAAACTTCTTTGTGTTCACTGTATATAGACAGTGTATATATAAGGACAATTCTGTACACAAAAAAACTACATACACTAACAACAGAGAAACAACTGTAGAATATAATAAAATATAAATTGAAAAATCCTGGAGCAGTTTTTCTTTTTTATCCTAAGAATACGTCAATATGTCTCCTCTATACATATATATATATATATATTTGCCTCTCTTATACCTTATGACTATGTGTATCGTTCTTATTAATGTCCTTCACCCACATACAAAATAAAAGAGGAAGGCAGCAAAAAATTTGCTTTCCACGAATTTTCTTTTATTTTAACCAAATTGGATTGCTTACTTTATTTTTGCTTCTCTAGCGTGGAAAAATTGAAAATTAAATTTTTCTCTGTTTTATTTTTGGGTAAGGATATCATCAACAACAACATAAAAAATCGAGATGGATAGCTAGCTAAAAAAGAAAATCATAAAAATAAATCAAAATATTTTTTTCATGTTTTATGATTGATTTTTATGGTGTAATTTTATATATATATAAGTGAGACTTACCCATTGTATATCCTACGGTGAGAGTTGTTAAACAGAGACCAAAATCATTGTTCCGGCAAAGGTATATTGAAGGCTAAATATGATCTCACCGTTGTAAAGTAATCAATTGTAAACTGTCTGACTTGGTTGATCTGGGCGTACAAACAGGAGTTTTATTGAGTTAAGATATATCAAACAAAAAGATGCCAGGGGTTTAATTTATCGACTTCTAAATTATACTTCTAAGTTCCAAAGCTTTTGGAACTCACAAATAACTGATTGATAAAATGAGAAAGTGTCTGGTGTTCCTAAATGTAAATGAGTTCCTGATTACGAGTATACCAAACAATAGAGTGGCCTAGTCTCTCTTTATCAAATGTTAGGACTGAAAACATATATGTGTCTTACTCAAATGTGTCTCTAAATTTTTTTGATCTAACACAGTTAAATTTAATTCAATGTAATCAATTCAGAATCCAGTGGTAGGTAACTAATCGACTGTAGATCTTGTTAATAAATCAAAGAGTGGTTGATTGTCTTTCTAAATCTTTTCTGGAACTCAAAAATAACTTATTGGTAATATGAGGAAGTTTCGGGTATTCCAAACAATAGAGTTTCTAGTATTTATGAGTAGTTTGGTAGTTATAAGTATAGAGTGCGTTTAATGCTCGATTTTGCTTGGTCGCCATTTTAGTTTCGATGACATTTATTAGTTGGCATTTGATAGTCGTAGAGAGTGGTCAAAAACTATTTATAATTATTCTATTGTAAATTGTTGACCAAGTTTTGGGTCGTATTTCTTTGAAAATGCTAAAGATAATGTAATAATTCCTAGTGGCTTTTTCATGACATGTTAACATTTGATAACAGCAAGTCGGAGAATTTATGACCTAGAACATAAAGTGCGCACCCTGTATAATAGTATGTTATGTGATAATACTTGTTTATCGATAAACAACCAACGACCAACTTTGCAATTCAATTTCGTTTCAAGCTAGATAACAGAGATTATTTATTAGAATGGAATTTTAAGTTGACAATTGACATAAATTTTCTAATTTCATGAAGAAAGTTAAATTTCATACAGAAAATGTCTTTTTATCACAGTATTAAAACTTATACCCATCGGGCATCTATATACACAGTACACACATATATAAGTATTAAATATCTAGATTTATTGTGACTACAAGACCAACTATAGCATAATATAACCTAGCAACATGGCTTCTATATCTATAGGGAGTTTTGTTATCTAAATATTTCGATGATAACCAAACGAAAATAATATTTATTTTCTGTCCTAAGCTAATAATTAAAAGAAAATTGAAAAAAGAAAATCTTATATAGCCTATTGGTTAATGATAGTAATTATTTCCTTCCCATAATTGAAAAAAGTCGTATTATATAAATGTCCTGTCAACAAAAAAAAATACATAAAATACTGGAAGGTATCTGTTTTATGTTTTACTGCGGTAAAAACCAATTTAAATTTATGGATGAACGAGGAAAATTCATTGAAATTGTAATATTTCCTGTTCTTAGGAAATTTATAGCAAGCAGACTTTTATTTTTCTTAAATAATATTCTTGAATAATATTTATGTATATTTTATATTGAAAAGACAATATTATTTTAAATTTAATTTGATTTTTCCACAAAATTATATCTACGTAAATGAAAATAATCCTTTTTTTTATTATTTTTCAATTTGTGTTCATCCTGTATATATAATGTTTAATCAATATATTTCGAATGACTTAAGGTTAAGAAAATCACATTTTTTATGTAGGTATGTTGTCCTAACAATTTTCAAAATCATAACAGTTCGATCCTCATTCCAATATATCGATCATTTCAAAATATTATTTGTATCTGCAGTAGTAGGTTCGAATTCAGAACGAGGATTAAGGTATAGAATACTTTATAACATAAGAGGTTTTCCAATAAGAGGTTCATTTAGATATTTTAAAGTTTATCCCATACATTGCCATTAACATTTGAAAACGATATCAGCCACATTCTTTCTATGTAGGTTTCCATAATATTTTCGATTGTTTAGCATTGGCATAAGCACTGTCTTTCACGTGGCCCCAAAGGAAAAAATTTAAAAGTGATTAACTCTTCGAGAAATAACACGGCCAGGAAACTTTTCTTGCCAAATTGCTTGTGTGGCTCGTAGCGCCGTCTTGCTGCAAAATAAAAGTAGTCCACATCAATACCTGTCCTAAAATAACATTAATCATAGCTCGGTAGCGCAATCCACTCACCATAACAGTTGTACCAGCCTCATTTTCAAAAATTTCAGGTCGAAACACACCGCCAGATCAAAACCCACACCAAACAGTAACACGTTGAAGAAGTAGAGGCTTTTCAACAATTATTCTTGCCAAATGCAAGATTTTGCTTATTAAAGTAGCCTTATTCGAAAGATTGTTGACAAATCGACAAACCTATAGGTTTTATTCAACACTACGGGCAACAGCAGCAATATTCTCAGTTGTTGTTGGGCGACGAACGCGGTTTAGATTCTTGACATCAGTAACTTGTCCCAACAGCTCAAATTTTACCACCAGCTTCACAATGCGTTGTTGAATCGTGCTTCAAATTGACAGCTGCCCAAATATCAGCTATTCAAAATGAAACCTCTTATTGAAAAACCCTTTAAATAGGGTTAAATTTAATCAATTGGAAATAAATTTTTGGCCAAAATTATATGTTTATCACAAACTCTATATAACTAGGTTTAAGTTCGACACATTGAAAAGAGTAGCAAATGTGTGATGTTGTGGTAATAAAGGATCTAAGGTAATTTAAAATTTTAAGCCGCAAGTATTTTTGAGAAAATATACTTATATAGAATCATCTCACATCATTGCCATTTTGCCTAGTATAAATATATGAGATAAGTATGTAAATCAATATTAATTTATTTCGGAAATTTATAAAGGAGTTTCTTTCCAAATTATCCCTGAACGAATATAAAGAAAAACAGGAAAATGATTGGGTGGGAAGAGTTTGGGTGAAGAAAATTGTTTACTTTATATTGTATACGTCATATTAACAACTCAAAGTATATAGTACACCCATGGTATTTTATATGTACGTGTATATATATAGATATTAATTGTATTTACCATCAATTTATCCACATTTCACTTTCGTTTGAAGTAAGATTATAAATACACTGTATTATTTAAGATAAATTTATTTTTGCTAAAATATAATGTATCATCTTGTCTTGATTAAATTTTGCTGTACCATATATCGTTCGAAAAGTCTTATTAAAATGGTAATTGTATTTTCCACGAAATTCATTTTGTTTGTTTATGAATCTATATATTTGTAAAATTAAGGTGATTTAATTTCAGAATAAATCATCTCAGCCTGTTTGAGCTTAAATCTAAAAGCTCCAACTTTAATATAATGATTACATGGCACACCAATTTGGCAAATATGTCAACAGTTGATTTATGAATGAGTTTTAAATCAACCTACACACATATGTGTCTCTAGATATTTAACAGAGTTAAATATACAGTGTTATCGATCGTGTGGGTTGAAATTCAGTTACTCTAGTTCACAAATATGTTAGCAATTTTCCAATTAAATAATGAATATTTGTTCTAAATAAACATAAGGATTGATTTATTTTGTCGTGATATACAGTTGATTAAAACTTCTATTAGTAATCGTTCACAATATTAAGAATCATACCATTTTCTCGTCAATATGCCTATAGTCACAGTTCTTAATTCGAACGGCAAGATTATAATTCGTCCTTAATCATAACCATATGAATTTAGGAACTGTCATGCCCACGCCATATTTTAATATGTACTAGGAGTTTTAAATAATAATAAAAATTTAAATGGTTTTTCGACGCTTTTTCGTTAATTAAAAATGTAGGAGTGTTTTGTTGTGCCCCACAACGATTCGTCTTTTTCATACAAAAATGGGAATAATCTAAATTTTGCTATTTTCTGCCTACATTAAATTATAAATAATTATCCATTAAAATTAAAATATACGTACATAAATGTAATATGTAATTATAACAATATATACGGAATAAAACTGGATCGATAATTTAGTTTAAATATAATTAAAAGGTAGCAGCATCAAGAAAAATATTGACATACGGTAGTAATCCAACCCGAAAAATATAGAGTGAATTTAACCATCTAAGTGATCGATTGGTAGTATGAGTCTGTAAGAAAGTGTTCGAAGACAGTCGATATAATCTGAGTCTTGCCAAACGAAACTGCATAGTGGCTTCACTTTAGTTATATAGATAAAATATAACTCTTCAGCTACTGCTGGATTATGGCATTTCGAAAAAAGTTGACGAATGAAATGAGAACATACAAAGCAAGCCTTAATTCAACTTGAGGTGCTGTAGGAATCACAATACTAACAAGACACTGTCTTCTTGGGAAAGGTGCAGCTATTTGGAATGTATAAGAGACTGTTGACCAATTTTTCAGCTTCCGCTCTACATAGTAGAATAGCAATAACCGAATTATGTCAAAAATTATCACAGTAAAAAGTGTGTCTCCGTTAGTAACATGAATCCTCGTACAAAATTTTGTTGTACTGAAAAATATAGCATTTTTATTTAGACCCGGGTCGAGGTCCGCTGGAAACCACTAATCTGACAATACCCAAATTTAACATGAATTTCGTTAGACGGCTAATGTTTATTTATTTTAAATGGAACTTCAACGAAATTGGTTCTCTTCATTAGCTAATTGATTCTCGTAAAATTAAAAGATTCTTACGAGACTGGCAGAATAAAAACCCTTTTGGTGTTGTACCATAGTTTACTACAGCTATTTGAGAAAACATAAACAAATTGTGTAATTTGGTTATATCGTAATTCTGTACTGTAATTCAGCAACAACGCAAATGAATATAGGCCATAGACTTGTTCGGTAATACTTGGAAAATAAGCTGATAGTAAAAAACCCAAAGTATTAAGAAACACATGATGATAAAATTCTTAGCTTGAATTTACCAATCAAACTGGAGGTTGAATATAACGCTCCGATGATAAGTCTGACCATTTCAGATTCAAACGAAAACAATGGACAGTATAGGTGATACTTTGGGAAGCTATAACTAAAATGGCCGTTCTCCGCTTTTCAATGCCATCCAATGCCAAATTGATTCGGATGTTCTATAAATGACGCTTTAATACTGTTAACCTCAAAATACTTTACATCCGTTTATTGCAACAGAAATCAGCACCATCAACAAACAACATAATTATTACATTTGCATGAACCATCGTTTTTACTAATAATTTAAGAATAAACTTAATTTATAATCTATCAGTATAATAAATTCGGATCAGTAAACAATCCTTTAGAAGCTGGACATTTCATTTTCTGAACCTGATGGGTGGTATAAAGTACTCTCATCGATTCGATTATACACGATTCGTATTATGAATGGTGATAAAATGTACTACCCATACATTATATAACCAGATTGTTCTTTTTCGTTTTTACGCTAAACCTGACCACCTCTGAAAAGTAACTTAAAATACCTTTTCTCTGGAGCTGTGACTTGGTCAGAAAACTTCTCTGTAATCAATGATGGTACTGTCTCATAATAATATTTTAGTATTATCTAATTTAATTAAATTAGACTCGAATCAGAGCCAAACTTTCTCTTTTGACGTGGGACATGATTTCAACACTTGGCTATCCAACTAATTCCTTGATAATTCAATCGGATTAAGATCCGAAAACTGAACAGGGTAGCGTCTTAAATAGCATATATGGTCCGTTTTGGTACCTCTGTAATGGTCGCTGACCAAATTTTGGTCGAAAACAGTGAATTTTCTTCAAGCTTTTCAAGACTCCAAATATTGAAACGATGAAAATTTTGCACGAGTTGAATTTTGTATTCTTTTAAACCAAGATCCTTACGTAGAATAGACCAAGTTATTGCATACGACAAAATAAGCTGTTAAAAACGGAACCGAATCGCTTCATCACGATCATCGCGCACAGTTTCAGTTATCGGCGCTATATGTTCTTCACTAGACGTGCTGGACGTGCGGATGCGTATTAGCCAATAATGCAAATTGGGTTTCAGATTTTTCGATTGTATAGTGGACTATGCGCTCTCTAGGCCGATTATGTGAACCATAACTTGCTTTAAGCACACGAAGCACATTCCTTGTAGAACCCTTATTTTTGTAATTCACCTGAATAATTGGTAGTAGCTGTATCGGGATGAGTCTTTCCATTCGGAAATGTCAAAAAAACCATGTTGTCAAAGCTCAACTGGGTTTAATTACTTGCTAAAAATTAGTAACTGAGCAAGTCGCCAAGTATACCCACACACACGTCCATCATTTTCATCAAACAACACTTTATCGTCATATCGACCTTCCTACTAAAATATTTGTACCTTGCACAGTTCACACACGAATAAACAATATAATCGGATTTCAAATTTCTACTTGCAAAAACTTTTTATCGAACTTAGTTTTTGCCATTTCCAAAAAGTTTTCATTTAACTAACTTGATGCTTTTCAAACAGAAACAATACCAATTTATATAAGTTTTTCTTTTTATATCCATAAATGATATCGTATTAATGATCTGGTGTCACCTCTAGTAGAGCTTATATTTCAAAATAGAAATATTTTTCAAATGCATTTACTTGTCTATAATACAGATATACATACTTACATTTACAATATAGAAACATTATGCAAATATCAACAAACAAATATGTTTTGACATAAAAGTTGTATGAATTGATAGGAAAATATATTAATATTTTCATATACAGGTATACTCTGATAAGCGCGATAGGTGGTGATCTATTTGCTTAACACGCCCTGTCAACATGATTACTAAGTCACTTCCGAGTAGATGAGCATACATTAAACAATCATTTGCAATATTTAAGTTTCACTGTATGTGTACGTTTATCTATGAGACTGCAAACTTTGACGCACCGAGAGGTTCGCCTGTGTTCTAGGAAAATTATTAAAACGGAAAAAAGCTGTGTTTTGTGTTGTGTAGGCGTGCACCAAATTTTAACATGTCGTTCACTGCGTCATACAAACTTTTTATTTATATGTATAGCACACAAGCATCACAATATCAACAATAACGTGAATTACTTGCAAACGAAAATTTTCCATGAATTAATAAATGAAAAATGAAGATAAATAAAAATAATACCGAAGAAAAGTCATAATGTGTCTTAAATAATGTTAATAACAAAAAAAAATGCTCTTTCAGCTTTTCTTCTTATACTCGAAATATTGTTGTTGCCAAAAAATTTTCCTTTTTACATTTGTGTGTGTTAATGTACAAAAGACGAAGAATTAAGAATTTTGACGCGCTAATATTAATAGACAATTATGTTTTTATATTTTAAATTTTGGAGGGGGCCACGTTTAGGTTGATAATGAAAAATTAAATTTTAGAAAGATGAAAAAGGCTAATAGTGATCAACAGTGTTTTTTGGCTTGATGGTTTGATAAAATTTAATTAACTTTTGGGTGGTTTAGCCTAATTTTCGTGTTTCGTGTCGCTAATAGATATCATTTACTATAACCGAACATTTGTTACATAATTATTTGTGTATTTTTGTATAGAAGATAATTTCTTACAACACGTACACGAGTATGACACCAAGTAATATATTTTATGACGGTTTTATTTCTTATTAACAAACCATTAGATTTTATTGCTTTTTGAATAAATAATGGATGAGAGTATGAGCCGCATTGCAACATTAGGTATATATGTACATATTATATATTATATCGACAAAGGTTTATTCAGTTTGACAGGCGGTTTGAGACATGATTTTTATAAAACATGTATAATTACAAGCACTAAAGAGTGTTGGTACTAAGCGATAAATATTCCAGTTTAGATAATTCTTGACTGCCTTATGCTTTCGTTTTTTACCATGTTTTCGATGAAATTCTGACTTATGTACATGCTTCTCAATACAACTTATCATTTTTTGCTTTAAATAGTCACAATAACCATAAAGTATATGGCTCAAGCGACGATTTAATATTTTAGCCCAATAAAAGTTGGCACAACGCTTGTTGAAACACCCTTAATTAAAGATATAAATCAAAGGTTCGTATCTGGAACCACATCTTACTAAACTTTAAAGATTGCGATTATTTATGAAGCTGAGGATTTTAAACTAATTTCGTGGGTATACAGGTTTGCCTGTAAAAAATCAAAATATTGCTCTAAAATCGCTACTTTACCTCATCAGAATCGTTACGCAATTTTCATACTCCGTTTCGAATTCAGTCAATTTCCGGAAACTCAATTACATATACCTTAAAAAACGCACGTCTCTTTTTTTGTTTCGGTTAGTTTGTGTACCTGTCACTAACTAATCATTTTAACGACTTATTCACCGATAAGTGCGGCCCATATTTGATTCATATATCTATTTTTGCTAATACGATCGTAATGTACTCGTATATGGACCTGTAAGTAGACTTTACGGCATTATATTCCTCTTGAAACTTGCTATGGGTTCGTATTTGTTTCCGTCAGCTGAACAACATAACACTTTAGTAATTCATTTTTCGGAACATGTTGTGATCAATACACGATACATTCTCCGTATGTCACGTCAACTGTTAGCCGGGCAGTTCATTCCTATTTCCTTATTGCAATTATAGAATATAACCAATTTTTATTCCAAATCAATATGAAGTGGGTGATTGACGACCCATTTCGTTTTTCCTTTCGCATAAATAAAATCGATTTCGTTAATTTTACTTCCAGTTTGGGCCAACATGGACGGACATTATCTATTAAGTTTCTCTCGATACATCACATTTAAAAATTGCCGTTTTCTTTTCTGCAAACTGTAAACTTCGTGAATTGGAAATGAAACCAAGTCATTGTCGATGAATAACCGAGGGAATAACCGATGACAAGGGCAGATGTTGTGGTAATACATACTTTATATATATCTGCCAGTTTTCTCAAAACACTCTTGTGTGCTGCTAATGAACTGTTTTGATGCCAACTTGGCCTTAACTTACGTATTTTGTGTTTCTGTATTTCAAAAATTGTAAATACTGTTCTCCATTATTGCCTTGCCATCAGAACTGATGTCATATTTTTCTAATCCTATAACGATTTACAAGATCGTTTTGATCTTATTAAAATGGTTAACAGCTTCTGAAAGTTTTATTCGGATTTATTTTTAAATACCTAGAAATTGAAAACTTTTAGTATTCGGTCGTTGATATCTATATTCGGTAATTTTCAATATTTTTCATTTTATAAAATATTACTGATCCGTCTACTATATAAGCTGCTGTTTTACACACTGACAGATTGAAATAAAATTATGTGATGAAAAGCTCAAAATTTAGTCGATTTAGTTCTTCTGTTGTTTTGTATAGTATCGCTCCGCAAACAATCTGAACTACCATCATATATAAAAGGTCTATTAAGTAGTCAGTAGTGTATGGTTAATCACGTTTGATAAAATGTGGTTCCAACTGGACGACGTCACGTGACTCACATGATGACCTTTCTTCACGAGCGTTCAGGTTATATCGCATGACGGATAAACTGTTCACCGAGATTGTTCGATTTGATGCTTTGATTTCTTTTGTGGCTATCTTAAGTTACAGATCTATATGCGAATAAAGCCGAAACAATGGGTACAATGGGTGCGGGTTATACTGCTAGTTTTAAGAAATATATGTGAAAGAGATACGTAAAAGTTTAAACTATTTACTGACAAATTTGTTCTATTTAGAAATAAGGAACTCATAAACCGGTCAATAAACTATTATATTTATATTATATTTCTAAGACGTTAATCATCGTAAGCGCCAATCATAAATATAATTGAATCATCTTTCTTGTATCATCTCTTGTTGATTTTAACCAAACACACACACACACACTTGAATATATTTTAAAAACAAAATTAATTTTCAAATCCATCTCATTTTGTTAAATCTATTCTTGACCAAAACCTGGTGTGTAAAATTCTAGGCATACATTGAATGAAAATGAAAATTCTATTTTAAGTTTTTCATTAATACCTCGAGTTTAATTTGTATCAAAGAACAAAGAAAATTCTGAAAAAAAAAACCAAAAAATTACTATACATGATTTTCCATTCATAGAAATTTTATCTATCTAGTCGTTACACACAGAATAATTTATTTTTAACAAATTTTTGTTGAAGAATGGGAAAAATTGCATATTACTCTTGAGTCTTGACATGTTTCTTGGAGAGAAGGAAAATAGAAAAATGTTAAAGCAAAAAAAAAATGAAAATATTCCAATCGTATTATATAAAAAAAAGTCATATAAGAGCATTAGACCACCCAAAATAATTTCAAACATATAAATATGTCTTTTAGAGGACACATTGTACATCAAGAATGATTCTCAAGTTTTATTGGCCTCGAATTAATCTAATACATTTTTTGAAATGATACAACAAAATATTCTCGAATATATTATGATTTGGCAGAAAACACCTCAAAGCTGTTTTGTAAATATATTAATTGTGTTTTTCGCATGAAAAATATATATATACGACCAAAATGGTTACGACCTACGCACCCTCACACACATTATGGATTTTCGTCAATATTAAAAAAATCATAAACAAAAAAAATTCGTGAGTATATGAATTATTTGTAACCAGAAACAACTAAATGTATATACCCAAGCTCCACCCAAAAAATATAAATTTTACATTAAATATCATCTCCCACGAATTTCCTAAACAGAAAGTAAGTAAATTTAAAGAAAATAGGTTTTGTCAGGTTTTTCTATTTGCAAAGTACTTTTGATGCTCGGATCATTTTTCATATCGAATTGTTTAAAAGTATTGAAGAAAAGTTTTATTATTTATCGGCTCAATCGTACACCTACTCGAGAACCATAAGTATTTTAATTTAGTATTTATATGTATGTACGTGGGTTATAATTTATAAGAAAATGAGGTGTATTTCTTACTGTGGGTTAATGTGATTAATGCAATTTGTATACTGTTCCAATCTACTTAAAATTATTTGGGCTCAATTATTAAAACTTTATTGGTGTGAAATATCAAGTATGTAGTTTGTTTGGCTTTAATCGTTGCAATCTTGTTTTGGGGTTCGTCCTACCTTATGCCATTTGAGCCACATGTAGGACGTACGTACTACAGGTTCGATTTAAGTATAACCGTCTAGCACATCATAGGTGAGTCTGTATTCCAATATGAGGTAATAATATATGTCATGTATTCATTCAGCCCACCAATCGTAATCAGATCCCACCCCTTCCAGGATAATAAAGTCAAACCTAAACCATTAAACACCTAAGATCATTTTTTTGTATGCATTTGTTACTACAATCACCCGTCTACATCATAAATTAGACATGTGCAATTTTGCACCATATAGATTTCATTTTTTATAAGCCAATAATTGATGTCCTCAAGGTACTTCCAACGCGAGGATCGCTTATTTGCACATTCTACCTTATGCCATTACAGCCAAATCGAAGATTACAGCCACATAGTACGGCTATAGGTTCAGTTTAAGTAGAACAATCTGGCTCCACACACACTGCATATCTCCACGCTTCCAGTAATGACACGGAAGATGGGTATGTATTCCAATATGGGGTTATATATCATGTGTTAATTCAGACTAACGATCGTAATCAGATCTTGAACTTACCGGAAGAATACAGTCTACAGTTAGACACCTCTATACCTCGGACCAATTGTATGCATATTAACCCGCAATTTTGCACCACAAATAAAAAAATATATTAGCCAAAATCATTTTTTCCAAAATAGCCTTAATCAGAGCTACATTGTATGTAAATTCCAAATAAGTAATTATTTCGGACTTTCTCAAGTGACTTAGCGGATATTATTATAAGGTTTGCGAAAGAGTGGAATCGGAGATTACCAGACATTGATACAACCTTGACCAGAGTGGAATTAGATCAGCAAAAATTAATTAAATAAAAAAATTATTCAAGAATTGCCTTGAATTTATGTATGTGTAAGACGGGCAAACAAACTTTGAAATAAGTTTAATGTATAAGACGACCACTTATCGATAGATAAAAGCTTGTGATATCATGTCGCGTTCAATACATTTTGCAACTTTTCCCTTTGATATAAGGAAATAGTGACTTCGGAAAATCTGGATCGTCACGATTGTCACGATTTTGCAATAATATCCTAAACTCGCATTATTCGACTAAAAAATACGTGACCGACAAAACAAAATTGACATTCACTTATGGCAATGACATATCGCATCGACAAATTTAACCGCCACATTGATAGTAAAAGTATATATAGTTTCCATAATTGATGGCCAATTGTGATTGTTTATAGTTTAAAATTTAAATAATACGCGTACAGTACCGCATATTTGCACATCGATTTACAAATCGGCACGAATCGACATAATTTTGATTTTAATTGATATTCTACTTTACTCTTGTATCGAAATTTCTTTTTGGGGTTTTTCATCAGCGCATATTTTCTAGCACATATTTTAATTGCCTATTATTGTATGTGGGACCACGATTCGTTTAAAAATTATATGTGGGACCAGTTCCAGACGAAATTTCAATTAATTATCCATGATGCCATTACACAATTATTCATTCAATTGAAAATATGTTGTTTGTTTTTTTTTTTATATTATTTGTCGAACAATACGTCATTGTAGATTGAAAATTGAAAATCTATATACATATATATATACAGCCAACGCATATAGAGATGGGAAATATATATTTAGATCCAATGTCAAGAAAAATATCATGGCAGGTCACCATGGCCGCCATTACATTATATTTACACACCCGTCTGTATATTTCAGTTTATATGAGTTAAGAATAGAAATAACCTTGAGATAACGAGTACTTATTGTAATATATTGAGAATACTGATAAGAATCCCATACTTTATTGTTTATTTGATGTACAAATTGTAGAGCTGGTGGAGTATGCTCCGCCAAAGGAGTGGCAATGAAGGATATCTATTATATCACTATAAATTTTCAAAACGAAGGTATAGAACTTTTTATTGCGATATTCGATATTGAAGATGACTATATTTTCCCTTAAGAAGTTCTTGAGTAATTCTATTATTTCAACATACCATATACGACTTCTTGAATTAGAAAGACAAAACAATGCTACACTACTACATATATACCATATAGTACTACTACTATAAGGTCACAGTATACGTATATGTTTAAATTGTTTAGCTAAACCTTTTAGTAGCAGGTTCATCCCACAATCATTGAGTCTAAATATTTTAGAGTGTCCGTGATACATCATGTCTCATATGGGTGCAATATCTTTCCCCCTATGGTAAGTGAGATCAAAATTTTAGTGGATTTACTGGCAGCTGAAAAATAGTAAGCCAAAACGAATATTAGTAAAAGAGTTGGCAAAAGCAATGTAAGAAGTGGCACGTCTTTGACATGAGATTTAGACTTCACTGTATCAACAATTCGCCAAATTACAGAAATTTCTTCGAAAATCGAACTTATAACGAATAATTTAAAAATGGAGTGTCGGAGAGTGCTGATAATGGACCGTTAATGATTTTCTCAAAATTATCTTGCGTGCGTTCTTTTCTTAATGTACGTGAAATTTTGAATTAAGAGACTATTATGGATCATTCTAAGATGTTGAACCCAACGTACTAGTTCTTACAGTGCAAATAGTAAACTACCGTTTACTATTTGCACTGTAAGAACTAGTACGTTGCCATCGCACTCAGGATGAGTGTTGTCTAGCGAGTGAAATAAAAATTTCATGAATGACTACCGGTGCTACTTGTTTGCAGTGCGAATTTGTTTGCAGTTCAATTTTACCTGGTCTGTAATAAATATTTTTGGTTCCAGCATTTCCAAAACTGTTGTTTTAGCCTTTGAATCGAATGCCAATAGTGATAATGAGTCATATGGTTGTGATTTTGTCATTTCAATTTGTTGTGTCATAAATCGGCTGATCAATAAGGAGATGAGCTGGAGCCAGCACATCAGTTTCCTCTGAAAGGTTCTTGCAGATCGTTTTGATAGTCATCATGGATTCAGTGTGTTTCGTCAGTGTCAAAAAATGTTTCAAAGATTGAGGTGATTTCTCCTAATGTTTTATTAATACAAACTTCGATTCACTTTGACTGTCCATGTGTGCCACTGCTGAAAAAATAATGTGAAAAAATATTATTATTTGCTCCAACAAAGTTGGTGTCGTTGTCTGTCGCTGTATATGCTTTTAAGTAACCATACGAAACTTTGTCGAATCTCTTATCTCGTAACTTTTTCAATATATACCACTAAGGTCCTAAGACAGATTAAAATGTAGACGTATGCCTCAAATGAACCTTGTCCTCTTCTTCTGATTGTATATATATGTACTTTGAATGGTTCACAATGTTCGAAGTCAACTTTTTCAAATAGATGTGTGTAAACTACCTCATTATCAGGAAGATTGCCCATATAAGCTGTGATACCATAAAGTAGGTTCACAGTTGTTTGATTATGATTATCTAAAATCTGAAGCGTAAAATGTTGATTAACATTCCGAGCCCGTTTCATGATAATGAAACTTAGAATAATTATGTGGTGTTGCACGGATATAGATTTAATTCTATTTAGCTTACTAGTAGTTCGAAAACTGTGGCTCTTAGAAATTTGAGCTACGAGGGTTGCCTTTTATATTTGGGACTTGGCAACCCTGGTGTTGCAATCTGTCAACTGACAGCTCTATCGTAAAGTTAGAAGTTTTTGAGGTTATACGTACCCAGAACGTTTTAACATACGAGCGCTATTTCATTGTTTTCGAGCATTTCGTTCAACCAATCGACACGAGCCTGTTTTTGAGCGATTGACAAATTGTGTGCGTTCCAATGCGAACAAATTTTTTTGAATGTTCATGCAATATTCATCATGCTGGTCCCACTAATGCCTAAGGTTGTCTCTATCTCACGATAGGTCATATGACGATCTTGCAATATCAGGTCGCGCACAGCATCAATGTTTTTGAGAACAACAACTGATTTTGGGCGACCTTCAAGAAATTCGTCAAAACAGTATTGACGCTGGCTTTATCGCATGTTACCCTTTTGATATTATTCAAAAATATATGGATCTAATCATTTCATAAGCTTATCTTTCCTGCAAACAGTTAATTCATGGCGACTCATGAAGCACCAGGATTTACTAATGTCTGATGTGTGTAGAAACAAAGTTAAATATCGGTCATTGAAGCCAAATCATATTATAATCTTATGGGTGCAAAAAAATCGCACAGTGCTCAATTGTCCACAAAAGTTCAAAAATATCAAAACTAATTCAATATTTGTTTAATTTTTTTCAACCAGTTAATTTTTGTACTTGTACCATGCCAACAAAGTGATTTTATGTATTCAACAAGATTAATACAATAGCCTGCCAAAAAAATCTCGCTCGGAAATATAATTATTGGCATATCGAAGCTTAGCTGGAACGGTCCTCTATTAATTACGTTTTCAACCGGAAGTGGTTGCACTAATTTATACGGGACAGCACCAAAGTGAAGTAGCTCTTCAACTTAATTTAAGCCGATTCTCCGTTTGTCGAGTGTGGCAGAGATATCAAGAAACTGATGGCTTCAGACGGCGACAAGGATCTGGCCGACCTCGTACTAGAGCAAAGCATGATGACCGCTTTCTTGTAACAACTTCGTTACGAAATCATCGTATATGAATACGATTAAACTAGGAGGGCTCCAAGATGTTCGTGAATTCGAAGTCAGTCAGGTGGACAGTTCAAGAAGTTATTCTGAAGTTAAACTAGGAGGGCTCCAAGAAGTTCGTGAATTCGAAGTCAGTCAGGTGGACACTTCAAGAAGTTATTCTGACTGTACACAGACCAGACAACTGTCCGAAATTGAGTGCGCTCAAGAGCATTTAAATTAGACAGAACAAGAAAGAAGAAGAAAACTTATCTCTGACGAGTACAGAATATGCTTATATGGCACCGATAGACGCGGAAGAGTATAAATAAGACAAGGAGAGCCATATGCACAATATTTATTTGAAGAACAAGTTTCGTATGGCGATGGTTCGTGCATGTTCTCGAGAGGCATAGCACTAGAGGCGAAGACAAATCTTGTATTCATAACCCGAGCGAATACTGACTGTCGATCAAGAGGAATGACTTCAAAAAAGTACGTCGTACTTAATGCCGGGTTTATTGGTGAACATTTTCTGTTCATGCAGTATGATGGCACCTATTAATACACAAAGGTGCCAATGGACAGACTTTGAGTCTGAAATATTATGATTTGTTTGATTTTTTTGAACTTTTGTGGAAAATTGATCAATGTGCGATTTTTTGCACCTATAAAAAAAGTTGCAATTTCGAGACAGATGAAGAGAAACAGCACTCATGATGACACTGCTATGTCCTGCAAGTCAATTGAATTGCACAACCAATCGTGTTAAAAACAGTGTATATACTCTCATGAATGAATTAAATTTGTTTTTTGGCATGACTATAGTATTGTGGTATGAATGAAGTAATCATTTCAATACTAGTGTGTATAAAAACTTCCGGTTTATAGTATCAATCAAAATTCAATTAATCGAAATTCATACAAAATTCCAGTAAAACAAATAATTATTGTAAATTATATCAGTTTAATTCATTCATTTCCTGATACGAGTCGATACACTCAGACGATATACGATACAATCGGCATAACAATAACAAATATGTTTGCATTATTGTTTATACAATTAAAATTATTATTTTAACGATAATTATATTTGAATAAATAATGCACATACAATGATTTTATGCATTTGTTCGATGTGTGCTGGACTATATAGTGGTATGTACTTAGCCTGTCTCGATTGAAATTGAAATTTTAAACAGCTGTAATTCGTATCAAAATGTTCATCACAACATAATGTAGACATAACAACACATTCCTTAATATATACGCGAATCGAATATAATGTGTACATACGCATATATGAATTCCTGGTAAATAATCAAAGATCGCGGGTGCTCACATCTTATCTTACATTTAAGATGACGTAATAATCCAGAAATGTAAAATTGATTCGTGCAGAAATAATACTGATAAAGGTACAGCAATAACATAGAATATATCATCGTCTAAATTTCATATCATTCCACACTTGATCAAATCCACCGATGTGCATATCTATTTCTTAGAATATAAAAAAACGCGATTCCGCGGTAAATTTCTATTTATTAGATATTTTTAACTGTCTAAATATTTATTTTAGGTTTTATGTCAATTTTAAAATTCATAAATAAACATTATTATTTATAAGTACACGATATACCCGATATAGATATTTGTGTATTCGAGTATGTATCTACATACTATATACGCAAAACGATGTATATGGGGAAGTATATATTGTGATGGTTTCTGTTTACGTTAGCGCACAGCGTGGTGGTTTTGTTTATGGGGAAATACAGTGGAAGGTCACGAAAATGTATTTTGATTTGATTTGTTTATCATTTTTGTTTGTATATAAGACACACAAGTGTGAGATGTTATGGTGTTATATAATATATCTATATGTATATATAGACGAGTACATAATATACAATCGATTTTGTTTATGGTTAAAAGTTATGATGATATATTTGAGTTATTCTTGCGCGCCCGCCCGTTGTATAAACAAATAATGGAATGATTTAATTTTTCGGCATTTCAATATTTGTGTTTTGTATTTGGAGCGATGATTCAGCATAGAAATTATGGATAGCAATTTTGTGATGTTCTTTTAAGGGTTTACGAACAAACTAATTAATATAAATTTGTAATATTTTGGATTCGTATATGTGTTGGCTATCCCAGGTTTGGAGTTACAATAGATGAAGTGTATTTAAGAATAAGAAAATGTTTAGAATGCCGGAAGGTACTATAGTTTTGTATCTCGTATCGTCTTCCCCATCCAATATTTGAATTCGAATGGCAATTTCAAATATAGTAAAGGTATAGACGACGTTGTAGTGTCACCGGTTAGAGTTTAATAGTTAAGAGAATTTCTCATCACGCCGCAGTTTTGAGTTCGATTTTTCGCCGTTCACCAAAAATTATTAACATGCTCCGGATGACATAAAAAGCAATTGTGTGTAAAAGTTTTCGTTGTGCTGACCACCTACAATGTGCACCAATACGTATTATTGGTTCGTAACGTCTTAGTTGAGATGGGGATAAGGGCCGTTTACTTACGATCTTTAAGCTATAGATTATTTTTCAATTTTTGTCTTTAATTTATATTAACCATAAATATCGTTCAATTGTTTTGAATTGTTTCAAACGCTTACTAAGGTCACTGGACTAGACAGTATAATCTCCGAAATATGCAAAATAGATTCACCTACGGCTGCAAACACACTTACACCAATAATAAATGTGGAATTCTAGCAGAATATCAAGAAATGGAATTAATAGGCAACAACTTCAAAAAATTACAGGCTCCAAGGAAGATAATCTAAACGAATTCAAAAATTCAAAGGGTATCTCTCTCCTCAACACAACAATAATAATACTTGCAATGATCATCCTTGACAGTCTTACCTGCGATCCATGCAAAATTGAGAAACGTATAAGCTGGTATTAGACAAGAAAAAAATTGCACTGATCATATCAACTCAATCATGGAATCCATCACTGTACGTACTCTTCGTTGATTTCGAATGTGCGATATGGCGGATACAATGAAATAGGCATCTAAAAAAAATTAATTGAACGCATACAACGAATGTATCGGGATGCTGGAAACCGAGTTCTATATAGAGGCAAACAAAACCAAAAAAATTTACTACTCTCGAAGGCATGAAACGTACTCTCACTAATTTCGCTCCTGGTCATATTTGATAATATAAAGCGGAAATTGAATGTCACACAATTAAATGATTATGATTAACAAGTCAACTTAATGATCTGGGCCTTGCAGATGACATGTCTGCATAGCCCAGATCAGAAATATGTATATAGCCAAACTCAACACAAACATAACCACACCGATGCACAACCTTCGCTGAACAATAGTGAAAACAGATAGGATACAGAAAGGCTTTCTTCTGCCGTAAAGTCTGGAATTCTTCTGCCGTGTCAGGCAAGATCTACATATGATATGAATGATCAACTCCTGTGTGAAATCAGTAATATTATGTGGGTGGAGATATGGAAACGTACAGAAAAAGTCAGATTGAAACTACAGGGTGTTCGTAAATAACTGCCTTGAAAAACAAATCAAACATACATAGAGACCAAAATAAAGAGACAAAAAAGGAGATGGATGGCCCTAGTGACATAACTAGGATGTTATTGAACTGGATGGAACCCGCAAGGTAAAAGGAGACCAGTGATGGCATGGAAGAGAACAATGCTAGCTAAAACCAAGTAACTTAGTATAACATGGGAAGAGATTAAATTACATATGTAGTCGCAATAGAGTTAAATGGTGCACAGCCTATGTAGACGTTGATCTGAAATTGATCAATGGCTCCATGTTTGCTTCGGAATTGTTCTTTCATTCCTAGTTAAGAGGTTTTTTTCATTTTACTTAAGAATATTGACGGCAGGTGTTGATTTTCCAACTGAACTATCCAAAATCACTAACCTTCTTAATTCACCCCATTATCGTTTCGCTTGTTTATAAAAATGTTTCGACGTTTTTGTCGAAGATCTAGTAATCAGCATTGTTATAACCAATTAATGATCAGATGATTTACTGTAGAAATTGGTTGCTCTTAGTGATCAGATTACAAAGAGAGATAATTACTTTAAGCGTTTGACCAAAATGACAAAAATAAAATTTTCGTGTCACCATTAAATGTACTCGTACTATGCTTGGAAGAAATAAGGTGGTCTCGGTTTCTTCCAAGCTAAACCCTACAGGCAAAACAATTTTGATCGATAAATTAACGATATACTCACAGATAATTGTATTTCCATATTATGATAGAGCAACAGCAAAATAAAGCATAATTCGAACTTAGGGTCGGAAAGTGGCAAAAAATTAATCGACAAATCATCTCTCACGTCGATAATAATTCGTGTGTGTTACGGTTTATGAGGTTTAGTTGTGTCTCATTTAAAATCGAACATAACACATGGAAAAAGTCTTTTAGTCGGATGAAATCTTCGATTTAAAATTAAAAGTTTTCGTTCGACGTCGGTCTGGTAAACCTTTAAGAGTGTCGTGAATTGGAGTGGGAGTTATCGGGTTCGAATCCCGATAGGGGCAAGATGTAAAAGGGGATATTTCTATGATTATTTTTGGAGTGCAGAATTCATGAGCCAACCCATCTTCAATGCGACTACTATAGGCTGGCATAGAGCTATGAATGTGCAGTTCGGTTCTACGTAAATCGGACCTATAGCTGTATGTCCTCGATTTGGCTATTTGATGACGTAAAGTATAACTTAAATAAGCGAACCGCAAAACAGTAGGGAGTGCCTTGAACTCCAAAACAGATTGCGAAGATAGAAACAGACAGACAGAGATTGTCTCATCCTATACAGTTAGGCATGGAGATGGTTCTGCAAAGGAAAGAGGTAGTTTTGTTAACAACAAAATGGAAAAATTTAGTTGAAGTTTCTCAATATTTTAAAACAATTCTGTCCTTTCTGGACTATAATTTAGAGAACGTGGATTTAGCTATCAGTACCATAATGTCGAAAGCATGATGCTCATCAGAAGGTTCATATACAACAATGTTATATATAATATTTTGAAGTATAACAATAACAGATTTAACTTACACCTATTACTAACCCTAAAGCCTCTATTGCTTCCGACTGTTTCTGAGAAAAAACCCAACATATTGAATTTCAAAAACAAATGTTTAAAATTTTATTCTACGTTAAATGATATACGCGCCTTTTTAGTTTAAAACGGAAACCAAAGTGTTTTGTTTATTAATTTAAGGATAAGAGTTTCTTATTTCTCGTAAATTGAAAAAGTGTATATACTTATGTACATAATTTTGAAAACGATACATATTCCAATTAGTCAGAAAAACACGAAAAGGAGACATCCTTTATTTTATTTTGTCTGATAATTGAATTACTTAAATCTACGTAAATGTATTATATATACGGATATAAACCTACAGCGTTCGAAAAGGAAAGAGGTGGTACCGATTTTCTTATATATATACTTGTACATACTTGTATGTATTTTATATACATTTTTAATTAGCTTTTAATTTGTTGCTTAATATATAATAAAATATTTATGTATATACAGGAATGCTTCGTTCGTTCAATCCATGAATCATGTAATTCCTTTGGCAACATATTTTTGACATTTCGCAGTGGTTTAATTTCCAACAGTAATTTGGGTAATGTATATTCTTTAAATGTCGCTAAAGTAGAAATGTGTTGGTTCTGATCATAAAACTACTCAACAAGTAGGCATTCTGTAACCTGACATAATAAGGTAAAATTTCAAAGGTAGACTCGATGGTATGATGTCTTGTTTAAAATTCAATGCCACTCACTCAGTCAAGAAACTGAAGATGTATGTATAGACTTTCGCTATTCAATCTAGTCACAGAATTACTTGAATATTACCGATAAACATATTAATCAATTTACTTTGTATAAGGATAGAAAGATCCTTTGAAAAGGTCCTACATACGATTCAAATTTGTCGGACTGTTGATCGAACGTGATGAATGGAAATTTATTCCCAACTAATCAAATTGGATTGTATGTATGCAGTATCAATTTGGTTTAAGCAATTTAGCAATTTGGTTGGAACGGCCGAATTTGATCGTGCATTAGGTCAGATTTAATATAAGTTAACTCGTTATTGTTTCCCCCAAAACATTTTCCTAATAATTATTTTTCAAAATCGTGGTTGCGTAGATCTTTGCTAGCATCAATGTAAGGCACGAATAACTCCAAAAATTGATAATGTATAGAACATAAAATCGTCAATAATCGTTCGAAATACGTGCATAGTACGACCGCAAGTAATTTTACCTTTATACCTGTCTTACCAATGAACACACAGTTGGGACTATAGGGGAGTATAGTTTACTGTCAATATGAAGGATGTATTTGCCTCATACAAAAGCCCAGAAAGTCAAAAACGAGTTTGACAATCAATAGTGAAAGAGTCGACTACAGTCTATGACATCAATATTCCAGATCATCTGAGAATATAACACAAATTTACAATTTTAGCAAAGATTTGTATAGCGTACCGACCCGTTTTTTTTATGACGTCAAAGTCGAGAAAATATTATGGCGAAATGATGTTTGCCATTTTAAAAATGGCCTGCAATAATTTCATCCATTTGAATCCAAATTTTGGTTTTTACTGATTTTGCGAAAGCTTCTACCTCTGATCTCAATGTTTTCCGAGTATCCGGTTTCATGGTTGCTATTGTCATCTGTACAAAACTCCTGGCAACAACGATTTACGATATAAATGAGGATATCGCACTTGATATCTGAATGATCCGAATATTCGAGTTGGCTCATTCTGGCAATGGATAGTGAGGCAATGTATACCACAAAGTGTAGGTAAGTCTTACTGTACATATGAGGGTTCTAGATTAAATTGTACAAATTGAGAGAACTTCAGCCATTATCAGTAAGTCATATGATCTATCAATATCTCAATCAATATTATATGCAAGAAAGTATAACCAAGCCACGTTTCAAGCCTTTGATCTCGTTGTTCAGTCGAGCATCTGCATGCACTCCAATATCGTGCTAAATCGAAGAATACTAGCCCTGACATGTAATATGATCATGTAAATTTGCCCTAAACTAGTATCTCCAAAGGCGAAAGTATGGTTTAGGCAACACAATGTTGTAGAGGTTATGGAATGACAGCTCAATCAGCAGATCTTAATCCGATCGAGAATATGGTCAAAAAAACATTAGTACAATAACACTCACGAATCAAGAGATTTCCGGTTTTTTTTAAAAAATGGAGAATTTCAATAGAAATGGTTTATTCTTAGTATGCCTTCGCTATTTCCACTTTTTTCTCATCTCTCTGTTAGTGAATACATAAATTCTACGATGGTAAAACGACGCGTCTTTGAACCGAAACCATTCATCTAACCAATATTACACTCCTTGGGAAACAGGCCAAGTGTAGCTGCCAAGTCATGCGCCATCGAACGTAATAACATGTAATAATTCGAGACGACCAAAAATGGTGGCGAAAAAGGTGAGTTCAGATCTCATCCTAGCATTTTCGTGTTCTGAAAAATTCAAGTGCAATGACATAAAGCGTGGTCGTGCAAAGTCACTTGTTCGTGTCTCATGCCCCATTCTGACCTTTTTCAAGCAGCACATGGTTCTGATTGATGATTTATCATCCATCAATCACAACCATGACAGTTTTGACCAGTTACAGCAGCTCGTAATACATGATTCCATTCTGGTTCCTCCAAACGATAACTTAGGAACTGGCTCTTCGATTTTCCATCTGCTACATAGTCAACTCCTGTGGCACCCATTTTCCATTCGTTTGAATTTTTCCCATAGTATGTAAACGTATGTCTCTGCAAATTGATCTTGAGTTTACGTTTCATTTTCATCCAATAAAGCTTGCAGTTCTATGTCTTTAAATTTAGTTTTTTTAGTATTTCGAGGCACTTCTTATCATCAATGTCGAAATCACCACTTCTGAAGCGTTTAAACCAATCTTCAGAATTTTCATTGCTATATATGTGCTGGTTATCGTTAACAAATGTCGACGCTATGAACAAAACCTACGTATCAACTGTTAAAACATTTATGCTGTCGATCTCAGTGATAGAGATATAGACAGAACGATGTAGGCATAACTCGATGAATGCCTGACGAGGCCCAGGAATTTCCTACAAATGTTGACTTGGCTTGTGTTATATTAACCACGAAATATAAAATTCTATGTATTCTTTCGGGAGTGAAGGAGTTGTGTTAAACTTATCAATTTATAACAAAATAAGTTCTTAGAATTTGCAAATTAAATTAAAAAAAAGTTTTGTGTATCGAAGGCGTCGTTAAATTAAAACGAATTTTCTATTATAGGGTTTTCATTTTTTTTTTCATCATAAATACCACAGCATTTACTTTTGCCATACTCAGACTAAGTTTTGTGTTGTTTTCGACACAGTGCCTACACAATACGTGAATCCGATTCGTTTTGTAATGCTAAATATAAATAGGATAAATAATAATCCATCGTTTAGATAATTTAACAAATTACTTTTCATAGCTATAGGTATATACATATATACACATATTAACTTATGTAAAGCTACCCCTCGCTCAAGACGGAAAAAAAAGTTTATATGCATAAAGGGTGATCCAATGAGAGCTTTCGGAAGTTTTTTGAAATAAAACACATAAATTGTATTTGTGACATAAATTCAGTTAACGACATTTAATGTTTAACAAATAATTTCTGTTCCTTAGATGATTCATTCTATAGGTCTAATTTACCAGCACTCTTGAGAGCATTTCGGTCGATATTCCGTTAACTAGGCGTGTTATGTTGGCTTCTAATGCAGGAATCGATTGTGGTTTGCTTCTCAATCAGGAATCGATTGTAATCTTAACAGCGTCAAATCACAAGATCTTGGATACCAATTCACGGCTCTCTTTCTTGATATGATGTCTCATTAAAATTTTCCTTCAATGAATCGAATATTTGGTCTGCTGTGTGGCACGTTGCATCATCCTGTTAAATCCACAAATCATCTACACCAATATCTTGAATTTAATGTAATACAAATTCGTCGGTCATTGTTTTGTAGTATACGCCACTGATATTTACACGCTGTCCTTCCGAAGTTTTTAAGAAATACGGTCCGATGACGCCACCTGTCCATAAATAGCACCAAACAGTGCATTTTCAGGATGCTTTGGAAGGTCTTGAATCTCCTCTGGCTGTTCATCAACACAATTTTGGAAACGGATCAATTTGGAGCTTTCGCAACTCCCATAAACCAAATCGATGACGCTAAAATAGGTCAATCGGCTTCAATTTTTGAACCAGGTGTATTTTGTATGCCTTCTGTTTCTTTAAAATACGCCACAATATGCCATATGTGAGACCCAGAGCTTGAGAATGGCGAAGAATTGATTGATTGCGGTCTTCACGTACAGTTACAGCTTCAGCAGCAATGTTCACCTTAGATCGACTTGTATACGCACTCAAGTCAATGAATACTGAACACAAATGTCATATGAACATGACAGTTGTTAGGCATGAATCCCGATGACAATCTCAATTATTATTATTTTTTTTAAATAAGCTTTAATTGGGTGCATGGCAAACTTTAAGACAGTCCTAGCTCCTTGTAACTGTCAGAGCTCCTGCACTCAACGCGCGGTCATTCATGTAAAGGTTGATGGCCGCCTTAAACTTGTGCATTTTATACTCCAACGGAAACAGAAAACCGAATAACGAATTTCACTTCCTGGATGTTAGATAAATGAATTCAATTGGAACAACTACCTCCTATTGGATCACTCTTTACATTACGTGTATATAATTCAACAGGTTGATATTCAAAATAAACAAGATACAACCAAAAAATGTTTAGAAAAATTCTTTTTACGATTTTCCCTCTACTCATAATGTGCATAATGTGTCTAATATGTTTTCTTCTGCGGCTTGAGTACGAGTATATAGCAGAAAACCCATATTATATAAGATACATGAATAGTATTAAGAAGAAAGTTTATGATTTACAATTGTATTAATATATCTTTGTATATATAAGATGAAAAACGAAACGAGAAATTGAATTTGGTTTTCTTATTTATGAAAAAAAAATGTATTCAATCGTTTAACAATCTAAGGATTAAATAAGAAAATATGAAACTGTTTAGCATATATTATACTAGTAGCTAGACGTTTACTTTATGGAAATGTGTTTGATTCAAGTGTATGTATATATAGCTTGTAGTTGAAGGTATAGCCATAAACAAATCTTTTAAAAGAAATCTAATTCTGTTTGGTGGTGTATTGGGTATTTATACGTCTCAATAGTATATTTTATGTTATTTCAGCTTGACTTTTAATATAACTGTTAGTATATCAAGATTTATATGAAGCATCATAATTCAGTTTAAATCCATTTTTTATATACTCTTGGTGATAGATAATAGTAAATAATATATAGGAATAACCCATAAATAATTCAATTAGTGTCACTCATTGAACAACGATTTATGTTCATTGTCTTATCACTTTTATGAGAAACGTATTAAATCTTGTTATATTTACATCGTAAATTTGTTAGAATATAGTTTGTTTTTTTTTCAATCATACCCTTAATCATAATATTTTCCGAAAGATGAGTTAAATCAATAACTTACGAGGTTAGTCCAAAAAATACCGGGCCTGATGCAGTTTTTGTTTGTACAAAACCAGTATGATCGAAAGTAACGTCCTTATAAACCTTAAGTTTACTTCGTATGTGTAAAATATTAGATAAGATTCGTTGAGATACCACAGGATCTTACTCCCCTATTACCGTTATGAGAATCTGTTTGAGCTTCTTACGTAGCATGATAAGTCTCGCACTTACAGTTTTCGAGATCAGAGAGGCAGTCCATGAAGAACATACCCAAAAATTCATGTCTTTTGTGTGCCAAAGCCGGGCATGAGCATAGGAGGTGGACTACCGTATCTTCCTCCTCTTCCTCATTACAGTCATTTACTTTTAGACCTAGCCTTCTCGCATGTTCTACAAGAAGGCAGTGTTTTGTGAGTATCCCCACGATCGTTTTTAGTTCACGTCTTCGCAGGGAGATAAGTTTCTTTGAGCGTTTCAAGTCCAGCTTAGGCCAGACTAGTCTTGCTACTCTACATGAGTGGATGTTCTTCCATGACATACTCTACATGAGTGGATGTTTTTCATTAAGAGATGAGCTGTAATCCAACGCCACTCTAGACGGCAGAGAAACAGAGTCCAGCGACTTGATATCCGCCTGACTGTCCACATAGATTGCGATATCAGTCGAGAATAGCACATTATGTTTCAACCAGTTGAGGACCTCCTCAATCGCTATTACCTCTGCCTGGACCACGCTACAGTGATCAGGGAGACGAACTGCTATATCTACTTCTAATTTATTACAGAAGACTCGAGCTCCTACTTTACCGTGTAGCTTGGTGCCATCCGTATAGAACTGCAATGCTTCCGTTTCCGCTACAAATCTGTTGATGCAGCAAACGATAGCAGCAAATCTGTTGATGGTGAGATGGGTCACTAGAAATAGAACAAAAATTTGAAAAACTAAAAGGCGGGGTGAAATTACAGGGAAGGTGATTTTTAAGAAACAACATGAGAATACTCACCAAGATTTTCATAGTGCGTCTATCATAATTCAAAAATGACTGAGATCTTTGCTGATTTATTGTTCCGAAAAAGGTTTTGGATAGGCGACAAGAAATAATTTTGTCTCATCTCTTCTGATGCATATAATAACGGCACCCATCGATCAGGCACAGGACCTACAAAAGTAAATCCTGCACAATTTTTCTGCCAAAACGTTTATTTTATTTAGTATATCCATTTGATTGAGTATCCAGTCTCACTTCATTCTGACTACCTATATAGTTAATTCAATTTTTTGGAAGTCGCACTTGGAGCAACCTGGCTACGAGAAAGGATTCAGATACGACAATCTCTGTATTTCTTCTCCTTTCGATATGGTGTATAGTTTTCAAAATTCTGCCTGAAATTATCGACACTAGCATATACTAACCAAAAGGGGATATATAGATAAATTCACCTCAGAATTTGGCTTGAATAATCCGGGACTACCCAAATTATAGCATACTGATCCAACTGTAAAATTCGTCGCATCGTTATCGGAGTGGTAGGATGAGCTGTTTTAGTCCTATTTGTGTAATAGGCACAGCCACCTTAAGATCGCACGGGGTTTAGTGCATAGCCCCACAAGACCGAGATAATAATTCTGAGAGTTGGCTTAGATGATTCTTTCAACCCCACCAATCAAACGTAATTATGGCTTAAATAAAATGAGTCTGTATTTTAAGCCCCATGATTTACCTATATTGAATGTGTATGCATTTCCAGTTACATGCTTTATTGCATATACGTTATTTATATCGGAGCTGTCCAGCATACTTGGCGTGAGTTTACATTTCATCCAAGTCCTAATGCAAACATCCGCAATATGGTCAGAATTTCAAAAGTTGCATATTGACTGCAAATAAAAACATGAGTCTGCTGTGAACATAATAGATACTATACGTTTGCTCACACTAACACTACAACGTAATGCACCAGTTCACTCTTCCTTCATCGCAATGGCTAAAATCAAAAAGTTATTGTTTGAATTACTTTCTCAACCATTCTATTCGTCAGATTGAGCCTTATCGGGATATTATTGTTTACAAAACTGTCAAAATAAATTGGTTGTAAAATTTTTGCCAACAATAAAGAGGAAGTCTACGAGTAATGGTTATTTTAAGGATCTCTATGATTCTCTACGGGTATAATATAACAAGGAACTAGTACTGGCTACATGGAAACAATTTTTCATGTGATTTGTCTGGCGGATCTGGCTAAACTGAACTTAATAATTATTATTATTAAAGAGGACTGGAACCTTAGAAATGTCCCGCTCTCAATCAAGTCTATGATATAAACCGAGGATTCTATTACAATTCGCTATTTTCCTCTGTTAAACTGGGAAACTGCAAGACCATGGTAGAGGGAACAGCTCTGGCCTACTAGAATCTGCTAGACCAAGGTATAGAGAGGTCAGCTCTGGCTTACTCTAAGAGATCTAAAGTTAAAAACAGAAAACAACAAAGACTGGACAGAGTTCGAGAGTTATAACAAAAGGAATTTCAAACAAGTCCTATTAATTGTAAATCAATGAATAAAATGGCCATGGCCATTTTAAGATGATCTCTCTTAACGACAAATATAACTATATTATACCTTCTTTCCTTGATATTTAATGATGTTCTTTATAGCTTTCTTAGCAATATTCGAAGCCAAGGGTGCGACTGGTTCGTGTTCGATCTGTTCCAATCGAGAACTCGCTTTGGTCAAAGAGTTGGCTGTCATATTGTTGGAACAAATAAGACTAATAAAAGTTTGCAGTCTTTGAGCAGTTTTCAATTGGTCAGAAGGAACAGATTTACTGTCTGTACATAGAACAATATTTTCACTTAGAGTCGCGAGTTTAAATACTTCAATCGCACAAGGATTGAGTGTTATCAGCTCCACCTAAAACTTTAGAACATTCACTGATTAACCGTATCAAATTTTGTAAAGACGAATTGAAGATAATAAGTTAGAACCTCAGACAGGAAGAAAAAAGTCTAATGAGCTGGTATTTGGGTCGAGGAGCATCTGTAATGGCTCTACATGACATATACCGTGTAGAATGTTTAGTTTAATCAAAAAATTTCTATGTATTATTGCTAAGCAAAGAACGTACTTATCGCTCCCTTACATTTCCGTCGAAGCTGTAGAGACAAGGAGGATAAGTGACTATGTACCATTTGTTATGCACGAGTCCTTGTTCTGTATAGTGTATTGGTCGAAAAAGGCGTTTGCACGATCTTACGCATAGAATGCTGTCGCAAACAGAAGTTTTTTAAGACGTACAAATTGAGCTTTTCATAAAGATGGTGACCATTCTACATCCTTTATGAAACAATGACAACATATCTAAAGGTAAAGCAAGGTTTGATGCTTTAAGTGAATGTATTTTAAAATAAAGGAGTAGGATACACTCCGGGTCGTGAGTGCTACATAAACTATAAAATTTGTCGATATCAATTCAAATTGTGTGTGTAAGATTATAGGTTGTGATTCGTCTCAGCTCTTTAAACGTTGATACCTTCGATTGATGCCAGAAATGTGGGTTTTAGCATACTGTAGTAGTAAATTGATATATCGAGAAGACCAATCAGTTAAATAAAATAATTAGTTTCGGATTAATGAAATTGTTAGATTATTCTGCTATAAATTAGTTAGTTTCATTGTATCTACTATATCGTTGATAAAGAATATTTATTGTTGTCTATGTTGCTAGAGTTAACGTTATAAGCGTTATCTAAATTAATTATCGTTGGTTCTATGGATATACGATTTTATTTTTAATTATTGCAAATAAAAGTTTTTTATTTATTATTGGCATTATATTATGTACTTTATTGGTTGTATTGTCGTTGTAAGTAACTTTTAATGGTATAATTATGTTTTTTATTGCTTTTACATTCTTCATATTATAAGTGTTGGAGTTATTTATTATTTTACGTTTGTTTCTTAAATCCACCCGTTAAGTAGATAATTTGCGATCAGTCAATTGGTTAAATATTGTTCCTTATCTCTTAAAATCTGTTGCGACCGAAGGAGTGTCTACTCTTGAGGTGCGCTTTTATTGTCCTACTTTAGGCCGTTGTCATCGAAATCAAAAATGTATTTAAATTGACCAGCTGAAGATTGAAAAGATCCATTGTTGCCCCGTATTGTGTCGACAATCTTGACTACATCTTTTCGATCACAGGCCACTTATCATACTGATGTAAATCACCAGAAGATTCCAGATCGATCTCCACATCATGGAACTATCGTCGTCGATAGTGATCACTTAGCATGCCGTAAAGCGGCTCTATTTTATAACAGTTCACCTCAAACATTTATATACATGACAATTAGTCTATTCAACACTTTGTACGATTTAGCTTTTGATTTCAGAAATAAACGTAGAGGTTATAAAGACCAATTGCCTGTAGCAAGAACTTTAATATCCTGGCCCTTACTATTATCGTGAATAATGGAACAATTAAAATAGTTGAATCTTATCAGTCCTTCAACGTGTGGCTACCACTATTGATCAACATATTCAAGATGTTGATTAGAAATATGATGTTATCTTGATCTGTTTCACTTTAACGATGTATGAGATGGCATGATATTAATAACTATTGGCGAGAGTACATCTCCTTGTCGAACACCCAGAATTAATTGCAAATATTGCAATATAACCGTTTTTTAACTTTGACAAAGATTGGGACTGTCTACCTGTCTCGATCGAGTTGCAGGTTTACTTGAAATTTAGGACTACCTAGTGTATACATAATACATCGCAAGATGTTTCATAGTAAGGTCGAAAATACAGATCGAAAAGTTACCTGTCCCAAAGAACGATGTTCCATTAATCGTTACATCTCCTTAATAAATTCCTCAATGCCCTAGAAAGAACAACTCTATTTCGTTGTTCAACCGCAAGATACGACACTCTTCAGATGGTCTATGTTTGAGCTAAAATGAGCTGTATCGACATTCGAGGGTTTTAATTATTCTCAAACAGGTTTAACTTTATCTTGATATTTCTAAGACCTTAACAGGATCGTAATATATATTCTCTTCTCCTCCCTGACCTACTAAAACGTCCATTATAGCCTTGCAATGCCCTGGTGAAAGTCACTGCCTACAATGGATGCAAGTAAATTGTAAACTTACGATTATTGTGTAGCAATGTATATCGTTGAGATATATTGTCTATATTTAGGCTACATACATTGTCTGTATTTCATAGAAACTTGTTTTGGAGACGATAATTACCCTAAATCGACTAGCAAGTCTGAATAATCAAGTTTGACTTCCCTGGATTAGACACCAGTGACATACAGGTATCAAAGGAAATATATTGGCTGACAAATAAGTCCGTTTGGGTGCAACTTTCACTTTTCTGGGACCTAAGCTCGCTTTAGAAGTGACACCAGAAGAGATGGGGTTTTCGATGTCGATTATCAAAAACCTGCTTTTGATCCCAGTCCTACTTGAATTATGATAGACGGGCTTTAAGGATATTGCTGGGAATTCTCACAGGGCATTGTTTCATTAATAATCACGTGTTTCAAATGAAAATTCGGAACATCGCAAACTGCGAACAGTGTGGTTGAAGAAAAGAAGAAACTGTTGAGCATTTCTTGTGCTCCGGTTCGTCATACTCTTCCCATAGACTGCACTGCTTTGGATCACAATTCCTATGTGAGGATCAACTAACGACCTTGAGGATACCAGATATCTTGGACTTCATTAGAAGAACAAATAGATTTCGGGACTAAGAATTTATGTCTGGGAAGCGATGTCACAATGGGCCAATCGAGCCAGAGTGGTTGAAAAAAAACGAGGTCCGGATGATACTCTCTCATATATGCGATTGGTACGTTAACCCGCGCAAGGTTTTTAAGTGATTTGTTAATCTATTTAAGCGGGGGTCCGCTGTTTAATTGGTGATATTCGATTGTATTGTTCTGTTGGCAGTCTGCTTTTAACGGATGCGACTCATCAGGCCACCGATCCATCCATATTTAATCGTCTCCTATACAAGCCCTGATTACTGTGGTAGAATTTTAAGGTTTCCTAGTTCATTGAATGTATTTATGAAACATGCATGCTGGACGAAATGGTTGCCCAACTCTGATCAAAATTTATCTCCGGTTTGAATGTAAACTGGGGTCTGCTGCTAATCTACTATCCACGTACAGCCTACTTAGATCAATATCGATTTCAAATGCTAACTTACGTCATTGTTGACTTGTAAATATAACATACCAACGAAGATGATTCTAAAATTTGTTGTTTATTATATTTAAGATAATTTTTAATTAGTACGTCATGCATGTTGGAATGTTTATATAAAAATAGTTGTTGGTGTTACATATAAATAAATGTTTTTGTTTGTTGTACTATCTTATATCGAAATATTAAAATTTACAAAGGTAAAATTTTCTTAAGTGCTAAGATAATAACAATATTTTTCTCTTTACCCTAATTTACAGATATCGCAAGATGATGTAGAAATGGTTGTTGATGAGTCCTGCGATGCATCAACAACAATTATTCTAGGCGACAATAATGTAATGGCCGTTAAGGATGACGATGATGAGGAGGAGGGCATGGATGTTGAATTGCGTGATCATGAATTCGAGCTAAAAGATATTGTCAAAGATGGCCACGATAAAGCGGATCCGGGCCAATTTGAGCTGCTTAAAGTTTTAGGCGAAGGCTCGTTTGGAAAAGTATTTTTAGTTAGGAAAATTGTTGGCCATGATGCTGGCACACTATACGCAATGAAAGTAAGTATAATATTTTTTTTAAGTGTTTGTTATCAGTAAAATTGTTGATTCGAGATTTATTTTTTGTTATCTGGTTTTTGAGTGTACGCGGTCAAAACGGAAGTTGGAATTTTTGAGTCATGCAACCTAATCAATTTATCAAAAAAATTATTATGTTTGTTGTGGTTTGTGTTGTATACACATGGACATTTAAAATTCTATTGTATAATCAATCAGCGCGCGAATTTATATTTTAAATTAGAATTGATAAGAATTTGTGATTGTAGAAAATTTGTACGAGAAATAAGGTGGGAATATGAATTAGGGTAGACAAGTTACAAAATATATTTTGGGTGTGAATTAGCCGTGTATGTATATATATAGCCGCACCCGACCTCAAACTCGATATATACTCGTAATATAGGAAACATTTCGTCTTCATTACCAATATTGTATTTATAGCTAAAGTCAAACTAAGTTCATGTGAAACAATAATTAGTGTATTCTGTTGAATTGTATTTGGCATATAATAAACGTAATATATATCCCCTGGGATTTTATATCCATAGTTTCATCATTAAATTAATTGTGGCAAATATATAAAATAATAGGAAAACTAATGTCATGTTTACTCGTACAATATAATAATAGATTCAATTGGATTGTGTGACTAATCGAGAGACGACGACAATTAATGACTGTCAATATTGTTCTATTGTCGTCCAAAATATATTATATCGCACCTCTCAAGTGCTGATAATTATTGATTAAAATTTAAAGTCTTATCTTAGATTAGGTTAGATTTTGTAGCTGCTACCACACACTTAGAACGGCGACGAATCTTGTAATACCACAGGATCTTAATGCCCTATTACCTTTATGAGAACCAGTTTGAGCTACTTATGTAGCGTGATAAATCTCGCACAGATCCTCTCAGAGATCAATGAAGCAGTCCATTAAGAACTTACCCAAATATTTATGTCTTTTGTGTGCCTAAGCCGGGCATGAGCATAGGAGGTGGACTACTGTCTCTTCCTCCTCGTCCATATACAGCTTCTGCAAAAGTCATTTGCTTCTAGTCCTCGCATGTGCTCCAAGGCAGTGTCCTGTAAGTATCCCACGATCCTTTGTAGGAGGATCAGTGTCTTAAGCGTTTAAAGTCCAGCTTTAGCCAGACTTGCCTTGCTACACTACATGAGAGGGTGTTTGTCCATCTTTCATTTGCTGAAAGTACTGCCTCCTTGTTTAGCACAGTCATGAATGCCCTACTGGGCCTCCCCAACTTTGCCCTTTCCAGTAGCAGTTGGAGAATTGTACCATGCCTCGCTAGTTCGTCCGCCCTGCTGTTCCCCATTACGTGCGAGTGGTCGGGGACCCAAACTACCTGAATGTTGAAATGCTCACTCATCTCATAGCCTTATTTTAATGATTAACAAAATGTTTTATACATAAATTAAAGATAAGGTGTTTGTAATTAATTATAGCAACCGAAATGATAAATTTCGATTTTATCAATGGCTAAATATTTGCTATAATTGGTAAATTTGATAGGAAAGCTCTAGGTTAGCTAACGAGGCGGTGAATTTCAATCTGCAAGTGTTCAATCCGGACTCATTGTAATATTGCAAACATTGATTTAATCCCGATTTTGCGATCGATGTCATTTTGCCTTTATTAGCCATCGCTGCCATTCCAAATACATTATTATATTCCATTAATTGAAAGTTGCTTTAGGTTATGTAAACTGTTCCATTTGTAAGAGCCATAAAACTCAAGACCATTAGGTTATATTCTTGTATCTTCTAAATTTTATTGAAGAAACAATAGTTTATATCAGATGCTTAATCGAGCTTGCAATGATTACAACATCTTATAATTAATTTTTACTATAAAACAAAAATACGGAAACTATTATGATCGTGTCGAAAATTTTTTTAAAAATAAGGATAGCCTTTGGTTTCTTTTGTTACTTGAAATGATCAATGCTCGCATCTGGCTACTAGATGCTATGTTTGATCCTTCACTCACAAAATGGAAAGTAGAGATACTATTATCACAACGGACCGATCGCCGGTCTAAGTGTGCGATAGCAGCCACAACAACCTAACCTACTATGTGGTGATCGGATACACGTGGATTAAAATTGATTGCTTAAACTGACGATTTTGCAATCGGTATATTTGATCAATATCGTTATACCCCTTGAATTGGTTACTACAATCAAAACATTTCTGTATGGAATTCGTCATCGTTCATGTGTCCACCACGGATACTCGGCTACACATTTTGACGAAAACGGTCGCTATCTCTCGTTCAATATTGGCTCTAAGCTCCTCTAACGACGCTGGTTTGTTGGCATAGCCCAATGATTGATTGAAAAATTAAAAAAAAGTCTAGAGGTAATTAAATCACACGATCTATGTGGCCAATCGAAGGACCATTGCTGGATATAATGCGTTCCTCGAATTTAATTTGCATTAAGTCGATTATTCGACCCACTGTATGGCATGTCGCACCGTCTTGTTGGAACGTCATTTTCTTCCAACATTTCCAGGGTTCAATCCGAGAACGTACATTGCTTTGTATGGTGGAGTGGCTTTAGTTGTTGTGTTAACTAAATCATACAAGAGTGCAAGCCAACATCCTTTCACAAAATTCACTAAAATGTCTGGTCGGATCGATGCCCAATTCTTGAAAATACCTATTTCTATTGTATTGGTTTGTTTGTGATGGATGCTTGAATGGCAGCATGATCTCGGGACTTCGACCAACCTGTTGTCTCACCGGTACAGAAACATTCAGCATCGAATACTAAGACTTCAATTTTTACTAGACTATGAATGTCTTCTCTAATAGGACGATAATTACGAACAAAAATTATATTAAACGCTCTAAAAGTTAAAGTCGCCGACTACGAGCTTTGTAGTAAATCTTAATTATTTGTAAACGTTGTCAATTCGTATACTTCTCCATGATGAAAATATGGTCGTTACTGATTGTTTTGACACTGACAGTTTGGTTATTTAGTTATGGGTGCGGTCACAGTGAAACTTCAATGTTGTCAAGTCCCGACTCGTTATTTCAGCCTAGTTGAATTCCATCGGCATCGAAGGTATATAGGATGTTTTAAGATAGTTTGGAACGGAGTTCTCAGTCCAGATCAATTTCTCTGTATATCGCATTAAAACATTGAACTAATTTTTATTCCTATGTCAAGAGAATGTTCTTATTGCTATCTCAACAATATTAAGTTCATTAGACTTTATCTTCTTTTTGAGCGAAAAGTAATACATAACATCAGATGCACAATCTAATGTGTACAATTTTCAATACCTTCTGTAAAAAGAAATCCGGAACTGGTCTGCATTCAAATGCGCCGAAACACGACCATAAATATTATGCTAGCTGAATCCTTTACTCAGAAATTTGTAAATAGAAATTTGTAATGTAAATACTTTTCTATGATAGAAAGGATGGAAACTAGAATCCAACTTGTGTATTGATTTTACACCTCAGTTGTACATTTTTTTAATAGGGTTGTAGTTTGATGGCCAAGTTTAGGTTCTATGGCCATCTAAAACTTTTAGAATACAGTCTCAGAATGGAGTGTATCCATTTACGTTCATTTCATTTCTCAATATTTTGGCCAAACAGATGGCTTATGATCTGTCAACATCTATAATCAGGCTTAATCACATCGGAAGTATTATAAGCCCTTAATGCGTCTCTCCTAAGATCTTTGAAACGATTTAACATTAGCAAAATCTCTCTGAATACAAAGAAAGACAGGAGCTATTATTCATTTGGTATCCATCTGATGGACGTATCTGATATTTATATCTTGGCAGTGAGCGTGAAATAGTCCTTAGTAGTTCTCGTGAAGATAGTCAAATTGTGTTGCTACGGAACCAAGGATTGTCACCTAATCTAGCCTTTATTCTCTTCTCTTTGAAACTACATATGATGATAACACATCAAAAGTCAGAGGTTTTAAACTATTAATTATGTTTTTTTTTATATTTTTCAGGTCCTTAAAAAAGCCACACTCAAAATCAAGGATCGAGTGCGTAGTACAAACGAGCGTAACATATTAGCGGACGTGGGCCATGCATTTATTGTTAAATTACATTATGCGTTTCAAACGCCTGGAAAATTATATTTAATATTAGACTTCTTAAGAGGTGGCGATTTATTTACACGTTTAAGTAAAGAAGTAAGTAGACAGACAGGGCGATTTGAAGTACTTACACTTGACTAACGATTTTGTATTTTATAATTCCAGATCATGTTTACGGAAGAAGATGTTAAATTTTATTTAGCCGAATTGGCACTAGCTCTTAATCATTTACATAGTATAGGGATAATTTACAGAGATTTAAAGCCTGAAAATATTTTATTAGATCAAGTGAGTATTGAATCTGGTGATTAGACGAGATGAGGTTACTAATTTATTTGGTTTTTTTGTTTCGTTGCAGGATGGTCATATAGCGTTAACTGATTTTGGTTTATCAAAACAGCCTTTAGATGGTAAGACGTATAGTTTTTGTGGAACAGTAGAATATATGGCACCCGAAGTTGTTAATCGTAAAGGACATCATTTTGCGGCCGATTGGTGGTCATTCGGTGTTCTAATGTACGAAATGCTTACCGGTAATTTACCATTTCATGGCAGCACTCGACAAGAGACAATGAATCAAATTCTTAAAACCAAGTTAGGGATGCCGGAAAATTTGAGTGCCGAAGCCCAATCACTATTGCGTGCTCTATTTAAACGTAATCCAGCCAATCGATTGGGTTCGGCGGCCAACGGTATCGATGATATAAAAAAACATGAATTTTTTGCAACTATCGATTGGGTTTCGCTTGAAAAGAAACAAACTCGACCGCCTTTTATACCGGCGGTGTCACGAGACGATGCATTTTATTTTGATCAGGAGTATACAAGTAAATCGCCACGCGATTCGCCTGGCGGACCAGTTTCGGCCTCGGCCCATGAAATATTTCGTGGTTTTAGTTTTATTGCACCGGGCTTGCTACAGGATGAGCCCCCCGAACGCACTATAACTAACGGCAGCAATATGGTGACAGTACAAAATCGAACATCGGCCCAATTTAGCAGTGATATACCCGGTGTTAAACCGGTTGCATTTAGCGAGGAATACAGTATGATGCAAGAATTGGGTCGTGGAACGTTTAGCGTGTGTCGATTGTGTGAACACAAACAAACGCGGAAACAGTATGCAGTCAAGATACTCAATAAATCGGGGCACGATTGTCGAGAGGAGGTTGAAATATTATTGCGATACGGAAATCATCAAAATATTGTTACCCTATTCGGGGTACACGAAGACAATAATTATGTTTATTTAGTTATGGAGCTGCTGAAAGGTGGCGAACTCTTAGATCGAATTTTAGCGATACAACGGATGTCGGAGGCAGAAGCGAGCGCTGTATTACGAACAGTTGTATCAGCGGTCGCTTATCTTCACGAACATGGTGTTGTGCACAGGGATTTAAAACCATCGAATTTACTTTACGCGACCGTACATCAGCGTCCTGAATCGCTGAAACTGTGCGATTTAGGATTTGCCAAACAATTGCGGGCCGACAACGGATTACTTATGACCCCATGCTATACGGCAAATTTTGTAGCGCCCGAAGTACTGAAACGACAGGGATACGATTTAGCGTGCGATATATGGTCACTTGGCGTCCTACTATATATTATGCTCGACGGCAAAACACCGTTTGCGAGCACACCAAATGATTCGCCCGAAATGATATTGGCCCGAATTGGTTCGGGTCATGTCGATTTAGAATCGGGCAAATGGAAATTCATATCAATGGAGGTAAAAGATTTGATACGTCAAATGCTTCATATTGTACCGCAAAAGCGGCCAACAGCATCGCAAATACTACGACATCCGTGGTTGTGGCAGCCACCGCCGCAAATTATCAAACCGCACGATACATTTGCCAGCGCAATCGAACCAACACAAACGGCTGCTATTAAGGGTTGTGTTAATGCAACGTATCGGGCGATTGCATCGCCGCAGGCGGCCAAAGTTGGACCAGTTGGTATGTCGGAATTGGCACGACGAAGGCAACAGGTTAAATCAATTAGGAATTCATAATTTATTTATTAGTTTTCGGTTAAATATGTTTCTAGTCTAGTAATTAAGTTATTATGTTGCCAGTGAATCGATTTTTGATGCAATTACAAATCTTCCATTAAGTTTATTTGTGTAAAATTGAAAGCCCCGAAAAAAAAATTCTTGATTTTTATCCATTTTCCGTTTTATACAGTGTGCGACATATTTTACTATCGCGATACTATCATGATATTCATGCACAATATACTGTATTATGATTTGTAATTTTTGTTTTATTAATTAATGTGTAATTTTTTGGATGCCATATATAAATAATATAAATTTTAATTAATTAAAATAATAATTTAAACAAATTTATTAAATTCAATTATAATTGTATAAATAAAAAAGAAAAATATTTAATCATAAACATTTTACTAAACTGTACACAATGTTTGGGATGTCGATAAACCAATCCGATGCTGACGGATCGGTTTCACATCCCGAAATTAATTAATTTTGTAGATTATAAGCTTTAAAATGATAAAATAAAAAATTGGTAGATAGGAAAAATTATAAATTTTCGTTAATTTTTAATTATGTTTGTTTATTATACATATATAATTTTGATTTCGCCCCCCTACATTTATTATATTATAATTATTATCAAACCAATATAGAACAACAATAATTTTAAATAAAGTATTATTAATGTTAATTAATTAATTAAAATGTTAAAAAAATTGAAAAAAAAAATTAATATTTTATAGTTTTCTGTTTGCTTCCATAATATATAAAATATAACAAAATAGTTTTTAGTAGTTGAACAAAACTTTAAATAATTTGTTTTTTATATTTTAAATTAATTAATTGTGTTATAATTATAAATTATTATTATTATGTACCTTTTTATCCTTAATTATTAAAATTACAAATGATTTATGTCGAATTCAATCAGAATGTGGAGAGAATTGAAGAAAAAATATATTTGAAATAAAAGATTTTATTTGAAAAAAAATTTACGCGAACACGGAGTTTTCTTATTTTTGATCTTCTCCGCCCCCATTAACAATAGCATTGAGTTGTCGTTCCACATCTTTGATAAATTTGTCTGGGACATTATTATCGCGCATCTCTTTAATTTTGACCGCGATCACATTTTTGATACGTTCGACGCGATCGCGTTCCTTCTTTTCATTGGCGATGAATTCTTCGCGCGCCTTACGATCCTCCTGCCGTTTTCGGATGTCACGCTCTTTCATTTGCTTGATGATTTCTTCGCGATACTTTTTATTGTTCATGTGTTTGAGTTCTTCCAGTTTTTTATCCTTTTCGAGGGCTTCTTTGAGTTCTTCGCAAATACGTTTGTGCTCCTCTTCGTCGCGGACTAGTTGCATTGCCTTTTCGCGTTTCTAAAATAGATATTGTGTTTAAGTGCCGTATAGTTAATAGTCTAAAATCTTACCAAAAACTCTAGTTGTGAATTTCGGGCGGCTAATATTTCTTGCTCCAATTTTTTTCGCTTTATAACCGCTTCCTTTTCCTTTCGTCTAAACTCCCGCTCCTTTTCTTCCTGTTCGCGTCTCATATTCATTTCGGTTTGATTCGATTTTGTCTCGAGCAGTTTTGTCTGCAACATAAGTAATCGTTCGCGTTCCCGTTCTTTCTGCTCCATTTGTAGTCTTCGCTCCTTGGCTAATTCCTGTTCACGCTTTGTCTTTTGACGCATATACTCGTGAATTTTGAGCTCGGAAATTCGTTGCTCCTCAAACTGCAATTTCTTGAAGTACTCGCTCAATTCGTTGGCTCGTTGCAAGTCTAACTTAATTTTCTGGATTTTTTCCCTCTTCTGTCGCTCTTTCTCTCGAATATCTTGTGTGATCGCTATTTGGGCGCGAGCCATGGCCTTTGATTCGGCCTCAATACGTTCCGCTTCGAAATATTTGGTTAGTTCACGTGCCTGCAGTTGCCTCCGCAGTTCGTTAGCGTGCTTCTCTTTTTCTTCCCGCTTGCGTTGCCTGTCCATCTCTTCCTGTTTGAGCGCCCTCTCTACATTCTCGTGTACCAATTTTTCAAGTCTTAAGTCTTCTTTACGAAATTCTCGTGCGATTTCAATCTTTTCCGCAATTTGAGCATCCCGAATAATTTGGCATTTTGTTGTCAATATGATACGATTAGCTTTGCGCACCTCTTCCTCCTGCTCCTGTTTGATTAGCGTGAATTTATCGAGCACCTTTGCATCATCAGAATAGTCAATAATTTTAACTGGTTTATTTTCGTTTTGATTTCGTTCGTCGATTTCTTTTAATCGATCTCTTCTTTTTTCACACTCCTTTAGCATATTGGCCTTATCTGCGGCAGCCTTTTCTATCATTGCTTCACGTTCTTCTTTCGATAATACTTTGGCGTGTTGTTTCAACCTCTCTAAATCACTCCGTTTCCAGATTGCTGCATGCACATTAACATTACCACTCGGAACCAGCAAATCACGCACATTATCCCGTTCGATAATTTTACGAATTTCTTTTCCCTCAAATGCGCTTTTTAGCTGTAGATGGATTGGGCGCGAGTTGAAAACATGGTCGCACTCAGACGGTCTGGAAAAGAATATATTTAGATCGAATATTTAACTGAATTTATGTTTTACCTGTGTTTAGTATAAACTCCTGGTGTATAAATTTTGGCCTGCGGCTTTCGAACCGTTTGTACTCGAGCATTTTTGGAGACGATATCCCGAGATCGTTCCGTCACCGGCATTTTTAAGCTATCGATTAAACAAAGTATTGTTTTGTAAACAACCTGTTGTTAAGTCAAATATAGCTCACATACAAATAAAAAAATTAAAACATTTTATGCCCAATATCTACACTTTATAATTAATTAAATATTTTTAAAATAAATTAAATTAAACAATTAACCGAAAAAATTATTAAATCATAGGTGAGAGTCATCTATTGCTAGGAATACAAGCTACTCATGAAATGGTCTAAAATTTGCATATGGCAGCACTGCACAAATGCCAAAATCCGCCATGTTCAAATTGTGTTTATACCCGGCTGAGTGTGTGAATAGGTTACGTTTTTAAATCGTTTCCAAAACAAAACACAATAAATTAAAAGATGTCGATTGGAGTGCCAATAAAAGTTTTGCACGAGGCCGAAGGCCATATTGTAACATGCGAAACAATAACGGGTGAAGTGTATCGTGGAAAATTGATAGAAGCCGAAGACAACATGAATTGTCAAATGACACAAATCACAGTGACATACCGTGATGGACGGACCGCCAATTTGGAAAATGTTTATATCCGTGGATCAAAAATACGTTTTATGATACTGCCCGACATGCTGAAGAATGCCCCGATGTTTAAAAAGCAGGGGACCAAAGCGGGAACGGCTGGCCGAGGAAAGTCGGCCATTCTGCGTGCGCAAGGTGAATATTTTTATTTGAGGTTATGTTGTTGGTGAGATTTGTTTGGTATTAATGGATTTGTTTTTTTACTATTTTTAGCTGCTCGGGGAAGAGGACGAGGTGCACCTGGTGCTGGAAGAGGTGCCGCAGGACGTGGTGGGCCTTGGCAAGGTGGTCCGACGGGTGGAAGGGGTAGGGGTGGTTTATAAATCGACTTGCATTTCGAAATTAATTTTATTTTTGATGTAACTCAACTATTTTTAATCATTTATATAGGTTTTAAGTTTTTTTGTGAAATAAAAGTTTTTCTTATAATAAAACTGAAACTTGTTAGAAGTTTTTCTTGTCAGGATAATCGTAACGATTTTTGAGCATAAACACAACCGCCGAGGTGTGTTTCTCGGGTTTGTAATTCTATAAATCGGTATTTTTGTAGATCCTTGATATGGAGTTGAGGTCCTACCAGCTAGAATAGTGCCTTAAATCCTAAGTTATTCACTCTCGCCAAAGAACACAAAGTTTAAGTAATTTGCACTCGTGAGTGTTAGTACATAATTTTGCCGCCTCCTCCAGCCAGCAGCAGTAGTCGAATAATTTGCTAAATCGCTATCATCAAAATGTACATTGTACGAATCGAAAAGTTAAATCTTTTCTTAATCGGTGTCTGCAGTTATTGTTTATTAAGCAAAATAAATATTTATATATTTCGTCCTTTAATCTCAAAAAGCTCATGATATCGTTTCATTTTATTTTACCAAGGCAATTCTCAACGCTCCAGTGGCGCAATTGGCTAGCGCGCGGTACTTATACAGCAGTATACGAGCGATGCCGAGGTTGACAGTTCGAGCCTGTCCTGGAGCAAATATTTTTGCTTTATTTTGATTTATATCTAACCGTCTTATACATGTTTGGAGAGTGTTCTTTTACATTACTGAATACGGTAGTCTTGACATTACTTCTTGTCATTCTCCATGAATCCTGTTTATATGCGGCTCATCGTTTGTGAAAACAATCCACATCGCACTGGTCGATGTCTTTAACTGATATATTTATGACGCACTAATTCTCTGGTTACTCTGTTCCAACCAGATCATAAGGTACCTTTCGTCCAAAGAGGTTGAGTAACCATGATTGTCAGTAAAATTAGTGTCTTCCCTTAAATTTATCCTATCTAATCAGCAAGTAGGATCAAGATTCAAGAACAGAAGAGATATATTGTCGTATAACTTTTAGTTTGATCATTGCTTTAGGGTTTCGTCGTTCGAATGCACATTGCCTACTTTCTCATCCACGACTTAACAGTATAATCCCAACAAAATTATTTATGACGCCTAATATGAATGAAAGCGATTGAATATCATAAGTGAACGAAACGGTGATCCTAGCTTCCAAACGGCTTATTGTGCGTAGTTGATAATGCGGGGAAATGACTATACGATAATGGATATATTTACTATGGATATATTAATCAATATCAAGCACAAAATCGAAAAAACAAAATTTTTAATTTTTGAAAAAACACATAGTGGTTAAGCCTATCTGTTTTTTTTGCCATAAAAATTGTTGGGCTCCGATTTGAATGAAATCCGGTACAGACACGCTTTACCACTTAAATATAAGTGCTGTTGACTCAGTTTCATAATTTTATGTGTTTTGACCTGCTTTTTGGCGCTTTTCTGTTTACCATTTTCTCTCGTACTTTAACTGTCAATATTTAACGAGCGATACTGATTGAAATGTTCTCTGTGGTACTAATATGTTTATTAGGGATATGTTAATCGATATCAACCATTGTCGGAACCAGGAATATCAGATTAAGAAATGAAACCACTAGGCAACGCCAGCTGTCGGATTATCACCCATCGATTAAATCTAAGGTTCAGAAAAGAGTTTTCACCAAAGCTACATCATAGTTATGGGAATTACGAGAGTTAACATTGTAGTCTTTCCACTTCAAAAGGAACCAAATAAGCATTGAGCATCTGAAAAGATTACTACTAATTGGATCCTGTGCGAGACGAACCGGTTTGGTCAGACGGTAGGGTAGCGGACACGTAACTCTCTTCTAGAACTAGGCGAATTGAGTATATAAATATTCGAGCAGAATTCGCTTAAAAGTTTGTGAAAAAGGAGTTAAGTAGTAAAATAATGGTGAACTACACTTACAAGTAACTTCATTAATTAAAACCTGTAAATGCGAGGTCCCGGAGAAAACAATTTGTCTGTTTCATTCTCCCATATAATACGTTGACTGATATTGGCCATGAATCACTTAACTGACGTTATACCCTGAACAAATCTCTGCGATTTCACTTTCGTTGTTTAGTCAAAACTATGGATAACGGCAGAAAGTGTGAAGTGGGCACCTCCAAAAAATTGATTGAACTCATACAACAAATGCATCGGGTTGCTGGAAAACGAGTTCAATATAAAGGCAAACAAAGTGAAAAATACTATATCGATTACTAAGGCAACGATGCGTTCTCTCACCAATGCTGTTCCTGATCGTAAAAATGTAATGTGATGAGGGTATTGAATGTAACTTAATGATCTCAATGATCTGGACTATGCAGATGATATATGCAAAAACAGGTGACTCTGCCCCGTTACACAAAACCAAGATACGAAAATTCAATTCGTGTGTTAATTCCGTACCACTGGCCATACGCTGAAGAAATCATCAAGTGATATATACAGATGATGTCATTGGACGCGAAGCCAAAAAAGAAAGGAACGACGAAAGACCATCGATGACATGGAGGAGAACAATGTTAGCTGAAGCGAAAATACTTTGTAGATTATAAGAAGAGATTAAAGCTATAGTTCCCAAAAGAGTAATATGGTAGTCTAGTAGAAGCCCTATGTTTCTAATGTTGTCTAGCTTTAGTAAATAAAACCAAGTCACCCAGTTATTCTCAAGTTGTTAATAAATTGCAATGTAACCATTTAGAATTTTCGTGGTAAAGGCTCTAGTAAATGTATAGTATTGCCAACAACTTGAGCTTTGTGAGGATGTATTCAAAAATTAAATTACGAAACCTTTCCACAGATCATATCCCGAGGATTTACATATCAATTTGCACATTTACTAGATTTTTTTGAAGATATTGGGTGTCCGCCGGGAAAGTATACTACTTTGTTTTGCCGCCATTTTGGTAAACGTTAGTCTTGACAGTTCATATTTGGCAGTCGTGAAGCAGACACGTGGCAAATTTATTATGGAAAACTATTCTATATACCAACGTGTTTTAATTTAATCGTTAAAACATTTTATCAAAATCAATCATCGATTACTGTGACGATGAGAATGTTACGTGAAATTTTTGGGAGGAAGAAGTGTAGTGAATGATATCGAAGAAAGAGGGTTTGTAGGTGATAGGCCCAAGCATGGGCTACAACATACTGCAAGATCGGCTGAAAACATTACTGGTGCTCAAGAAAGTGTTCAAAACAATCCATCAACCTCAATTCGACGCCTTGCTCAGGAGCTTGATCTTCAAAGAACAAGTTTGGCCACAATTTTGCACAAGTATTTGCATTTGTTTCCATTTAAGATTCAGTTGACACAAGAACTTCTTCGACAAGACCATTTACGCCGCCGTACATATGCCAATAGGATGTTACAACCCCGATTTTCATGAAAAAATCATAATGAGTGACGAGACACATTTTTATTTGAATGGATATGTGAATAAACAGAATAGTTGTTTCTGGGCAATGGAAAACCCTTAAATTATTCATCAGTCACCTTTACATCCATTTAAAGTGACAATCTGGTGTTCAATTTGGTCAGGAGGAATCATTGGACCTTACTTCTTTGAAAATGAAAACGGCGTAACGGTAAGTGTGAATAGGGAGCGATATCGTGATATGATTTAAAACTTTTTAACGCCACAACTGCATGCTGTGGGCTCGACTAACATGTGGTATCAATAAGACGGTGCCACATCGCATACAGCCAGAATTACAATGGAATTACTGCGAGACCTTTTCCACAACAAGTTATTTAAAAAAAATGGTGATGTTGATTGGCCTCCACGGTCGCCTGATTTGACTGCTCTGGACTTCTTTTTGTGGGGATATCTGAAAAACAAGGCTTATGCAAACAAATCAGAAACGCTTGAGCAACTCAAACAATGGATCAACTCAAACAACAGCAATGGAAAGAAGGCTTGACTATAATTATTCCAAAGAAAGGTGATCTTAGAGAATGCAAGAACTGAAGTGACATCTTCCTCTTCAACATTACAATAAAAGTACTAGCAATGATCATTGTTTAACGAATATCACTAACGAACCAGCACGAATTAGGCATTCGGAAGAAAGTAATAGAACTCATTAAGAAAGGGATGACATAAATAGAGTGTACTGCAAGAGCAAGCAGAGTGATAAATACCACAACATAATAGGAGCTATAGAGAAGGATATGTCTCCAGTACTGTTTTTAACAGTGCCGGATAATGTAAAATAAGACAGTACATCCTAAAGTGGCATCCAGTGGAATCCAATTAAATAACTCAATGAACTAAATTAGGAAGACGATATATAAATACTCGAACATGCAGCAGAAAGTTGGTCAAGAAGTAGGTCTCAAAATTAACCTCAATAAAATAAAGGCTATGAGACTGAACATTAGTACACTAATTACCTTCAATCATGTAGCCATCGAGGTTGTTGATAGATGTTGAATCAAGGTATACTGATTGTACTGTAGCAAAAACAGGTGGAACCGAAGAGGCATTAACTAACGCTTAAAGCTAGAAATACATACAATATGCTTCATATAATCTGGAATACGACCGACCTGTCACAAAACACAAAACTACGAACGGTTCAATGTATGTTTAAAATCATTACTGCTGTATGGTCGTGAAACATGGAAACTTAATCAGAAGACATCAGGTATTTAAGGAAAAGGCCCAGTGACATAACAAGAACATTTTTTTAAATTTAGCTTTAATTGGGTGCACTTTTAGACTGTCCTAGCACCTTGTAACTATCAGAGCTCCTGCACTCAGTGTGCGATCCTTCAAGTTAAGGTTGATAGCCGCCTTAAACTTGTGCATTTTATACTCAAACGGAAACTGAAAACCGACCAACGAATTCTACTTCTTAGATGTTCGATAAATAAAATCGCGCTTTGTATTTTCAGTTCGAGGTTTCGGCAGCTTCATTGTAAAGCTATGCGCATTAACCGTTCCTCGTGTTACCCATCCTAGTGTAACAAATTGTGGTATTTTCTCCTTTAATTCTGCAGAACATTTACCTTTTATTAACCTATAGAACACGCAGAGTTATGCAACATCTCTGCGGTGCTGTAGGCTGTCTAGTCCTTCGTATTATTCGGATGGCACACCGCTGAACTCTATCCAGCAAGGTAACCAAAGACCTGGAGAAGAACGGTGATAACCGAGACGAAACAACTATAGGCAAATCAATAGCCCCAAATTAAATCGGAATCGGAGACAGAGGGAAAAAATAAAATGGGTGGAGTGCTCTGCGGTTCGAATGACCATATGTCAACAATTGGAATATCTCCACATATCAGTAGTACACTAACGATACAAAAATCTTTTTTGAAATATTTATTTATTACAATATTTGCTTTGTTTTTTTTTAATAAAAATTTATAATAAACGTAAATAATAATAATAATAATCATACAATAAATTTCTTTTATTTTAACTAACAATAATAGTTTTATCAATTTTTTGTATTATCATCTGTTTTGTATATCGATAATAGTGGTATATAATAAAAATATTATAATTTTCGTATTAATTATTAACAATATATATATATAATAAATAAATTTATTTTTATATACATATGTATTATTTTATAGTCGCAAATAATTAGTTTTTACAATTTTAAATATAAATAAAAATGTATATTTATTTTTATTTATATATATTATTTATTTGTTTAAAGCCATGTTGTGTAGTTTTATTATCATTTTCATTTATAATAGTTTTGTTAGCGATATAGAATTTGATTAGCGCTCCTATTTATTCATTAATAAAAATAAAAAAAACGTAAAATGTAGAGTAGAGTAAATAAGCAATTATTATTTCCAATTTATATTATTTATAATAATATATTAGATAAAAAAAGATCTGGTTGCTTTAGTATATATTTATATAGTTTTTATTTATTTATTTATTTTTGTACCACAACATAAAAATAATAAACATAACTTAACCTCTAAAAAAAAAAAATTATGTATAAATTTATTTATATTATTTGTTTTTTTATATATATATTTTTGTTTTATTTAATATTTTTATTTTTATCATCAATAATATCATTATTTTTTTAGATAAATTAATTAATTTATTAATAATAAATTCGTTTGATATCAATTTATTATTTTGATCAAGTTTATTACTGCACGTAAGCAAATAATGGTGTGTAATGGCGGCTAAATTTTTCTGCTGAACAAAATGGCCGACTTTGTTTGTAATTTATATTTTTGTTATACAATAATAAATTATGTATGTTTTTTTATGGTTACATTTTCACGTGTGTTATTTAATTAAGTAATAATTTCGCTAATAAAACTCAACGAAATATGTAGATAACAAGCTTAATATTTCTATTTTGAGTATGCGCCGCCATTTTATCGTTACAAAAATAATAAATCGAAACATATGCATTTATCGTTAATATTAATTAATTAATCTAGGTTTTTTTTATGTATGCAATAAAAAAATATATATTTATATGTATAATAATAATAATTATAATAATAATGAGCAATAATTATCAATAATAAAAAATAATAATCATAATAGGATTTGAGCAACACAAGTTATTTTTTTTTTTTAATTAAATTTTTAAAAAATATTAAAAATCTACATTTAAAAAATAAAAAATTGTTTAAAAACAAAACGAAAAAAAAATTACATATTAAGACTAAAATTAATTTAGTTTTTAATATTTAATTTTTAACAATTTGTTTTTATTTTTTGTTTAAATGATGGACATGATCAGTCTTTTAGTTACAATTTTGAAAACAAAAAAAATTATTTAATAATAAAAATATTTATATATAATTAAAATTAAAATTATTCATTCATAAATTTTCAAAGTTTTTTAAAAATTTAAATGATTTTTTTTTTGTTTTTGCAATTTATAAATTAAAATTAATAGTAATAAATAACAAAAATTAAAGAGAGCCCAGCTCGTTTGATTAATTTTAGACGAAAATGTGTGTAGACAGTTATAGATAGATATATAGTTGCGTATAAAAAGAAGTTGAAATTGTTTATAGAATTCTCTTGATGGATAGATTAACTCTCACAGTTGGTTATGATTTATTATCGATCGACCGGCGATATTATGTTGCAGTTTACTTAATTTGTGTGTGCAACATTTGTGTGGTTGTTTGTTTCCATTCCCTGTAATACCAACTAGGTTATCACACATCATTAATTTCGATGTTATTGGTTTGATAATATTGGCTGTGCTATATAATATGGTCGCACCTGGAAATAGACAAAAATATAAAATATATTAATTACTTGCCAGGACGCTATAAAATATGTTATAAACTATCGTTCCCTCGAGGAAAAATTCTTTGACTACCTCCTATAAAAGTTAAGTTAGCCCACAATGTCACCCTCGAAAACGGGAAAAGTTGCATGTAAGAATATTTTATGATGAGGTGTTGCGATATATAGTCACGCAAACATGAAAACCATTTGTTGGGCAGCCCAATCCATCTGGAATCGGATTAAGAACGGTATGGCCTAGCTTATGTAACTTTTCCAGATTTTTGCGATTGGGTCTTCCAATATAGTCACTCAAAAGTGAAAACCATCTGTTGATTCTACATCGGATTAAGAAAGGTTGGAACTAGCTTATGTGATTTTTCCAGATATTTTTTAATGGGATTTTTTAATGGTTAGATGGAGCAACCAATCTGGAATCAGACTATAGAAGGTGAAAACTAGGTAAAATGATTTTTCAAGAATCATTTTATGATGGAGACTTGCTATATAGTCACTCAAACATGGTAACCGATTTTGGAATCGGATTAAGGTTTAAAACTAGCTTATGTGGGTTTTCCAGAATCTTTTTATGATGGTGACTTCCAAAATAGTGACTCAAACATGAAAACCATTTGTTGCACAGAGCAACCGATTCTAGATCGGATTAAGGAAGGTCTGAACTAGCTTATAAGATTTTTCCAGATTTTTTATGAATGGTTCTTCCGATATACTCACTCAAACGTGAAAACCATTTTTTGGACGGAGCAACCAATCTGAAATCAGACTAAGAAAGGTGAAAACTAGCTAAAGTGATTTTTCAAGAATTATTTTATGATAAGAGATTTGCGATATAGTCACTCAAACATGGAAAACTGGATGGGCCAACCGATTTTGGAATCGGATTAAGGTTTAAAACTAGCTTATGTGGGTTTTCCAGAACCTTTTTATGATTGTGACTTCTGAAGTAGTCACTCAAACATGAAAACCATTTCTTGGACCAATCGATTGTGGAAAGAAAAAGTGTCTGCGAGCAGAAGTGTCATGATAGTTCAGATTAGTGTGGTTATCAATCTTTTTTGTGATAAATTCTGGGCTAACTTCACATGTATTCTATAAAGGTGGCTATCGTTAAAGAAAATCAGTGAACTTAGACCGTTCATTCGTTCCGGATCAGAATGCTTTAAACGATCAAGATGACCAATTCTACTAAGCTGAAATATTACTTGAAAATGGGTTTGCAGAAACATTTACTGTCCCAGAACAGCAAGCAATATATGGAAAATACTATTATTGCTATGGGTGGCTAATTTAACTGACCTCATGGCCAAACAAAAATACCCGGATCATCTCATCTTACTCCGCACCTAAAGATGAGCTCTCATCAGAGGCAATACATAATATACATGAGCTCCGACAGTACTTTCACACACAACACGTCGATCCCCAATACACCACCAACTTTAACACGATTATAGAAGAAATTATTCAAATAAACAAACAATAGTGTCATAACGTTAACACGATCAATTACAAACTGTTAAAGTTAGCCGACAGTTTTCAGCCGAAAATTTTGTTAACACTATCAGCATTATCGATATTTTATGTCTTCAGCTGGAAACTTTTGGCTAACTTAAACAGCATATCAATCACTCCATTTCATCTCAAACTATACTTTCTGATTAGGACCGCCATGCAAGCAGCCTTTTTCCAAGCACAAGCATGTAAATCCTATCAAAACAGTCCAAAAAGTCTTTTTTATAAAATCTACTCTGCTGCTTAATAAAAGACCAGCGGCTGTCCGTGACAACGAACTTAAAAGGCAAGTCTTCTTTCAAAATTCATAAGGCTATCCTACACATTCACTAAATGGGAGCACCGAATTTCACTCGGTGATGCTATCGAACAAGCTGTACCAACTACAAAGTTAATCACACCATCGGTTGCAAATGTTGTCGGAACGAGCAAAAATGAAAATCGTCGTCAATTTGGGCCAGTAAATGAGCGCAATATAATATGTGATCGAAGGTTTCAAAAACGATATGATTTCCGTGCAAGTGCAAATCACAATCGGACAAGAGAAAATTATGGCCGAACAAGAAAAGTTGATGGCCGAACAAACAAAAATATGACGGAACAAATGGAACAAGAGGAGCAGCTTCAGCCAAAATTAAATGGTGGATGTGACATAGAAGGTTTAGATCACCAGATGGGATTCAACCATGGATTTATTACTATCTGGGTGTTTATGGTGCAAAGAGCTTAAGGATGGCTGATACAAGATTTTTGATAAATTTAAGACGGTAATTTTTTTAACCGCCCAGGTGGCGCAGTGGTTAAAGCTGCGGCAAATGGAGCGGGAGGTACCGGTTTCAAATCTTCCCGATAGGAGTAGGATGCAAAAAGGGACTTTCACCATCAATTGTTTGAGCGTTCGATCAGTGGTGTGATTGAACACAACCTCCTATTGAGTTTAGAATCCATAGGCTTGTCCCATCATCCATGTCAGTACTATAGGTTGATATGGAGCTATGCAAATAAATCGCAGTGTGCGGAAGCAGCCACTCAAAAAAAAGATGGTAATTTCGCGTGTTTGTATGTGTAGGTATATGTTTTGGCTTTCATAGATGTTCATTTTCACTTTAGCCACAATCTACTCACATATATAACATTAGGAATCGGAATGGTTAGAATTCTTAATCTCTCATTACACCGTCTTTGGCGTTTAACACCGACCCTAAGATTGGGGCCAATGTAAGCTGAAAACTATGAATTAATGCAATCAACCCCTGGCTTTGGGCTAACATCAGATCTTTTGTGAATTCATAAGAGAATGATTCCCAATGGGCGAACGAATCGTGCTCATTGTCGATTTGTTGTACCGATACGAGCTCGCCTCGAGATAGATGTACTTATTGTAATTCAAATTAGTTATTGATCACAATTACAACAAACACCGTTTGGCATTAGTTTATTGAACTTAACATTCACGTAACATTAATTTCATTTCCTATTCTCGCACACATTTTATATAACCCACAAATAGCATTGAGGTTAGTAATTCCAAGTTCATTTAACAGCAAAAAAAAAAAAAGTATAAAAAATATAAATAGTTGAAGACCTTCAGTCGAACATAAATATGTGATCATTTCAAAGATACAACCTTCGGCGAGGTCGTCGAAATGATTTTAGATATTGTTTTATAGATTATTATACTAACCTTTTATAATGCAGCCATAAAATCCTTCTCCTATTCACAATCAGCGGGCTGTTGTTGAGTTCCACACCATATTCCAATAATTTCTGGTTGTGCTGTACGGTGACACGCGAATCCAAGAAGAGAACTTTATTTTTTTTTTTATTAAAATTAATAAAAAATTTACACATTTTGCATTTACAATCACCAGTACGGGCAATTGTTTTCTAAATGATTCCACGCTGCAAATTCAGACCATGATGTAACTTTTGCTTGTGTAGCATCCTGATATCTAGGGATAGCAATTGGTGAACTGGGTTTAATATTACTACTTCTATTACTATTCTGTTTATCTCTATCACCATTTAAATTTAGTTTATTCATAGAAGATAATAAATGGTTACCGTCCAGACCCGTCGAACGTTTCGATAGTGAATAGTTTTGGCCGTCGTTATTGTCCCAATATTCTTGATTCTCGCAACGGAAACACACACAAAACTCGAGTTTCGACGATGCCGGTGGTAGTGTGATTTTAAATGAGAACGTATCGTATAGTACATGTGCCCCACTTGTGCCATTGATTTGGAAGTACTACAAAAAAAATTATATAATTTATTAGAATACCATATACAGCCATTTATAGTATAAATATGTACCTGTGAAAATGTGCAAAATATATCCTCTTGACTTTTCCAATTATCCCAGCTAGCACGTACAATCACTTCTTTCTGGAAATCCAAATTTTTCACCTTAACCGTACCGACCACAACACTTTCATTTTCACGCACAATCACATTCTCCAATGAAACTTTATATTTGTCGAGACGCTGCCGAAAGGCTAGATAGTCGGAGGCGGGCTGTTTAAAATCAACGGTCCAATGTTCGTTTGGCACCGGACTCACGAGTCCCTGTGTTATGTGAGCCAAATATTGTAGAGTCCAGTGTGGTGGCACATTTGATGGTTCGGTCATGATACGGATTTCGGTCAACGATAGACCCTGGTCATCGGCAAATACAACTTTCTTTTTTGTTTTTCTAAAATGGAAAATAAAAAGAAACAAATCAGTTATGTGTGCGACACGAAAGAGGGGGTTACACTGTAGTGTTAATATTATCTTTACGGGGCAATAATTTCACTATCAAAAATTCATACGAATTATGATATATTTGGATGTGTGTACGCTTCGTTTATAGCAGCGCAGTGGCGTCTGCTCTAACAAAACAAAATGATATACTTTATATAGTCTACTACTTCCGACTTCCTATATTCTTTGTGTCATTGTCCTAATAAATTTTCATTGATTTTTCCTCACTGTAGTTCTATAAAAACACAAAACCCTGGATATCATTGACCCAATTCGAGGGTCGGCCAAAAACAACATTAAGAATCGAAGACGCGTTTCTGTATATACCTTTTAACCTAATTTCGGCCGTTCATCAAACAATTAGACGTTTGATGTACACGTCGTTTTAGCAATGTACATACGCGCGATGAACCTTGACTATCTCTCATATAAACGAGCAATTATAAAAATTATGACTGAATCTGTGTCATGGACAACAAACTAAAAATTATAACAACAACAAACAAAATATATAATTTTATAACTTACGTGGTTGGTGAATTTGGCGACGAACCATCCGAGTCGGGTGATGCCAACGGTCCCATTAGTGCTGGTGCTGAATCGCTCCGATGAGCTAGACATGATTTTTTTGGTGATACGGGCAAATTGTTGATTTGGAGCGTTAGCGGTTTACGATTTTGAAGCGATTGTGTCATTTGGGGTCGACAAAATCCGCGCAATGGATCATAATGACGATTGTAGCCGGAATTGTACTCGGCTAGGTGGTAACCAGTTGGTGGACTATGACTAAAAATTGGTGGACTATGTGGTACCAGCATATCACAATAATTTGCTGGCATATTTAAAACTTTAAACATTCACTCAATCTACTCTTCTTTCTTCTTATTTTTTTGCTTCACAAAATACACAAAACACTTTTCTATTTAAATCGCGAACAGATGATTTATCTTATATGTATTCTGAAACGAGAAGAGAAAAAGTATTATTATTGTGATTAGAACAAACAGACAGACAATAGTCAGTGTTTCAATGGCACATGTAATTAGATCAAGGATCTTAATATAAATTTTACCTATGCGATGCTATTCAAGTCCAAGTTCAAATCAAAACAAATCTCAAACTCTGTAACGTCTTAATTCGAACTTGAACCAAATAATACTGACTAAATATGAGTAGAGCTGTGATCAACATTCACTTTAAACCCCGATCTAAGATAAAAATCCCAAAAATAGTTGTTTAACCATAAGTAGGTATATAGTTTATGTATCCACCCCTTGAGTGCAGTGAGACACAATATGTGCATAGGGTTGAGTCACACACTAACCATATAATGACCCATAATAAATATACAACAACAAACATATGTAACAATTTATTAGTCTACCCAATCCAAAAACAGGGGTTTATCAACTATATGTATACATGGATAGCAAACTGTATCCAGGTAAAAGTTAAAATACGCGGAACACGTATTTATGCGTCCGCCAAATTAATGACTCTACCTCAAATTAAGTCCAATTAAAGTGACTTTTTATTTATGATTAATTGAGTGCACTTCATAAAACATAATTAATGTCAATTGCATAACACACACGTCCACCTGTAATTACTAATTACACTCGACTAACTCGAATCGTATTTGGCTGCAACGCGTAAATGATTAAATGTAATTTTAGTCGTCGAGCTTATATTTTATCGTTTTAGCTAACGTAAATAGCTAAATGCATTTTATTACTGTACTATTCTTGGATTGCAGCATCTTACACACAAAACAAAAAATAAATAAGAAAATTAAATAAATAATTGAGAGAGAGTTCAAGGCAGATTATTATCTAAATATATTGGCGTTTTATTGCGCACTATACGATTTTTTATATACCTACTGTATGGTCTAACTCGCGATGCAACGTATTAATCGTCTTGTCCAGTTGAACTCATTGGGTCGTTGTGATACCACTATATAGGAACCATCTACGCATCGCATAGCTCCATGTCAGCCTATAGTACTGACATCGACGATGGGACACCCTAGGGATTCTAAGCTCAACAGGGGGATCCAGATGTGTTTATTCCCACCACCGATCGCACCGTCCAAACGATCGATGGTTGCATCCTGCCCCAGTTGGGAATCGAACTCGGTACTTCCCGCTCCAACCGCAGCAGCTTTAACTACTACGCCACCTGAGCTGCTTAAATAACAATGCTTCACCTCCGATGCTTCTTTAAATACTATCGTGAGCAAGCCGTGCGATCTTCTTAAACCATTGTTCACAATCCTGCTCTTCTTTACAATGGTAACTTCGTCGAGTTCCCAAAATCGTTATAATCATTTCAACGATATGGTAGCTAAATAAGTTGTTTCCGAATTGTGATTCCTGAGATGTTTCACTATTAGTTTGACCAATCACCAATATCAATACTATTGTGTCAGGGTGTTCTTAATTTTTGCACTAATGAACTTATATTTCGGCTATGAGGAAGATTGAGGAGCTGTATCTAACAAAGTGCAGCTTCTCTATGCGGCTGTGGGTAGTATAGTTTGAGCTGAACTTATATTTGCAGTATCATTTGCACGTTTAAGCAGGTTGTGACATTTCAGAGAACATTCCCGACATCTGCAATTATATACGCTGTCTCTAATCTGGCCAACTATAATACCTTTCATTAGCAGCCTATTTATTTTTATTAAATACTACCCAGTTACAATTGGTGGTGGTATGCATACTTCGTGACCTGGTTGATGTTTTGTTGCAGATGATCTAGTGGTTTGATGGTAGTTCTTTCGATATTTAAACAGATACATGATCGATTAACCTAACATAATCGATAACAACAGCTATGCTTGTGTAAAAATTTTCTTCATCTATGGAAGTTTACTGATTATCTGGTCGAAACACTTCCAACTCTATCGCAGTTCTTTTTTAACGTCCTACAATTCTATAACTTAGGCCAAAGTCAAATCGAGAACGTACGGCTATGGCTTCGATTAGTATAGACCATCATGGAACATAAAGCTTAGTGTTTTGCCAAAATGGAAGATGTGTCGGTCCATAAGTTTGCATTTCAAAAGGTTAGTCGCTCGTTTATTAAACTAAACCGCAGTTCTCCTCAAACATTAGATCCGAAGTACAATAAAAGCCATTGGAAGCCCAGAAAGCTTATATCATTGTAACGGAGCTATTAAATAGAATATATACTCGTAAGGCACTTTCGAGATACGTTAGCTGTAGAATGACTCTAAACCATTCTGTAATCTACAATAATCAGCGACATTAAAAGTCGGTGTGAGAATTTACATTTCGTCCTCGTACCCCAAACAATGTGTAAAGGAGAGCAAATTACAACACTGTCACCTACATAGTGAGGTATTTACGCACTTGAGGTATCTCAAAATAATTTGAAAGATGAATAAACTGCCAGTGATCTAAATGGCACCTGTGTCAAAATTTATAAGAGCCCAATTTTCTCTGACATCCGGTTTATCTCTCAATGCATTTAGACCACTTATAATATATAACCGTTGCTAAATGCATTGATAGTGATAATCTGACGTAAAAACGCATTGATTGATATGGTGTTGGCGGTTATACCTTCGATCGGGGTGATGCCAACGATAGAATGATTTCGTTAAATATTAGTTTCGGAGAAGATTTCTAGATGGCATACCATACGTTTTAACGAAAACAATAGATGGCACGCGAAGTAATTTTTTAATGAAATGACATAATTTTCAAAAAAACCAATTTTGTTTTATTTATTTATTATTATTTATAAATATAATACCATTTACTTAAAATATCCAATTTCGATTGTAAAATTAATTTTTTTTTAGATTTTAAATTTTGTTTTCGTTAATAATTCGTTGAATATAAAAAAAATGTAAACATTTCGTTCAACAACTACTAGTGCCACCGCCCAGGTGGCGCAGTGGTTAAAGCTGCGGCAGTTGGAGCGGGAAGTATCAGGTTCGAACACAACTATGACCCCCTGTTGGAGTGCAGAATCCATGGGCCGAACCATCTTCCATGTCAGTACTATAGGCTGGCATGGATCTATGCAATGTGCAGATGGTTAGGTAAATCGGACCTATAGCCGCACGTCCTCGATTTCGCTGCAAATCAATAATGACGTAGAACCTAAGGACGTAAATAAGCGAACCGCGAAAGAGTTATAGGAGTACCTTGAGTCCCAAAACAGATTGAATAGTAATAAAATATAAAAAAAAACTACTAGTGCCATCTTTTAATCTTCTCCGGAATTATATCATGTCAAAACAATCGAGCCATACTTGTAATTCCACTTGACGCTGTAATCTTAGAAGATTGTTTCAATCTATAAAAACACACCCTTTAGGGCTGATGACTAGTTATATAATACGAAGTACGGGGTTAGTGGTCATTAACTACCAATTGTTTGTGCTTAAGATCAGAGAACAAAGCAAACCCTAGTACAGTTTTTTAAGCTGAAGGCTAAGGTCTACGTTTAAGCATTATAGTGCCGCGCAATCTATCAATTTTTTTCGTCAAAACAGAATTTTTATCAGACATTGCGAATTGATATTCTACGTATCGGCCGGTTATACCCCCATTTGTTTAACCGCAATATGTTTTTTTAACTAATCGCTTATCAGTTTGAATGATAATGTAAGATCATAAATACTTGCATTTTCTAAATTTTAATCTACATTTATGTCATTCATATCTACATTGCACCTGGTATTTTTTTAAATTCCGTCACATATTTCTTTCATTCGATTCAATACTTCGGTAACTTATTTTGTATAAACATTTCCAGAAACTATGTACATATTTGTAATTGTAAGTACTTCGTGTGTAGTCAATTTTATTATCTGTGACATAGGTTTGAAAATAATTTTCAATAGAATCTCAATTTATTATTAGCTCTCTATAATTCAGGAAATATGAAACACTATCCATTATTCACCAGTGGATTAACTGTTAAAAATAATTATCACTATGGCCAACTCACTCGTGAACATCTGGTTACGACAGGGCAGTTTGGTCGAACTAACATATATATATGGCGCCTGAAGTACAGAATTGGCAACCCAACCCAGCCGATGGCGTAAGGTAGCAAATTAATAGGGTACTGCAAGCACATACTACAGACCCGACTGTGGAAAGACTAACTACTAGAGACACAATAGTTTGGAGGCATTAGAATTCACCATTTAGATAAGTAACATCTCAGTGATGAGAAAAAATAATATCACAAAAATAGTGAGGAACTGCAAGTTCAGTAGAAAAAGTTAGGTTAGAAGTGAAACAAGTCCTTACAACAGTCCATGAGATGATGTTATTTAGATTGAATAAAGAATCGCCTAAACTTCGTTCGTAAGTGCATCGAAGAAGGCATTGGTGGTTCAATTTGCAGGAAACAATTATTCCCCCTTTTAATAGCCAGCTATTAAATTACTCCCAAGACGATACCCGTTATTATGGTAGAGATACCCTTTCTCTTAAATTGTATTATGATTGAACAAAAGATGGTTTGATGTTTGTTTACGTCATCGGGTTTTATTTTAGGAAGTCCTACAAATCTTAGTCGATAAAGTTAGTGATGCCAACATTGCTAACATTAATTTAAAGTTATCTGCCATTTCTGATAAAACGTTCCGTTTAATCTGATTGGATCGGATCATTTTAAGTCCTGCATTAAAATATGGACAGAGCTTGTGCGAATCTAAACTCCAATGGATACTACAGAGTGTATACGATTGTGCCTTTAGGATTGTTTTTATAGGAATAATGTCATTACATAGGAACGACAACGGCCGCAGTTAAATATTGAGGACTTACTCCGTATTTTCAAATTGTTCGACCTACTGTACACGGTCATTTATGGATATACATAACATATTATGCAACAACCCTGGAATAATTGGGAAAACAAAATATCAAAATTTATTTTTATTGCTAGGCCGAGACTTCAGACTTCCCTCGTATTACAAACCGTGAATCAGAACGCGAGCATTGTTCATTTTATGACTAGACCATCGATTAACTATTTATGGATCCTTTTCGCACTACGTTCACTCTAAATGATAATATATACGCCTCCCGTAAGACTCCATGTTAGACACCCCGAGCAGTCGGTGGCAACTGTAGTGAATATAGTATTGAACATAATCCAAATTCATCGATTCGCCATCATGCATCACAATTACATCTTAAGGAATTAAAACCATATATGTTTGTCGTTCGCACCATATATGAACTGTCCCATTTGGAGTGAAGATAATCTACGAATCATTATTCAAAAATCATTTCACACACAAACGGTTTGGTGGGCTTTATAGGCCAAAACGAGTCATCCAACCTTATGTTTTCAAAAATGATTTTTGAGAAAACTTTAGTATCAACGGAGGCCGGCCGGTAATTGTGCTTCAATTGGATGGTATAAAAATCACAAACTCCTGATTCCTACAAGACGAGTATTAACTGACAAAAATTTGATGAACGATTAATATCGAGAAATAGACTTGGCAAATGGCCACCGAGTTCGTGTGATTTAACACCGGTTAAAATCGGCCTCCGTCTACATTTCAAGTCACTTGTTCACGCTGATTACACACATATTGACTATTGGAAGCCAACATTAGACGCGTTATGATTATGACCGAAATACGAACGAAAATACTGGATGATCGAAAGTGGGATGTAAATAAAGTCGCATTTCTAGCCATCTATAGTGGAAAATAAAAAGTATTCTAGACCATTACTAATGGTATTATGATCAGACAAATCTGAAAGACGAGTAAAGAGATTGGATCTTAAACATTTTCAAAAGCTATAAATCAACCTAAACAGCATTTTAAATTTGTTGTATGAGCGACTTATAAGTCCGCATTGTGAGTGTATTACTAAGCTTCCAGTCGATTATATATGAATTATTCAAGGCACGTATTCAAATAAATTTCCACGTAATTTCCACACAAAATAAGAAAAACACGCGTATATAAGATTTTTTTCTTAAATTGGAATATGGCCAAAAATTATGTACCCGACCCAATGGAACCAATCTTTCCTTTCTCCATTTTAACTTTCATTTTTTTCAGCCGCTGCATCAATTTAATCGATTTTCCTCACTTTTCGTCTATCGTCATCTTCCCGACAGTATACAGTATTTATATTAGTACATGGCTGGCTTACTCGTGTCTCGTACACTATATATACGAGTATATAAGAGTAGGCGACAGTAGATTTGTCAACCAAAAATAGATTTTTTTTATATTAAATTAGAGAATGTATATAAATTGCATTGGAATGTTGATTTCAAATATGTAAGAAATAAGCTAAAACACGTGGACGTATGCAACAACTAATCTTTACAAAATAAATAATAACAAATTGCAACTAAGATTATTTCTAGAGTTTGTACTTTATGGATCGAGTAAATATTTATGTCGATCGAATTGAACTTCCTGTTGTCAGCACATCGCACATATTGCGATTCGAATACAAAATCTATCGATTTGATTTGAAGCCCTAAAAAAAACTCATTAGTGCTGTTCAATATACCCTCCTCTCTCCCTTATATAATTATATCGGTACCATCGATTTAACCAAATTTTATTGTCGCGTGCGAATCCGAACATTATTTAGAGACCTTGACATTGGACAGTGTTACAAAATTTATGCTTTTATTTTTTTCAACTCAATTGAACCCGCATACAAGTCTAAAATCGTTTTTTTTTTGTATACAATCTATTGAGTTTATTCTATATACGAGTCATCCGCGAGATTTGATAACACATTTGCTACCAATCTATCATTTTGCGTAGAAATGTTAACAATATGCATCATCGGCAAGGAATGATCAAAACAAAATAGAAGGTTAGTTCTTAGTAGTTATTCATAGATGGCACAAGCAGGTCAAACGCATGTTGCTAGTTCTGGGTTCCTTTTATATATCAACCGTAATGTATTGGGTGTATACAAAGAAGTCTCCACCATTCGACAAAATTACCACCAGTAAGTTATGGTTCAAACTGCTCAATGTAAACCGTCATATCAAAAGGTAAGGCATCTGAGGCGCATCGATTGCTTGTGAGAGTATATGGTGAGACTAAATTTTAAGTGAGAGAGGTTGTTGAGAATGATTTTAAAAGAACGGTGAGTTTGATAGCGTATTTGGAAATCAGATTTGGAAAGCGGATTGGAAGATTCGTTCCAAATTTTGGTTCCATATAAACCAAATCCGAGAGATATAGAAAATTTCTCAACTATACGTAATCTTAATGTTGAGGCCAAATGGGGACAAAAAACTCATGTTAGTTATTTAATAGGATCAAGTTGGTGTTGATACAATACTCTTTAGCGAACAATTTATAAGATTGACCTATAGCACTCAAGGATGAAAACAAAAAACCACTACTACTTATAATTCCAACAAAATTATGATAGTGGTCGTCATGGTCTGTCTGAGCAGCACTTCATATCATATAAAGATACCAGTAAAATCTAAATCCCAGGTTTGTTTTTGCAATCGGTGGTATGAATATCTATGACCGTCTGTTGGAGTGCAGAATTCATGAATCGACTATCTTCCACATTACTAATATAGGCTGTCAACTAGATCAAGACATCGATTTTAATTACTAAATTCAAGTGTAAACAAAATTAAGGGTTAGTTCTAAGTAGTTATCCATAGATGGCAGCAGGAGGTTGTCCAAAGCTGAACCAAATAGCACTCGAAAATATCAGTATTGACGAATAAAGACAAACGCATGTTGCTTGATATATTTTTTGAGCACTTATTGATCTTGGTTTCTCTTTATATTCTATTGGGTATATATACAAAAGTCTCCGCTATTCGACAAAAGATGGTGCTACCAGTAAGTTATGGTTCATAATAGTAAACAACATAATATTAGCTAACCTTACAATATTGGCCTTAAAATATTGAAATATAACCTTAAAATATAAGCCATTTTGTATCATCGATTCCTTGAGTTGCGGGAGCATATGTCCACCTTAATTACTGAGGAAAGTTGTCGAGAGCGGTTTCAAAAGATGAAGAACGGTGAGATTAATGTCGAAGATAAAATAACCAAGAAGAAGGCCGAAAGAGAAAATGTTATAAAAAGCCATTTCAAATCATTTATAATGATTGGAAACTATTCAAAAGCAAAGGTTTCATATATGTAAATTAATGCCGGTATCTGCTTTCCGGGCATAAAGAAAAGGCTTTTTGAGAGCAATGTAATGTATAGAACAACGCTTCTCAATCTGCACAGCAACATATGGATTAATTGAACCTTTAATTTTGTTCAAATGGGATTCAATTTTGACCAGTTCTATTGACGTGATTAGAGAACTTGATATGTAGGTTGGAGATTCCATTGAAGTTTATTTAACACAGGTCCAAGTGCGCTGGGTGTAGTACACCTCCGTTGATATTATTTATAATGAAAATTGTTTTATTTTGTTTAATTCTATACTACCTTGAATGAGTTGGTTTCCATGAATTATCCAAGAAAAAGACTGCAGAGCTCCATAAGTTTGATTTCTGAACCCAAAGAATCCATCACATTATTTAATACGTCCTCAACATTGATAACCTTTGGTGGGATCGATTTGGTATCGTCTATTATGAGTAGTTGATTCCGAACGGAGCAACTACTAGAGCTCTCTACCATACAAATTTAATGAGATAAGGTCCAGCACTCACATACAAAAATACAACCGCTACTACTTATAATGCAAAATTCTTCTTCTAGATAATGATCGTCGTGACCTATCTGAGCACTTCACATCATATGAATATATCAAAAAAGTTTAAATCTCAGGTTTGTACACCTCAGGTTCGATATCACCTTTACTGGCATAGTGGCAAATAACCACCACAGATCACCGACCAAATGGCACAGTGGTTGCAGCTATATCAGGATGGTAAAGGGATCGTTCACCATCTGTTTACGATCGGTGGTATGAATATATATATGACCATCTTCCAAGTTACTTATATTGGCTGACATGACGATGTAGGCAGATGGCGTTCTACGTGAATCAGATATATAGCCGTTCGTCCTCGATTTGACTATATAATGGCGAATGCAGTTCGAACCGAGAGAGGCAAGAAAGATTGCATGGATATAAACAGATAGGTAGTTCAAATATATGACCTACAAGTGAAAAATAACCACAATCTGGGTTAAAATAGGGTTAGGCAATCCAACTCGAAAACTTCTCAAGTGTTGATTCGCCTATTGGTACACCTGACCTAATCCTAGCTCTCTTAGATCGGAACACCCTGAACCAACTCATACTTCCAAACCGAAATAGGCTTTATAAACCGAGATGTTAGGTGTTGATAAACTTTTCAGTTCTCACCTACCGTTGACTAGCGGAGGCTTTTAGTGTCATATAGTAATTATTGTGACCACATAGCGCCGCCACTGTGCTCACTGAATTAATTCGACTTAACATTTTATATAAAATGAACTCAAAATCACTATTCAATAAAAGAAAAGAAAAAAAAAATTTAAATAAGTTCCAATTTAAAATTTTATCAAATAGTTTCTGAGGTCATTTGAAGATCTGTTGATTGGCAAGATATTATTTGTACACATGTTTTATAACAAATTGAATACAAACGACTTTTGGCCAATTTACATAATATAATCTTATTATTAATCGTATATTAGATGTGTTGTACCCTTTTGATACAGATTAAATTAAATTTCCAATCTGCTGATTATGATTACAAACAGTTTATTAAGTCTAGTATTAACTGGTAAATCATTAATTTTATATAATGATCATGGAGATTATGTTACATGATCAGTTCACGTGGGTAAAATGAAACCGATACACATAATCTTTTGAACACTTGATAGTTTTGGGCCGATCACAAGGGGATGATCGTCTGACTATACGCATTTGGTTTGTGTGTGATGATGAAATCAAAATTAAAAATTACAAAAGATTTAAGTCTTATGATCGGAGGAGGAGGGCAACAAAAAAAACTAAACGAAAAATTTATTTTTTGGCACCAAAATTATTTCCAAATATAAATACTGTTTGTGTGTGTATATGTTATAATATATATAATTACTACCACTACTCCATCAGATGATGACCCCAAAAATTCAAATTAAAATCTATTTTTAAAGATGAAAAACGTCGGATAATAAAAATGTTTTTAAGATAAAATACTCGAGTGAAATATATAGGTTAGCGAATAGGCGGCGCTGTACCAGCATTTTATCCAAATCGATATGGACATACACACGTACTCCGGTTCGTATTTTTTTTTAGTCGACATCTGGCATTTAAACATTTAAATTTGACATATTACAACTCATACATAATCAATCAGAAAGGAAATTCATTCAATAATTCTGACGTCAATGTGAAAATATATAATATTTGGAAAAACAAAATTGAACAAATGTAATTCATAAATTATTAAGTCCGGTTGCGACGCGTGCACGTCCTTCGACTGACCGTCAAAAAATAGTATATCGATTTTTGACGCACGCACATTGCCATCTATTGATCAAAACGCAATCTAAATATGACGTTTAACACTATATATACACTCACGTACAGTTAAATTATAATTAAACAAAATAATTATAATTATAATAATATATAGAAATAAATTGCTTTGCTATTTTTAATTAATTAATAAACAACAACATTGTTTAAATAATAAATATAAAGAAGAGTCTGCATGGAAGTAAACGTGACTAACTGTACTACAATCTATAAGTTGATTACTATAAGAAACTCATTAAGAAATCTTATTTAACAGATGAGACGATAGTAACGAGATAGTACGACTAACTATTATTATCGCATAAAATTCGATTATGGTAATTGTTGAAAAGACATACAGACAGACAGAAGAGAAAATCTTCAAGATTATCTGGTAATGATAAACTTTGATTGTCTTGACTCATAATAGTTTGTGCAGGCAGCTTCAAACCATATAGACAATTATTTTTATCGCAATGATTTATCGTATATCGTCGACGATTAGCAAATGCAATGTGTCTTGTATAGTAAATTGTAATCGTTTCGGTTTATCTATATTGAGATAGGAACGGAAATTATAATCTCATCAAATTTAAACATAAAAAAAATGTTTACCACATATCGTGTGTTGGTCTAAATTTATCTTATTTATTTTATGACGTTAGAGTGTACGTTTATTATTTAAGATAAAATCATGATGACTTGCGGATTTAATTATATTACACGCAGACTCGTTTAGCTGTTGGGCAAGGCGGATTAATTGAACCAATCACATCTCTCTTATCTTATGACCAGCAGCCAGTTTTAATTAGATATAGGTTTGCTGTTACTTTTGCAAGGATAATGGTCATTGCTATTTGAGATACAATCGCGTAATATCTCAGTAATAAGTTCATGACGTAGTGCTTTATTGGGGTGGTCAGTAGACTTTATGGGTCTCTTTAAATGAGAAGCTGAAAAGGTTTTCCATTAATAACCTTTCAAGACACATTGATATTCGAAGTAGTGTTAACTGCTGCAGCCTTCTAGAACATTCTTTAGCCTAATGAGTACTATGCTTATCAGTAGGCCGTATGTTTGAGGGCCTGCACATCATAAATTTGTAAAAATTGGAGTTTGATTTTTTATTCCATGTTGCATAGGGGGACAGTACATTGGTGATATTAGAAAGACCTCCGGTATTTTTGAATAGTCAGTTTCGCTTCATGAGAAACATCGTCTTATCCATCATCGCTATTAGTTAGATGAAGGAGGAGGTTTCACTGTGGAAAGTCATTTAACTTATAGAAAAACCAATAAAAATGACAGCGCCATCTTTGAAAGTCAATTTGAAGGGTTGTGGAGATTTCGACCTTCTTGAATTACTATATATGTAATAAGTACAGAATTTGATTACTACCAATAATGCCAGAACTATTTGGGTTGGGTGCAGCAATCACGCTACAATTGACAAGGTACATCGTATTACAAATATTATTAAAGAGACACTGGGAGAGAAGAAAATATACATGACAATTTACTAAGACGTGATGCAGGCCTTTGACAATGTATGGCATGAGTGACTAATACGCTAACATAAAAAAGAAGTTCCTCAAACTTGGAACGGCTGTACGGCTTGGAAGTGTACTTGGAACGGCTCTTTACTTATACACTAGTGAAATATATACAACAAAACAACACCGTCGTTACATTAGCAGATGCTGTTGGTAACAGCAATAATGAATCAATAGATCAATTATAAAAACTCATCACTTAATGATGAGAGTATTGGATTCACCATGTCGGATTTCAGCAGATGCTGCTCACAGTTGGCACGAGATTTTGCACGATACGTTGCTAAAAAGTGCTTCCATCGAAACAGTGTTTTTAGCCTCGTTCTAAATGTACGAATTAAGGATAAAATGATGCGGACGTTAGGTGTTCAATATTATGAGAATAACCGAATATAGAAGATAAATTGCTAACCTAGTTGCTGAGGGTCATATTGTTTGACATATAAGAACGGATACTCTACAGGGTGGCTGAGACCAAATGTTACTAACTTCACTCTGCTGCCATTTGTGTGGTTGTCATTTTTCGCGCGTCAATTTTTTGACAGATTGAAGTTTGGTTAGTTGTTTATATGTGGTCAATAAATAATTGTTCTAAATTAATATCTTAATAAAAAAATCGTAATGGAATTCAAACGTAATAGTGTAATTGCACTGTATTTGGGTGGAAATTCACAAACAGCAATAGTTCGTCAGCTCCAGCATTTGAATGTGAATAAAATGTTTGTGTATCGAACCATAACTCGATACAACGAAACTGGTAGCATCGCTAAACGCAACAGAGGCGGTCCTAAAAAGACAGCAACATCAAAAGAAATGATACGAAAGGTCAAGAAACGAATCCAACGAAATCCTCGTCAAAGTGCCAATCAATTAGCCGCACGTCTACATGTTTCACGATACAGCATTCAAACCATATTGAAAAATGAACTACACTTGAAGCCCTAAAAGTTAAGACTTGCAAGAACACGAGCATTGAAGGCCTTGGCCGAACGAGATGAGATTCCAAAAATTGTCTTTTCTGATGAGAAAATTTTCACCATTCAACAGTATGTGAATATACAAAAGAGTTGCCATGCGCAAGCAATCACCAGCTTATGTTATGGTTTGGGCTGCAGTTACTGCAGATGGAAGCACTCCTCTGGTTTTCATCGAACATGGAGTCAAGGTAAACCAAGAAATGTACCGCCAAAAGATCCTTAGCGATTCTTTGCTACCTTGAGCACGTAAGCACTTTGGTACGAACTGTTGGACATTCCAACAGGACTCGGCACAATCACACAAAGCTCGAGCGACACAGCAATTTTTACAAAATTGAGTTCCGCGGCTGATTTCATCGAAAGAATGGCCACCATATTCACCAGACTTGAATCCCATGGATATCTCCATATGGTCTATTTCGAAGGGTAAGGTGTCCACTAAAAAATACGAAAGTGTTGATGCATTGAAGTCAGCTCTTGTTCGAAAATGGAATAAAATTCCGCAAGCCCACGTACGGTCAGCATGCAATGCTTTCTATAGAAGACTGAATCAAATAATCAGAGCCAAAGGAGGTTATATCGAGCAGTAACATGTTTTTCATAAAATGTAATATGTTTTCAACATATTCCACGAAATTTCAATAAAAAATAATCAAAATTAAAAAAATTACAGCGTTTTCATTTGGTAACACTTGGTTCTCAGCCACCCTGTATTTGGAAACCATCCTTCGCTATGCAATATGATTTCCTTTGTGATGACTCTCAGTTGAAATTCTTGGTGGTACTCTTTTTAACGGGAGAATGTTCCAGTATATCTTTATATTTCCAGTATATATTTGTAAATAATCAAGAGTGATTCCCAATTTGAAGTAGTCAAGAACAGATTTACCGTTGAATCAAGTCCGTTGAATTAAAGTAGTCAAGATGTCGAAAATGCTTTGCGTTTTATACTGTGAAAAGTCTTGTTACAAAAATCTGGAAGTGAAATTGGAACTCAATTTTCAATATTTCTAACCTCTTCGTTACAGATTAATATCGTCATTACAGGTAATGCGTACTATATTTTTCAAGAAACCAAATCCGGCTTTAACTGGAGGCGTTGCAATATTCTCTTTGGTTCAACTTAAGATGGATCCGAGAAAAGATATATTCTCGGATCCATCTTAAGTTGAAACAAAGAGAACTATCGCTAAATTTATAGATCGAGAATCCCGCCAATTGATGGGGATTGATATATTTCGACAAAAACTTAGATCAGGAAAATAGTATCAAGGTTGAATCGGTGGGGTGGGAAGTGTACAGTATGTCTTATACCATACTTCGCCACAAACCTGAACGGACACTTTTACCTGCTTTTCCTGTTTAATTAGTAAAAGACGTAGGAACGCGTTTTTTATACTTTTTTTATCATCTTACAGACTGCATCAAACTAAGCAATTGGTTGATATCTGACACACTCCTTTCAATTTTTAGTGCAATACGATTATGGCCACTTTAATCAATGGATATCTGTTTTTTTTTCAGCGTTATAAAGTCATTAACTAGTGAGTGCTTTTCCTATACCAGGCAACAGCGAAACAACTTATTTTAAGTTACCCATTTTCTTAATCTGCTGAATTTGTTTCATACCAAATCTTCTAGATTAAATTGATGCTCCCTACCCGTTCTACAAAAAAGATAACGTCCTCCATACATAAGATGCGACTACCTATACGATCTGGACAAAAAACATCAAACACCTGTATCTTCTCTCGAGTACTGATAAACTGAATAGGCTTATTAACGATGTGCCACCACGGGCATCACGATCTTGCTTCGTAAGTACAACACCATCAACATTAAGTAGTTCATAGTACCGCATCTTTGGCTATAGTGCTAGACACACCTTGTTGTGCCCCTATTTTTCAACTATACTGTGTGCAGCTCTAGCAAAACAACTTATATATTTACCTCCGTAGTACGGCTCTACCGCACATTCATTTAAACTTTTACGCATTCGCTTACCACAATGCATATGATGAACAAATTAAACAAGTTCTTAGAAGACTTGCAGACCTTTCTGGACCTTTTCATTTATTCTTTATACTGTGCATGACATCAAAGGACAGCCTCGGAGCTAGTCGTCCAGTGATCTAAGGAGAAGTACACGTAAAAATTTTGCCAAAGTGAATAAATTGAACTTGGACAAAGTGTTGGTCAAACTTCGTGTTGTGTTTGGGTTGATAAGGCTATCTACGTTTCCGAGTAGAATCAAAAAATATAGCAGAACTTTCAACAAGTTTAACAAGCTGGTCAAGGAGTTGCAGCAACTAATAGTTGATGTCAAAAGAGTAGCGATCGATATAATCGTATCAACCTTAATGTTTCTAAATTCATTTAGACTGTTCTTATACCATTAACAAAATTGATAACGACAAGTACTAAAGAAGTATGTACATAATATAGATAGATACAGACATAAGAAAATATAAATTTTAAGATCATTAAAAACGTAACAACAACAACCGTATACAAATTTATGAAATAGAAAACCGAAATGAAAATAAATTACCAACGATTTATCTATCTTTAATTTTATCTTAAAATGCTGACAAGCAGATAGAAAATATCTAACGGAAACACACAAATTTTCAAGCAGGAATTTTGTTTTTCGATAACCATACACTGCAACAACTCGCAAAGGGTTCCATGAATTGAATAGCTATATACTTATGTAAATACTAAGAGTTTCTTTAGAAAGTTAGTTTTGTGTCTTAAGACGTCGAATTTTTAATGTGTTAATGACACTTTTATATATATATATATATATATATATTTAGTTTTTCACTGTTGTTGTCTTTAAGATTTAAAGGGTTTATATCTTAAGCACACATGTCCAACTTAAACATTTGTCTTATAGTATTATAAACAATTGATCATTAATAACTAATATCTTTATCACAATAATACTTGATTTATGATTTATAGAGGATTATTTACAGCACCAATCCGATGGCCATTATAACTAATTGGGAAATATATGCTATAGGTCACCTACGTACATATACATAATCACTATCCGTCGTCTATCTTTCAACCGACTCATTTCATTCATCACTTATTTTCAATGCATATACGTTGGCGTTAATTTCAAAATGTTTGTCTGATTTGAAAAGAAATTTAAAAGGAAACTAAAAATTGTCTAGATGCCGAGACTTAGCCCCAAAACTGTCAATCAAAAAATATATATACGATTTGGTGCGATAAATCTTAAAGACGCCGCGTCATATATGATGTTATTATAGTTTGGTTATTTTTGGAAGAGATTTTGAGTGCAGACGAGTCTTATCAACTGGATACCATCGACATACTAAAAACCACATAAAATGCCCACCACAGTGATATTTTTATATATAGGCAGAACGACTATTTTTATATGCATACTTGAAAATATATATATATTTATACCTTTAAGATGCTTTAGATCAAGTACCTATATCTATTATAATTTATACAGTTGGGAATACACAATTTAACAACATAAAACTAGTATGCACATACATACATTGTTGTTTATGTACAAGAAACACCTACACGAAACTAACAGCTCTTGGTCTTAAGATATATCGCGGCGCGTACTCTAATTTTATTCAACAAGATTTTCTTTTGCATATATAGATAATAATAGAGTTTATTATAAAACTATTTATTCATAAATATTTATGTACAATAATAACATAACAAATGTGTTCGCCTCCATATGCATGCGATATACGAGGAGTATGCACACAAGATGCAGTTGATTATTATTATATATATGTATATATATTTTTTTTTTCAAATAAATTAATCGCGCTTTCCCTCCCGATTTCATGTTTTTAACTATGCGCCGATCTCTTCAGGTCTCAATTGCATGATGTGTGGGAAGTTGGAATAAAAAAAAAGAATTCGTTAACAATAATAATCTTATGAATGGATATAAGACGCGGCGAGAATGGAAAATGCAAAATGAATTTTAAAATTTATTAACCACAAGAGAATATCTTTTATGTTTCATGACAGCTAAATTGTATGTTGTAAATAGGCAAATGCGAATAATTGCTAGCCACAAATACAGTAGAAGGTGAGTAATATAAAGAGTGATCCAATAGGAGGTAATTGGGATTCATTCGTGATAACTGTCAAGATCATCTTATAAATAATGGATATTATGCTCAATAGAACACACCACTCAAGTATGATATACTTGGTAGACATACTTGGAATACGTAGCAGTCAGCAGGTCGGTTGTAGCCTATCCCTAGATGTTTTCGTTGGTTAATTCTTTTAATAGGCAACCGAATAATTAGAGGCAAACCCAGTGCTATAAGCACAAGTTTAGGATGGATAATCGCTGACCCGTCTCAAACCGATAATCCATCAGCAAACTGTAGCAATTCATACAATTCAACAGATGGGAGAAAGCATGGAAAAATCTGCGAATTAGAGATTACGAAAGACGAAACTCTCTTCCAACAAACGACCAAACGAGAAAACATGATCGGTATAATGTGCAGTTATCATTCAAGGAAAGCCAATTAGATCTACTCGGAAGATTCCGTCAACGAGTTCTACAACGACGCTTCCTACACCTGAAAAGGATTACATCAAAATTGGTGACATGAATACTGTTGGTCGCGATAGACGAAAATTTTATCTGCCCCATCATGCCTGCAGTAATCAAGAAGACTTTGCAGACATCCACAGGGACAAGCTTGAATGAAGTATTGCTGATCGGTCCTCCATTACAAAATGACTTATGGGCGCTACTTCTCAGACGAAAAAAACATAAAATAGTGTTCTATGCAGATATCGAAAATATGTACCGTCAAATAAAGGTACAAGAAGACCATCAAAAATACCAGAGGATTTTATGAAGAGAAAACGGCACCCAATAGGTGAATATCAACTAACCACAATAACATACGAGCACCTTTATCTGGAGATTCGCACGTTACATCAACTCGCCAAAGATGAACAAACGAAGTATCCCAAGGCAAGCGCCATATTCTAAAAAACGACTTTTATGTTGATGACGTATTATCAGGCGCAGACACGACTGAAGAAGTTATACAAGTAAAATCTCAGCTTATCGAACTACTCAACAAGATGGAATTAAATTGAGTAAATGGTCAAGCAATTATCCGGACCTACATTAAAACGATTAACCAACGGTCATCTTACCATCACTGATGAACAGTCCATCAAAACCTTAGTGATAGGCTACAACCAGACTGCTGACTGGTTCGTATTTCAAGAATGCCTACAACCCAACGACAAAAAGGTAACGAAACGTCCATTTTTGTCGACACAAACAATAGAGCAATGATTAATGAATTTTATTGCCAAAAAGTCAAGATATTGGTGTAGCCGACTTGAGTGAATTGGCCGCCACGATCTTGTGATTATTTTTAAAAGAAATTATTTTCAAACATAAACCGATCTTACGTCACAAATACAATTTTTAATTACTAAATTGATTTTAAAAAAACGTCCAGAAACTCTTATTGGATCACCCTTTATAAATGTAGTACATCGTTTTGGTCAATCGATCGATTTCACTCAATTACAATTTACTGTCTATCAATTATATTTATATAAATGGGTGTACCAAACAAATTGACACAACCGTCATAAAACTATCAAAGCAGCTAAATCGATGTCATTATATATGTCTATCGACTACTTCTTTCAAATTATGTAATTTCTTAATAATCACAAAACAAACACCGGAAATATCCTTCGTCTAAAACAAAATGTTATGAGGGTCGTCTCTTAGTGTCATGCTGTGTTGATTTTAGACGATTTTACGAAGTCGTCACCATGGCTGTGAAAAGTGTGTGAAAATTGGAAATCCAGATTTTCTTTGTTCTAAACAACCCTTAGCGTAAAATGTACTTTAGGATCATATTCCAATGGAGAATGTTTGTGCTCAACTGAAACTGAGCAGGTTTTGGATATTTTACCACAAAGTCAACTTATAGATAAACCATCGGTACAAATATCAGCATGTCTACCAACAAATAGTTAGAATACGCGATATATTTGGTTGTCTGCTCTTCATAATTTGTATAAATCAAAAGCAACCTCGATTGAATAAGAGTCAAAATAAAATTCAGTTACTAGCGGATTCGATATATACTTTCAAGCCAGAATTTCATTCCCTACTTATTTACTACGATGAACACTAACATCGTCATTGGTGATCGGCACCAGAAGAAATGGAACAACCTATGCTTGTCGACTATCCAAAATCTTATTTTGATCAATAAATCAGCAAAGATCCCAGCCGTGCTTGAATTAAGATGGTCGCACTTTAAGCATCTTGCTGGGCATTTCCTGAGCAATCACACGTTCCGAATGAAAATTAGGAACAACGCAAACTGCGAACAGTGTAGAGGAGAAGAAAAATAAACTATTAAGCACTGCTTTTGTTCTTTTCTTCATACTCTTCCAAAGAAGTACAAATAGGACTTCTAATTGGACTTCATTAGAGAACAAATAGATTTGGGACTACACTGATGTCACAATGGTCCACTCGACATTAAGAGCGACGTCATGGATTAAACTGAACTGTAATTCTTGCTAATATCAACATTGATATAATGTTCCCCCAACACCATATTGTGACGTCTTGAATACTTGTTTGTTCGAAAAAGTCTATAATCGTGAAGCTAGAACCACTTTGAACCTTAACGCGATTACCAATTGGACTTTCATCCATATACTGATTAAATCGTTCATTCTGAGAATTGTATTGGACAAAAACGTGCCAAGAAAGTTTGAACTACTTGGTACCTTTACCAGAATTTGATCACTGCGCAAGATTCCAATTTGTTTTCATCAATTGAGTAGAACTTCGCAGCCTATTCCAAATCTGTGTCAATTATAATGGAGCCACAATACATAATTACTAACGGATATATAGACACACCTACACAAGATTACCACTAATTCAATCGTTCATCGTAACACTAATCGCACAATCAATGTTAGTAAAAAATCACGTAACATCACTCACAGACATCATGACGAAAATCAAACTATGAACCATTTCGAATTCTAAACAAAAATATTTTTTTTTATTTTTTGGCAAAATTTCTAATTAAATTATATACGTAAACCGCGCGTCTCGCCAATTTTATCTAAATAATTTTAATCCGCCAATAAAATTTCACGTAAACAATTTTGTATTTTTCAAATAGATAAGAAGTTTTGGGTGTAATTAAATTTAGATTGGGTTAGTAACCTCTCTAATTGAATAGAGGTGATAATTATGCCCCAGCCTAGACCTTAATTATATATTTATTTTCAAATCCCAATCAATATTGACCAATATGTGTACGATAAGCAGATCTAACAATGAATTAATTTTGGCGCCTTGATACACTTACTTACAATCTATCAATATACGAGTATAGATGATAAGCGTGTAAATCAAGATTACACACACACACTAAATATATAAATAATCGTTCATCTACATTTTGACTTGAATCTCGTCGAGAGTCTAGACATTATAATTCGAGAGGACACGTAACCATGTAATATAAAATTATCTGTCGCGAATTTGGTACATTTTTCAAGTATTACAATATTCCCATTTCGACATGACCTGTGAATTAACCTAAAAACGATAAAAAGGCAGATAGAGACGTTTATATATACAAATGTTAATGATCACGTTTAAATATCGTGCACATAAAGTAGATTTATACACTATTGATCTCTCCTCTTGCTATTTCGAAAATTGATTAAAATATTTTGCCATTTCCCAAACCAGGGGAGGATAAATTTATAACTTTGACCCACAAAATTATGTCAAAATTTCTCGAAATTTCAACCATTGCTCTATACATTATATATATATATAGAGCCAATTAAATATTAATTTAAATAAATAAAATCAATAACGTGTTATCATCTACTTAACCTTTCCTTAATGGGGTGTCAAGATTGATTGATTTAATATTTTATTGGACACAGCAAAGTGGAAAATTAAAGTCACGCGATGTTTTTGTACGTACGCACATCTAGAAAACATGCATACATTATCCGACTATGCTGTCACAAAAGCTCAATGAAGGCATACTATATGGAGTTCGAGATTTAACTGGATTTGCGGAAATAAAATCGTATATATAGACAATGACCTAGTTGAGTATATAAGAGTATAGATTACACATTATCAAGACACCCGGGTCTTATCACAGACGAATTGCGCAATTATTTAAACAAAACAAGTGCAGGCTTACCTATACATGGTACACCACCACATCAACAATATTTGTGATTGAGACGAACTTGAAATGAACCTGAAACATTATTTACCAAAAGCAAATACATCAATTCGATTATACCAAACTCAAAGTCAAATATTAAAAAAATCTCCAGGCGTCTCTTACACGTCTTAATATAAATTCTTAACCCATAAAACATATATAATTCTTTATTGAATTATTATTCGAGGTGTCTGCACTACTTATTGTAGTATTATACAATATTAAGGTCCTCGATATGCAACAAATTTTAAGCCAATTACTATTATATATATACTAAATGTTTATTTCAATCGACCAATAATTAAATATTGGCATATAAAATAAAATTTGGCAATAAAATGTTGAACAACAAAATTTGCACGATCACAAAGCATGATCGTTTTCATAATTCAATTGGTTGTGATCGATTAACATATTGACTGGCGAGACTTTCATTTGTTGTTACACTCGTATTGTAACGATCATTTTGGTAGACCGACTGGTATGCCTATATATATATTTATAATCTAATGATATTGACCCCCTACAAAGATAACTGGCGAGTTATTATGTTGTTTGCAAAATTTGATGGAAACTCTGAATCTCTAAACCATTGGAGTCGGAAACACTCGTCACACAAATCGAAAATGTTGATCCACTCATACAAATTGCCAGTAACTTGTGCTGTTCAAAACTTGTTGGACATGCACAAGATATTTTATGTATCCGCGGGAGATTGTTTATTTTCGGCTGACTACGGCAAAGGTCTTTAAAAAGGACAGAGGCATAAAAATTCAGCGAAAATTCCATTGGAAGATGGCGAGATATGCGACAAGGTCAAGATATAGTCAGATTGTGAAGACATGAAGTTGTTTACTTGATTGACGCCTATTTTCAAGAGTTTACAGTTATTAAAATATGTAATACCCGTAACCTTTGTGGTAGCTTTACTTCTGCTTTGCGGGCTTACTTTACCAATTTTCCCTGATATCGTTGAGTAAAGAATCAGTTGAAAAACGAGCATTTTTCTCCATTACCGTGGTAGTTTGTTATCCTGACTAAACTATAACTGGCCAAAGTAGTTATTTAGGAATGACTACTACTAATTGCTCATCTACCTGCATCGCAATAGCCAACATTTAACTAACCTTCATATATGAATACTGAAAATATTCGTGACCTCAAAAATAAGGTTGAATTATAAATCTCCTTCCTTATCGAATTCGGTAGTCACTCCTTTAATGAATTTGCTTTCTTGACTCATTATAAGATTTGAGCCAAATAAAAACCAATGTTTAGTCAAGAAGCTGCTTTCAGATCATCAAATGTAGGTAATTCGTGATCGGATCAACAGCTTTTCTGGTTATGATAGTCACTACACCCAAGAGTTTTCTAGACTCTTTTAGATCAGTTTGCTTCTACAAAATAATGTTTTGGATTATATAATTTGCACAGCAAATGAGCCTAATTAGTAAAATTGATTCATGTTTGTTGCAATATTTGCAGGAAGTCACAATTACTGGCAAGTATCCCACTTTATATAGTGACCTTGCTCAGACTAGAAAAAAAATAAATTGTCGATTACTCTATTTTAATTCATAGCAGTTTAATTTTTTGTCTCGATCTTACCACGCCGAAACGTCAGTTAAAGCTAACATTTTTGTCACGAACGGGCAATGTTTTAAAATTATTAAAAATTAATACCGACATTCTGAGTCGGTGGCCGCAACTAATATGCGCGCTTACTCAAATTCCCGAGCATAATAATCGTCCCACTAGCCAACCTATATTGTATGAATGCGAGTCAAAATATACACTTTTCGATGTTTCTGTGACAGTAAGACAACGCACAAGCTGAAGTACCGATATCGCACTCGTATAAGTGTTTCAGTTCAAAATGATCTAAATCAATCGATTCCACGCCTTTCACAGGAATTGGGTATCTCTCAAACCACAGTGTGACGGATTTGGCGTAATGATATTGGCTTAGAAGATCAAATTGACTCAAAAACTGAAGCCTCTTGTGCATTTAAGGCGCCAAAACTTCTCCAACTCCACGAGCTCTGCTAACGGCGATGATGCTCATTTCTGGCTTAATGGCATTGTTTATAGGGATAATGCGTTATTGGACAGTAAAAAAATCAAACGTGTGTCACGAGACACAATTAAGACAGTAAAAAGTAACCGTGTAGTAAAAAGTAACCATTGCTGTGATTGGACCATATTGTTGAGCTGATGGATTAGATCGATATGTTACGGTTAGCCATAATTGGATGGATTTGACCATGCCACACACATGGTCAAACAATTGATCACTTCGTTCATACGATTTAACACCATTAGATTTGATTTATGCGGTATCCAACGCAAAATTTCCAACGTTCCGACCAATATGTGTAAAAGAGTGAAGAAAAAATGGATTCTAAAGAATCAATCGCAAAAAACAAACACCCGGTGTTTATACCAATATCCAAACTATTCTGTGATTTATAAGCAGTGCAAAAAAGGGAATCTTGTATGCATAAGCAGTGCAAAAAAGGGATCTTGAAGACTTCCTCAATTTGGTCGATACAATTTACAAGTCTATCTAGACCTAACTCACAGATACGAGGCACTCGTGTCAAACTTAACATATATGAGCATCCTGTATGTAAATTCCATTTGATTGCAAGTTTGAGGAGAATCATAACATGAATTACAATAAAAAGGAGGAAAATTCTGAAACGCGTGATAAAAAATTGTGCTAATGTTTCTGTAGTGATTTGTCGATAGGACTTGAACGTGCCTAGGCTTCGTCAGTAAAGAAAGACTTATTCAATGAACTTATTCCGAGGAAAAGTCTTTTGGACTAATTAATAGTTTTTTTTAAAAAAGTAAAAAATATTTTTACCACGAAATATGCCAGATGGTTACACCACAGTTAATATTAACCATGTATTTACCACTTATAGACACGACAATTACCAGGAGAATTACAAAACTAGTCAAATAATGAAACACTATACTATAAATATCGTTATGTCCACTTACTCCGATCTCCATCAACGTCACGTTATGGTTGCGTGCAAGTTAGCGAGGTTTATTTAACATTCGATTTATAGACATCTTTCTTTTTATTATTTCGACAGTAAAACTTAAATATTTACCATTCAACAACAAAACTCATTAAAACACAGCAGAAACGAAATGTATTTCTATGTACACTGTAGATATGACCGCGTACATTATAATTTGCTTAAATAATTAATAAATACACAAAATCGATATTGAGTATACTTGTTAGATACAATATTTAACTAGCACTAATGTTAAATTTTCACTTTACATGTAGATTTTCCACTTTTCAAACGTCTTGAGACTCGATGTTATGGGAACGCTTCTATATAGGCAAAACATATCGTTAGAGGCTTATCAATTAAATATCCAGACGTATCAATCATCGTACGAATACTAGTTTTAACCAACTTTTTCAGCTATTTTGTGTAAAGTCATGAATGTGTATAGATAAGCAAATTCTCTAATTCAAACATCGAAATTATGGTATGTACTGATAGTTAAACTAAGGAGGTCATTCATCTTTCGTCTCATAACTTGTAAAGCCACTTGCTTACGTCTTAAGTATGTGTATTTGGGTCAGACTATATACGACAATATATATTGTGTGATAACATTTCGAGGTGATGCTCATTTTAATTGAAATAAATTAAATCTTGTGTATCGCGAACAATATTTTTTATGTCAAGATGAATAAATATATCGTTTAATCTTACAAAAAAGTGCTTACCTTATATATTTATATTATTTGTAAGGTTTGTTGGTTGATTGGTTTTTTAGGTACTTCTTTTATAATATAGCCTGGAAATAAAAGAGAAAAAAACTAATTAAATTTCTCATTACATAATTAGCTGGTCAGCCTTCGCGTACCAAGTCATTTATACCAATTGCAAAATAACCAAATATATCATTGATAAAAGCTGCTCGTACGATACTATATAATTATATGGAGGAACGTGTTGCTATCTCAACTTTATCAATAAAAATAACTTTTACTTTTATTTTGCATGTAAACAGTGTAATTAACTGATAAACTATACAAAATATTTTTTGGCGGATAAGGTATCACTCTCAACATATGTCTATTTTATGATTGAACGCGCACAGTTACTGTCTCACAGTATATTTACATAAAACTTTCTACTATCTAGTGTATAGTACCAGGCGGTCAACACAACATCCAATTTATGTATTTCAAGCTAATACATTACAAATACGAATAACTAACGATAAGCTGTTTCGATAAGATAACACAAACACGTAGTCCATACCCGCGAAACTCCAGAATATAAATTATCTAATCAAAATAGCGCAAAAATTCAAAATAAATACATCATCGCCCACCACACTTTTGCAACCTCCATATTTTATTTGTTTCGCGCAAATAACGCAAAAAATGTTTATAAATAATGTTACATATGGCTCTCAAAACCAATTATCATCACACACTGTCATTCATACGAGTATAATGATCAAAATACTTAAAACAAGCCCCTTTAACCGCGAATCTTATTGTTTTGCTGTACTGAAGGTCAATGTGCAGAATCATCGACAAGATGCATCACATATAAGTATATAGTTTATCACATACAGCATACAATTCTGGTGAGCGAAATTTTGTCAAATAATAAAAATTTGCGATCATATGATGACGTATACCACAAATTTTTTTCTTGCTCTCTCACAAATTGTTTTGTTTACGATTCGCGATTTTGATCGTACTGTACGTACATACACATTAAATTAAAAATATTTTGCGCGTGTGACATATTCGTATGGACAAAAAAAATATCAACCTTTGACAATGCTCCTCGTGCTCTAGATCTGTTATTATATTTTTTGTTTCTGTCATATGATCATGATTATATAAAATCATCACAAGAAAAGTGATGTTGGTGCACGTGTGCCAACAAACGGACAAAATTATTATCTTTGCGATTTTTGACACACACCGTTTTGCATGCGTACATCTGTTTTAAAACAGAACATCAACAAACTATAATTATAAATGTTTGTCGGCACATTTGGGTTTTGTTTATTAAGAGAAATGTATCACTCCAATTATTAATTAGTGTTTTGGAAATGAAGGTCACTGTACTTAAACAATCCAGCGGAAAAATATCGATAAATCGTTGCATAGTGTGATCGATGGTCAACTGAGTTTTGTATGCCAAAAGTTTTTCACTCAAATGAATATTAAGAAAATCGTGAAAAATAACTCCGTAGCCTCATAAGACTTGCTCCACACTTGCTTTTAGGTTGTCTCTAATCAACATTTATCGAACTATGAGATCGATGGCCAACTGATTTTCTTCGCAGGTAATTTTTCACTCAAATCAAGAATATGAAAATCGTGGTAAAAGTTCCATAGCCTCATTGGACTTGCTCTTTACTTGTTCTCAGATTGTCTATTCAATTAACACTTATTGAATAATAGGCGTCATGAGATCGATGGTCACTTCACGGTTTTTCAAGTAAGTTTTTGACTCAAATAAATAATATAAAAATCGCCAGAAACATCTCCGTTTACAAGTTATCGAATAGGGACTGTGTTATCAATGATCAACTGATAGTTTTCTGAGCCAAAATAACTCTGTAACCTCAAGAGATTTGCTCTAAAGGCGGTTTTAGATTGTCTATGATTTACACTTATCGAATATAATTATCTTTGCCGATAATTTTTCAGTTAAATCAAGATTATGAAAATCGTGAAAAACAACTCCATAGCCTCATTGGTCTTCCTCCTTGGTCTCAGATTGTCTAGGATTAACACTTATTAAATAGTAGGCACCATGACATCGATGGTCATATGATAGTTTTTGAGCTGAGTTTTTCACTCAAATCAAGAATATGAAAATACCGACAAATGTTTTCGACTCTCTTTAAACTTGCTCTAAACTTGGTTTCAGGTTGTCTACGATTAAATCGAATAGGGACTGTAAGACAAAAGTCAATTAATTCGTGGTTTCCTATATCGATCGTTTTTCACTCAAATCAACATTATATACAAATTGTAAAAAACGACCCCGCAACCCCATCAGACTAACCTCAAACTTGGTTTCAGATTAGCTAAGATTAAAAGTTATCGAATAGGGACTGTTTGATCAATGGTCAACTGATGATTTTCTTAGCCAATAGTTTTGCACTCCAATCAAGATTATGAAAAACAACTCCGTAACCTCGTGAGACTTCAAAGTTGCTTCAAAGTTGGTTTTAGGTTATTTACTATTAAAACTTATCGAATAGGGACTTTAGTTGAAAGCCAATTGATTGATTTCTATGTAGATCGTTTTTCACTCAAATCGAGATTATGAAAATAGCACAAAACAAATATGTAGTCTCATGCTCCAATCATAATCCAGATTTTCAACGACTTAAACTTATTGGATAATGTCACTGTGAGATCAATGTTCAACTGATGATCTAGGCTAATAGTTTTTCACTCAAATCAAGATAATAGATGTCATGAGAACAACTTCGTAGCCTCATGAGACTTGCTCTAAATTTAAGATTGTCAACGATTAAAACTAATCTCACAGTCCAGATTACTAAAGGTGAACTGGTGGTTTTCTATGGCGAACGTTTTTCACTCAAATCAATGTTTTAAGAATCGCATAATATAACCACGTATAGACACATCAGACTTGCTCGAAACTTACTTTTAGATTATTCACTCAAATCACGATTGTGAAAATCATGAAACACCTTCCCGTAACCTCATAAGACTAGGTACAAACCTCACTTCACATTATTTAAGATTAAACCTTATCGCTATAATACTTAATAGCGACTGTGGGATTGATAATCAACTGATGGTTTTCTGAGCTGATAGTTTTTCACTTACAACAGATTATGAAAATCGTGAAAAAACTATGTAGCCTCGTGAGACTTGCTCGTTATCTACGATTAAAACTTATCGAATAGGCACTATGAGAGCAATGGTCAACTGATCATTTTCTGAGTTAAGTTTTTTCACTCAAATCACAATTGCGAAAATCATGAAAAACATACCCGTACCCTAATGAAACTAGGTCGGAACCTGATCTCAGTTTATTTAAGATATTAACTTATCCGGAATAGGGACTGTGAGATCGATAGTCAACTGATGGTTTCCAGAGCCAATAGTGTTTCACTCAAATTGACTTCATATAAAAAAAACCATTTCTTTCTACATGGATCTACGATTGAACGGAAATAAGCAAGTTATAGTGTACAAATCAAGTCATATATCCTAATTCTTTTTATGACGTCTATATCATCAAAGACATATTGTTTGCCCGGTTTATGGTACTTCTCAGGGTCGTCCCTCATAATTTTATGTGTAAGACATTTTAGCACTCTAATCTTATAAAATATTCCAACATATTGTTAAGATAAATCAAATATAAGTATTACAAATAGAAAGGGTTACAATACCCGCACAGTATGAACCCTTTGCTGCATACCCAAACGATATGAATATATATGTATTCTATTCACATATTAGTTTTACTAAAATCAAACACAAATTTGTCCGACATATGTGAAAGCTGGTGTAAAGCACAAAACCATTTTTATGGTTACAAACCTATTTGTTAGTCTTGTCAAATACTCATATAAGTACGTATATTTACACACATATATATTTTTGTATTTGTATGCGTTTTGTTATCAAACAAAACTACTCGTATATATCTGGTCTTAAAGAAAATACCATTTCTTAAAAAATAAAATAAAAGTTTATTTTGTAATCACGTGTTGACCAAGTGATATAAAAAAAATTATGAGTAAATATATGAAATAGAGAAATAACTCGAATCAGGTTTTATGTATTTTATGTGTCGAGATTTGTCGAAATGTGGGTGACGACTATTTAAAAAAAATGTTGTTGATTAGAAATCGTTATCGATAAAATTGTATTATATAAATTTTACCGGCGAAACACAGTGTTGATTTATTTATGTATAGTGCAGTCTTGAGTAAAAACTTTAAGACGTTGTACGTGACGTGAATTGATTCATTCCTCCTATAGGTATTAAGGTTACTGTCGTACATGGGTATTTATAAATTTATTGGTTTTTTATAGTACCTTTAGTGCTATCCACTTTACGTAGTAATTTGAATTAGATTGGTTTTATATATTGTATAGTGATATGACTCAAGTGGATAAAAGTCGCGGTTCTGTTAAGTGAATGTCTAATAATAAACAAATATTTTGTGTACACAAATAATTCACCTCTCTGATAAATGAATAATCAAAATCTACAAAATACTAGTTTCGGCTAGATTCTAAAAATAAGCTAATTTAATTATTATTATCTTATTATTAAACCGAGAACAGCTCAAGGATGGTATATTTATTTATTATGTACTAACTTATGTTTCATATACATACATAAGCGTCTCATATTTTGTTGCATAAAATATGCAAGTAATTATACACGCATAATAAAATCATTGGAAGACCAGTTTTTCATGATCTGTGTATATAATTTTACCGATTCTTTATATATACAGGGTCATTCAATAAGTTCGTAGGATGACACATAGATGGCGTTGCTAGAATTTTTTCCATATGATTTTTAATTAGTACTAACACTCAAACGATGCATGTATAAATTTGACTCTAATCTGACTATTGATTCGTGTGTTATAGCATTTTGTGTAAAGCAACTACTGTTTTTGAACAAAAAAAATAGTAAAAGTGAATTTCAAGTTTTAACCCAACAACGGCTTGATAAACATTATCCGAACTCTGCTCTATCGAGACAAATGGTAGGGTAGTGCATTGCTGAATTAAATGTGGTTATACAGAGCGAAGTAGACGCTCAAATTAGGCTGTTAAAAAATCTACTACTTAGTTATGACCGATCGCAAATTGAAGGTGCACGAGCTAGCTGAGATTGTAAAAATGCCCTGTGCAAAGTGGGTTTGCTGCGTGAGGTCACAGTCGACCAAAAACAACAACGAATCGATGCTTCAGAGGATGATTTGGCACTGTTAAACCGCAATAAAATGGAATCCAAAAGACATTCAGCTGAGTGGAAAGCAGTCGACGAAACAAATCCAAAGCGAGCAAAGACGCAACCGTCGGTCGGTAAGGTGATGACGCCTGTATTTTGGGATGCGAACGGAATAATATTCATCGACTATCTCCAAAAAGGAACCACCATCAACAGAACTATTAAAACGATGGAAAAATTCGAATTGCTTACCCACCAACTATATTCTTCAGAATTCCTGTTTTCAGATCTCAAGAGAATGCTTGCTGGAAAGAAATTTAAGTTCAATGAAGAAGTAATCGCTGAAACTGAGGCCTATTTTGACGAGAAAGAGAAATCTTACTCTATAAAAGTTGGAAAATCGCTATACTCGTTGTATCCCTCTCGAAGTCAACTATATTGAATAATAATATTTTATCAAAATTATGTTTTTTTCTTACTTATCCTACGGACTTATTGAATGACCTGTTAGCAGCATTCACGCAACTTCCACGTGATTGCGACTATTTATATACACATAATTTTGTATAATATGTAGATTTTTTAATCGACATTACACATAAATATATACATTAACTACGTGGTCACTCACTGCAATCGTGATTTAGCTATAAAACGAAAATAAATTTAAATACCATATGTTTTTCGTTATCTTATCACCTTGCTACTAGCTTATATACAACCCAGTCAATACCAAACTTATATATAATCTTGTGTCTACACCAAACACCGTGACGTATATTTTAAGAATCTCCAAAATAATAAACACGATTTCATTATATTAAATATATCGAGCATTATTAATAAGCACAAGGTTAAGGTAGTCGCGTTGCTGTTTATTATCTAGGAATCGTTCAGATTACGTGATGTCGTGATTTGAATCAAAAAATTTATTTTTATCAAATTTATAATAAAAATGGCATTGGTCATGAAAAATTTTATCTCGCAAAATAATGGTCAGTTATGTGCCATCTGTGATTGAGTCAGATATACTGCCGAGTTCTAAAAATACTATTTAACCAAAGATATATAACTATTTTTGATTTTTGGCAAATTATCTAGATATTATCGATACACGTCACACAGTTTGGTGTGGCGCCTTTAATGCGAATATTTTTCGTTAATTAACGTTGCTAACGAGAATTTAATAATGTCTTTCATAATTTCGATAGTTGTTAGTGTTGCAAAAGAAAGTAAAATAATTGAGTGGTTTTTAAAGCAATATGATACAGTAGCGTGCGCAGGAAAATTAAGACAAATTTAATCCACTAAATCGGTTGGTTGTAAAGTACTACGTACGTAACATGTTTACTTCAAATATATGAAAACAACATTGTTGATATTTTGGGGGTAGAACCGATCTTAATGTTTATAATAAATTATTCGGGGTTATATATAGAATAGTAAATATGGTTATTTTTATAAAAACGAAGGCCAATATTCCGCAAAATAACCCCCCTGCACCAAAATGAAAAGCTGCAAATTATATAAATTTACTTCTAGAACAGTCTAATATAAAAAGAGGCAACAGATGATACTGACAGACAAACAAAATCGCAAATATATATATAAATAAACAACACTAACCCATTCGAACAAATTTCACAACCACTTCGATGATACCACTTTTATATATACTATTTCTTATCTCGTACACTTCTCGCACTCTCTCGTCGTTTTCTTATCTAAAAATAACATTTTCTTTTTGAATTAATTTAAATTTTAAATTTTTTTTCACGTTTCAACAGCATGATTGACAAAATAACTATAGGCATTGGTATAGGCGACAATCATTCTATACCAATCGTTTATCGGTGACGTATATGGTGCGCCACTGGCTTAGAATAAAAACATAAACTATTATTCTGAGTTAATACAGTTGATAATTTCGTATCTTCATTGATTTCACTTAATGGTCGCGCATATAATAAATTTTATTCAATTAAGTGAGTGATAGCGCAAAAAAACGATTTTCAAGTGATTTTTGTATGTTATCACAGAAACTTGTGTATAGATCAACGAACTTGGATGAGATTAATTGATTTGTTTACATCAATTTAATTAGAAAATATATACACTATATACTTACATAAGGCGGTTAGAAATTCTTTGGCCGGAATTTCAGGCACACCATATACACAACTAATCCATTATTATTCCATCGTTGAGCTAGGAAATTGAATCGAACGGAATGCACCACATAATTCATTTATATATCTATGTTTAAAACATAACTTGCGCTCTTAAATTGAATCCTTAAGAACCAGAACTGATCTAGATAACAAAACATAATTTATTTTTTCCCACCCTTGTCAAACTCTAAACAAAAAAATTGTGAACACCATAACCGCCTGTGACGATAAAATAAAGCACTGCTGTAATAGCTTAAGCAACGAATGTATTTTATATTTTTTATGAAATTTATTGATTTTATTTCTATCTAAGAAAATGGTCTTATACCCCACAATTTTAAGATACAATACAATATTATGTTATTGAACAGGTAGATTTTTAAATGTATTTACTTTTTGTCTTGAATAAATATGTAAGAAGAATGTATATCTTAGGTATTGATCCTAAAATATCACGTTTGCTCGTCCTCATAACGATGGTAAAATATCGTTAAAATCACTGCAACATTCAAATTGCGCTGCACCTGAGAAGATGTAAAATCTGCGGTTTCTATATGCGGTTTACCGAATTGCTATTATCATATATCAATTTTATGTTCCGACATGAAACCACAATTCATGATGGTTTTGTTTGCAAGTTGAGTGCAAATAAATTAAAACTCGGGGGTCAAATAAATAATTTGCATCTAAATTAATATTTTTGTTTACAAGATTTAGTGCATCTTAAGTTAAATATAAGTAAACATTTAGTTTAAAATCAAATTGGATAAATAAATAATAAATTGATGGATGGTACGTAGCATTCGTTTTTTCGCAACCCTTACGCCAAAACAAACACGTACGGCTATAGGTCTTATTTACGTAAAACCATCTGCACATGTCAGGTTAAAGTACTGACATAGGTGATCGGGCCATTAATTCTGCACTCTAACATCCTGTTAGGGATGTGTTCAAACCTGGCCAATTCGGCTCAATTTACCTGACAAAGACGTAAATTAAGGCATTGAAAGGGAGTTGAAGAAAAGTTATGCAGAGTATTTGCCCACAAAACAGATTAAAAATTTATGAACTCTATGTACTATCGATGTTTTGTCCACGTAAATTGAACCTATTTCGGACCTCTCAAAAGTGTAAAGTAGAATATTGAAAAATATTTGAAGAAGACTTGAGAAGACAATTTGGCCACTAATAGATTAAAAATGAGTAATTCTATGTACTATCGATGGTTTTTCTACTTAAATCGGATCAATTTCGGACCTCTCAAAGATGAAAAATAAGGACATTGAAAGATTATTGAATAAGATTCGAGCAGAGAATTTGGTCACAAAATAGATTAAAAATGAGAAATTCTATGGCTGGTTTGTCCATGTAAATCGGAAAAATTTCGTACCTTGCAAAGGCGACATTAAAACAAAAAGAAAGAGTTGAGGAGAAGATTCGGTCACAATACACAGTAAAATTGATGAACTCTGTGTGCTATAGATAATTTTTCCACGTAAATAGGCCAAATTTACCTGACAAAGGCGTAAAGTAAGACATTGAAAGAAAATTGAAGGATAGTTGACAGGAGGATCAGGCTATAAAACAGATGAAAAATTATGAATTCCATGTGCTAACTATACCGATAGAAATTTTGTTATGATTACAATTTTATTTACGTCAACAATTTTTAGTAACCTATTTATGATTGTTGTGTAATCTAATCAGTTTATCTATACAAAAATTAATTAGGAGTGGTCGGAACCGAAAAATGTTTGATTCATATGCAATTTAATCGGCAGTCTCGTTTAAAAACCAACATTCAATATAAGCTTTGTATAAATCGTTTTGAACCTCCCAAAAATTAGTGGTGGGAAATTAATAGAAGACATATTTTCCTATTAGTCATAATCATAATTTGATTGTAGTCGAGTATCATAGAGCTTAAAATTACTCTATTCTTAGATACCTTTAATGTAGATTCAAAATGCGCTGGTACGTTTCAGAATGCACTCAGTGCTGGTTTTGGAACTTATGGCCCTATGGCGCATGTTAGATCGTTTATCTGTGAAAGTTCACATCGTAATTTAGTTTATTGAAGCTAATTCTTGACAAACATATTTGTGTCTTTAGTGACATTAACGCTTTATGTCATTCTTTAAATAGAGATCTAAGCCCTAATGAATTTAACCTACTCATTCATAATTCACAAATTACTTAAGAACATCAGTTTTTGCGACAAAATGCAGCGCAAAATATTAATGTCCACAATTTTTCACTCGCGACTGTACATAACTTCTCTTTAATACCTTGCAGATGCGGTCTATTGTGTACGATAAAGCTATCTCGTTTTATTATGAGACATTATTGTGATTTGTGTCTACACTAAACATACACTTTGGTACGTAATATAAAACCTGCATATAACAAATTTCCATATGCTAATCAAGGTCATAAATATGTATATGAGTAAAAACCACTTTTTTGACATCACAATCCCATCCTTGAAACATTACCGTATAAATAACGTCGTCTACAGTAGAATCAAATCAAGTACATAGTTTAGATGAAACAAAAACTTTGATTTGAAAAATTTAGAAAGGGACAACTACAACATGAATTTTCACTAAAACCATACGAAAATCTAATAATAATTAATTAGATATAAAAATTAAATTTAAATTTGTTTTTTAGATTTTAAATTAGATTTTCTAGTTCAACGACCGTTTAAAAAGAAATGGGAAATATCGTAAATCATGTAATCATATCGAGCCATATTTGTTGCAATTAAAATGTCGCTTTGAGACAACTGTACTTTATGGATTTCACTCACCTTTTTAGTGTTATTTAAAAAATGTTAAGAATTAAATTCCTTCCAGAGTGAATCGATTTAATCTTTATAAGATTTTCTCGATTTAAATTTTTAAAATTATTTGACACTTGTTTTTAATAAAAATTAAACTTAAAATTATTATTTAGATACAAATTTTCACAAAACTTTTATTTATCATTTTTGTAAGATTTACTTCTTGTATGGCACACGAAACTTATATAAAAAAAAAATTAAAACTTATAACATAATATTTGCGTACTTATATAGGAAATCACAAGAGATTTTTTTTTTATTTTATTGCACGCAATATGACTTTTTACTTAAATTATTTTGTATTTCTTAAATATTAAAAATCTCCTCTACTCGCCCAACGACGTCTTAACTCTTCGACCATTTATCGAAGACTGGAAAAATTTCGAACAATTTTATTAGAATGAATTAATTTTTTTACAATCACATAATTTATATATTGTTTTCTCGTTTCGATACACTATACTATGTATATATTGTATAAGTGTAAGCGAGTCGTCAATATGATAGTATAGTCTATTTATTTGAAGAAACTCATTATTTATTGAATGGCGTACGTGTGTGTTTTGTTTTGGTTTTTGTTTTGTTTTTTTTTGTTTAAATGCCGGTCGGTCAAAATAATATAAAATTGTTTTTGTGTAAGTTAAGAAGTAAACGAATAATAATTATTAATAAGATATTTGGAAAAAGATAGAAAGGGGCTTAGAAATTTCGAATAATCAATTTTTATATATTATGTATGTGTACTACATAAATATTTTGGTTTTATGAAATTGGTTTTGATTTGTGTCAGGATTTGTAAGGTTCTCGATTCTTGATTGTGGTATGTACTTGATGACGATTGAGTTTGAGTCACTCTTTGAATCGATTGGTTGTCTGTTGTCATGCCAAGGACTCGGATTCTCGCCGTTGACCAAAAAATAACACGCGCCAGATTCATTCACAAATGGTTTCGGCGTAAGGTCTCACACTCAGCTGAGATGTGGTTTTAGGATTGTCAAATGACAGGGTGTCAATTGATAGGTCGATAAGTTTCCTAAGATTCAAAATATACATTTATGATTTCATTCAACGGGTTTGTTTGTTAGATTCAAAAAACAAGAAAATAATCGCCAGTATGTCAAAAGTCGTAATAATGTCAAAATGGATCGGTAAATAATGCGAAACTCGAAGATCACAAGATCTCATAATAATTTCTTGATATTGAGGGTGTTTATGATTATACATCATACTGACTCGTATATAGTTGGACATTGATCTCACAATTGACGCGTGGATTGAGTCTATGTTTAAGTCCCGTGTTACTGAGATTGAGGTGTGCTTTTACATGGAATTTGATCTTTGTCTAATCTATGGCCTACAGACCGTAAAATACCCTAACTGCGTCTCAACTGAGACATTACAAAAGATAGTAATACAAAGGTTCTAGCAGTCACTTCTCAGGATATTGACGGTGCTTTTGATTGTCATGTGGATTGAGTCTATGCTTAAGTCTCGCGTTACGGAGATTGAGTTTAATCTCTTATCAATTTATGTGAAACTCATGAAAGGTTGTCCCCAGTAAGGTGATCTCCTTAGTAAGTTGTAGCAGTCTGGCTTATTCTAACAGCTTTATATAAACATCTGCGAGTTTTGTCGGAACAAACTCAATAGTTCTGAAAGAGGTTTAAGTGTGAATCCGTAAGTAGCCTAAAGAGAAATATACTATCATATTCGGGTAATGCAGTAAAGCTTTTGAAAAGTTCATGGGCTTAAGCCTCTGAATATTAACTTCTATGTATAAAGCGCTAACATTGGGCTTTTATAAATTTCAAGCGAAATATAGTAGCATGCTCTACTGCATTTCGATTGAAATTTATTGGAGCGTGAAATCTGTTGTCTTTTTTCCTGATGATTCTCGATCTGCGAGTGTCACAGTTAATCTTTAAAGAATAGAATCATTAATCATTAGATAATCCATTAATTTGATTACTTACAGTCATGTGGATTCCAGCTCATTGTGGCATTGAAGGTAATGCGGTTGCTGATTAGTTGTTAGCTAAATCGGGATGTTGTGTAAGTATATAGACTGGTTTTGAAAAATTAAGAATTTTGCGGTCATAATTCTTACTAGTCATCGACGTTTTAAACATCATCACCTCTAGGTTGATCTATTTCAGGATATTATTTGTGAATACTGTATTGACAAGGTAGAGGGCTTCATCCACATCATTTGAAGCTGTCTGCGGCTTTTAACAAACGTCGTTCCTTATTGCTCAACTCTAGAGGTCAATTGACGTCCGTCTCTTGGTCTAAGCTTGTCCAGTTTTCTAATGCGGATATTCTCGGTTTGTTTCATGAACATTTTGTAAAAGTACAGATATTGTCTGGGTTTTGTATCTTTAATCTTGAACATAAAAAGTATAAAGTATATAAAGATTTGAGAAAATTTCACGAAACGTCGAATAAGATTCATTCGCGGTTTGAGAGCATTAAGAGAACTGGCAGGTCTATCCAATGTTTGCGCCTCGAACACATGATTCATGTGTGATAAATGGCATCACTCGGTACCGTAAAAAATGTACATAAATGAAAGTTTAGCTTCAATCAACACTACCAATGTCTTCAACAAACAGCATTGCTCATCAATCAACAATCCCACCATCAACATCACACATCGATAGATGAATGAGTACACTAAAGTACTCTTAAATCTCTATTACACCACATAGTGAAAGCTTGCAAGGACCCACAAAATAGAAACAATTAGTCACCAATGCCAGACTCGGTTATAACAAACAATAACCAATCAAATATGTTAGCTGGAGTTGGCGATTCCCTAATTTTACTGCCTGAATTGTTTTTTAGGCCTATGAAAGAAGTTAATTTAGAGCCAGTAAACGAAGTCTTAGTAGTCTTGCTTTTCTTGCAGCACTAAAATGATTCGTATTCCATCGAGGTCCACCCAACAAATGAACTCAAAATAATTTCTAAGTTCAATTCAGAAAATGCGTTCAGTGATTGAGAGGCAGCTATAAAATCGGTTAGGTATACTTAGGCCTGCACATTTTTGAATAGTTAATTTCCATTCCTGAAGCAAATCTACTCAGTTAGACTGTGAAGAACTCTCTAAATTGCATACTAGAAATTATTATTCCGCGCAATCGATAGCAACGATATATAGCAAGGAAAGAAGACGACGAATGCAAACCAGAACAAATTGCTTTAGAACCCTCTCTTCTGTTTGAATGAAATTGTTTAACTGGTGACCAAACCTGATCGTATAAATGAGCCGCACAATCATTTTAATGTTAGAGGATGATAAAAACCTTAGCAAAAGGCAAATCAAGGCGGTACATCAGTCTATACAAAGAATCAACGGGACGAAGAATCAAATATCTTTATAGAAAATGCAGTTTCGAACAATTCCTCAACAATTTGAGTCTAGATTCAATTCTATCGTGCAAATGACCACAAAAAAGAGGTTTTGAGAACGGGAAAGCCGACCACTTCCCTCTTGCTATTTATAAATTTCGAAAACTGTTTTGGCTTGGAAGTCAAGTCTTTCTGATTCTGTAAAATGTAGTTACTGAAAACGAACAAGTTGGTTCAATTTTTAAAAAACTCATAGATCCTAAAAGTATGATATGAGTGCCAAATATAGGGATAAGATTATTATTATCTGAAACTATCTATTTTTTGGTTTCGCCGACAATACCTCGCCAGTTGACTCCAATCTATTATGACTTATTGATCTGTCTCCAAGATGATGCAGTCGACGGACAATAGCTGTCCAATGGCACATGACATCTTTTCACTTCCACATTGCAAACTCGACAACTATAGGACACACTCATCCTCAATGTAATGTAATCCGTCAGAAAGCCAGTGATTAGCCTTAACCAGTTCTATCGACCAAGAGAGAGACCAAACTTTTACATTATTTGAATTCTGACACGTTGTGCCAATATATAGTCGAAAGAGAAAGGTTCAATGAATGATTGCTTAAAATGTATTGAATATGTTATTAGTCCTAAAGATGCTGGATATAGGATTACTCTGCAGATCGTAAGAAGCAATTGAAATATGTATTTTTGGAGCAAATCTAGGAAAGACTCCAGTATTGAGGTATAATATAACAATTTATGGATCGTGCTTTCGATCGAACAACTGTTCTCTATGTTGTCGTTTATATGTAGATCGACTTAATTGCCTCATAACCACACATATGCTGCAGCACAATAATTTATGCTATTCAAAGCTTTGATTTTAAATTTATGACTTTTCGATTTTTTAGTGTTAGTTTTTGACAATCTTGTGGTTAAAAATAATCAGTGGGATATTCATTAAAAAATTTATTATAGAAAAGACATAAAAACTATTTTCTAATCAAGATAAATTATAGAAAATATTGAAGAAATGTCGGTTCACGTTTTATATGTGGTTTAAAATTATTGTAATCGAGTTTCAACTGTATTATATTCCACACTCTATAGGTCGTTTATGAATAGAAATTTACTGTAAAATTGTTAAACGTGACAAAACTTCAAATTATTAAGTATTGACAAAGGATCGATGTAAGATGTTTTGTTCTATATATGATCTCGTGTGACGTGGAGTATATCCTTTGAAAATAACCACTAAAATTGGATCTGCTAAGTAACTCATAAATTTTGTACCAATATCAATCACATTTGTAATTCACAATCAAAAGGAAAATTTCGACTTCAATCATGACTCTATACGTACACAACGATCTTTCAACAGCCTTTGTCAATCATGTTTTGATTTTCATTATGTCATTAACGATCTTGAGTACTTAGATCACATTTCATTTGAAAGCTTTGCGGCTCGATTGAATCAGTGCATCCAGCGTCTCCACTTTTGTACATTCTTTGAACTAGCTCCATAAACAATAATCTAGTGCAGCAAGGTCTGGAGATATGGGAGACCAACTAAACGGACTACCCCGACCAATCCAACGTCTTCGAAACCTAATGTTGCTTGTCTTGACAAGTTAATTCATTTTGTTAAGAATTTAATTATTCTCTCCTGTGAGGTGATTTTCCAAAATGAGAGGGCCAATTAAATAACAATCAAGAATATACCACAACACACGTTTACCGAAAATTTATGTTGAAAAGTACTTTCGACTGTTGCATGGGGACTTCCATTTGTGAAATGTATTCCATTTGTAACCCGCTAGGTGCGGTACTCTGTACAATGTTCATGGTATGGATGGAATCCTTGCTGGTGCAGTGTGTTTTGTACTCTTGTTTGTAAATACCACCAATTGCATATTTATTATTCGTGAGAAGGCAATGTATGAAACTAGTCTTTACTTCACTTTTAAACACCGATACGACAATTTAGCACTGCTTATATACAAATCAGATGGATTCTCAATCTTTCCAACGATAAGATACACGACTTGTCATTCTACAACAACCTAGATTCACTCGCATGTTGCAGTACGTTACCTGACTAGGAACGTTTAAGCTATAAAGAGCTTTTGGTCCTCTGGGAGAGAATCAAAAGCTGTTTACACAGTACTTGAAAAACCAATTGTTATTTAGATTTAACAGATGGTGATGATCAGATGTCAATGATCATCGCAAATGACTGACCGTATATAACGATAATTACGGTAACTTCTTGCCGACAACTCGACTGTTAATTTTGGTACAAGTCTCGAATCTTATCCAATTAAATTGATCTACAATTATTATGAATGATAAAAATTTATTGTCAGATCAAGCTTATATGTCATATATCACAGATATTACAGAATGGAGAGAGCGGTGAACGTTATTACTCCGCAAAAGAGTTAAATTTCATAAACCCCTTTAATCTATTTCTCAATCGATATGGTTGTCCTGCAAATTGCAGATGACTTTGACGTTATCGAAAAGCACAAAAATAATGGTGAGGCCTTCAATCGAGCTCAGGAATGCATGAAACAGGTAACAAACTATTTGACTAAATAAAACTGATAGTGAATCCTAGAAAATGTTCTTCTATGGCATTTACAGCGATTACAATTGAAGGTGCACATGGAAAATTTAACCGATAACTGTAATAAATGAGAAGCTTATCCTGGGTAATGGAGCCAGATTTTGATAAATCAGTGATAATGACAAATGCATGCGCTAGAGCACTGTTAGGGTGATTCACATCGTAATTATAAAAGAATGGATCACTGTGCAAGAGTGTGCATGCTAACCGAGGGCAATGTATACGTGAATAGCAAGGTTTTAGTGAGGGATGGATTACCGAAAACCAAACATTAATATATTTTCCAAAAATCCCTCCTAACAATCTTGTTGAATTTATTAAAATTATGGAAGGACTCAAGTTGGCAATGAATGAAGGGGGAAGCAGAGTAGTATTATTATTTCCCTATACCTGGAGTGGATTGTAGATTTAATAAAACCGAGTGTAAATTCTCAGGGCATCATGTATGTAGAAATCATGTATGAGTACCTTGTGGGAGTGAAGTTATCCTCCAATATCATCACATCTACGAATAAGGTAACAAAAGCGTAGTATGATTGGGGAAACAAATGAATATGATTTTATGAATGCAAGAAATGTACTTCGATGCTCATCAAACTCATGTGGGTCTTTGGACTTACGAAAATAAGGATTGCACAGAAGCAACAGCTGAGGAACTTTGTTTTATTTTTCTAACGTACATTGCAAAGTTATAAGTTAATAATATTTGGGCGCAAAATCTGACGCTGAATATCCCTGACATAATTTAAGAGATGTACTCCTCGGCGGATCTACAGTCAGTGGTTAGTTGCTGCACACAACTTGCTATTAATCCACCTTTAATATATAAAATCACCAAGCTTATTCCTGAATACCTCGTAAACCATTAAGGTTACATACTCAATGCCACTAAAGGCAACCAAAGCAAGCAAACGGTTACTATCTGCTCTGTTCTGGTAGATGACTTTTGAAACAGTCACGACCAGTGATTTTATATAAAACCGCTCGTAGGAGTACTCGACCACGCCAGCTTTAAGTAAACTAGAGCAGTTTTATTGTTTTTTTAAACTAAGTGTTTAGCTTAAACCAAGTTTAAGCCAAACTGTCTGCCATTTCATTTCCACATTGATGAAACATCACAGTGACCAGGTATTCATATAACCGATATTTTTTGTTGCAATCGAGAAGATTCCACAATTTCTTACAACGCTTTCAGTTAAGAGCTTGTTGAAGAATTTGATGATGAGTTTAGGACTGAGTTATTATGTTAGCCGTCGACAAGGAGAGTAGAAGCTGCAATCACACAGTGGATATCCGCAATTATTTCCAGTATCAAGACTTTACATAGGGCGGCATTTTAATGTGCGCATGGCATGTGACGGCAACCCACGAAGAGGTGGGTGTGATCTGCCATTAGTGCCATTACCCTTGATATTGTTGGTTAAACGTTCCAACCTCGTAAGCTCAGCTAATATTTCACCAACAAAAAAAGTACATATGGTAAGGAGACATTTCACTAAACCACAATCGCGACATGGTATACGATGTGTCTCTGAAAAATAATTGTTTGTTTCCGTATTTATACTCTCTACTAACTGTTTTAGGTCCGAAGCACTTCCAATTCATTTACAGTTACCTTTTATTACGTCCTACCTTATACCGACGCAAAATCGAGGACGTACGATTATAGGCACGATTTACGTCGATCAATGCAAACTGCTCCATGCCAGCATTTAAAGGATTAGCTTCTACCCTTTAACAGAGAGTCTCGTAGATGTGTTCATCCATATCATCGACCATATAATAAAATGTGCTCAATTGAATATAACCTAAAAGATGAATCGCGAATCTAACCAAATCTTTCTTGTTATTATTCCGAGAATGAGCAAAAAAAAACATTCCCGCCATCAAACCGTAAATAAAACATTAAAAATCGACGAAATAAATTTTTGTTGTGCTTTCATATCAAACCAAAGTTTGATAGCTTCGTTGACCTTTCAGATTTGTAATTTCTATTCTTGAATATTATGACTTGGACGGCAGAATACTGTTAACCTTTTTTGTTGATATATTTTGTGTATTCATTGTGAAAGTCACACGTTAAATTTTAAGGAGTCGCGCGATATGGCATTGAGAATTGTGTAGAGATTTGTCATTATATGTTAGACAGATTTGATTATTTCTTGTTACAATTATCTAAGCTGTGCGCACACGTTAGATGCATGGTTAATTTCAAACAAACAATTATGATTTAAATTCAATAACACGATGAGTCTGCATGCTATAAATATTGTTCGCGTGGACTAGATGCGGTTGATGTAATTAGGTGATTAATTATCATGCTGCAAAAGTGGCATGATTCTAAAATTACGATGTGCTTATACACAAATGCCAACTTTTGAGACTATGACTGGATCATCTGCATACCCTTATCGTGTCCATAATCTGACTGTTGTCTTCAATATAATACCAATTCTGTGCTGTATTTTGGCTCTCCTTTAAGAGATTATACAGCACTATTTGCTTCGGAATGCTTCCACGCAGAACGTAACCGAGCCAGTATAATCGCTGGATATTCATTTCGTTTAATTGTCATTAAACTCTTGATTCAGTTATGAAAGAACTCGTGTACTCCTAAATAAACATCGGACTTATTCGTCAAGATCCAACTCTCACATTCATAGGTGACAACTAATCTGATTAAGCTTATCCAAATTAGCAAAATATTTCGACTTCGAAGTGAACGTAGATGATATAAAATCCTGACTGATTGTCTTAGGCAAGGTGAACCTTGATAGCCTCCCCCTCACCTATTATCATGAGTAATGAGCAAAGAACAGATACTTGGTTTTCAGACCAATGGAACCTGAATATTTTTCGATCGGATCAATTATCTTTCTGAATTCGATGTCACTTAATCCAATCACACAGAATAAAATGTTGGCTTGAGTGATTCACTTTTACAAGGATTCCAACTAAGGCTATATAAGAAATCAAACTCCGAGGTTTTCGGGTTCATCTCAATCGGGTATGCAATATTGTCCTAAGACTCATGGCCTCCAGTTTAAAGCCTTCGAGATTTTGGAGAGCAACAAGTTTTAGTCGATCCTCTTTATTCATGCTATAAAGCCATTGAATCCCACCATACAGTAATCCGTGTTTGACTAGCTTTATAGTTTTAAATTCTAGTGACATTGATTATAAATAAGCTTACCTTAATTAACTAATTTGCAAAATCAGGTGTTAACTCCTTAAATGTATTTGTACTCTCACTTAAGAATTTAAACTCACTTTCAATTCCACTAGGTATGTTCACGTTAAATGAATAAGAATAACTGACCGATTTTTCCAAATCTTTAATTTTATATACTCGTATTTTATGTACATATATACTCGCAGATGCGCTACTCGTTGTTATTTTCGTTCGATTCTCGAAAATTCTCCCTATTCGAAAATTCATCTCGTAAAGATGTTTTTAATTTTGTTTCTAGTGCTTTCTACTATACGTGCATTTCTTTCTTTTATTCTTAAATCTTTCCAATTTCTTGGTGTATCTTATAATTCTCTGAGTTGGGATGATGGATCTAATTTTAACTGGTAGTCTTAGCTCTACTGCACGGAATTGTACCTAGTACCGTTTCAATATTACATATCGATAAGTTTTGTATTGCACACATACCAGAAAGGGTTCAGCATTATTCGAAATATTCGTAGCTCATTCTTTCCAATATAATGTTGAAAGACCAAACGGAACCCTAGAATTCAAATCCATATGTCCAGATCGGTACAGCAAGACTTTACAATGTTAACTTAAGATTGAATACTTTCCAGACGAAGAGGTAAGTTTAGAGTAAATGTAATGTGCACCGATTTACTCTCATTATGGCCTTAACGTTTTCGTATAATTCTTGAAGTTTTTGAGTGATTTTGGTTCTCAGGTAGGATTACAAGCTTTGAACAAGCAGTTGCTGATATTTCAGTCCATTTAAGCTCCAGGAGAATTTTTTCGAACAACCTTAAGAGAGGTGGTACTATAAACTTATTGGACAGTTCGTGTTGACATTGGTTCCATCTTTGCCAAGTTTTAGAATGATTAGAATGTTGAAATTTTCGGGGTATCACGTGGCTATGTTCACTATAAGCTTTTCTTAAATTATGAAGTTTTTTAATTTTTAAGTCGTTCATTTTAAGCCCAATCGTTGGGCGTCTTGTAATGGATTAGTTGGTATTCTGATGCTTAGAGTAACTCTTGGCTTCCAAGTTGCTTGTAAGGTTTAAATACTACGCGTTTTGCTGACAAGTTTACTATCTCTACATCACTTCTTCCTCTAATTCTGTCAAAAACCATCGAATTGCGAATAAAAGTGTATTGGTTGGTTTAGCTTACGTATGGCTTTTCACGGTGAGAAACCTGTTCAGTCAGTTCTTGACAAAGTACGACGGTGATATTCTACTCGAGATTTGAAAGTTCAGCTGCTCGCTGTGAACGTGTTTGGAGAGCATAAGGTGACCTATACGGTCTTGAGGTAGTATGAATCAGTTCTTCAAATAGGACACTCATAAAATAATTCAGTCATTAAGTGAGGAACTTCATTATACTACATCATGCTCGATGAGATTTCAAACCATTTGCTTTGATTGATGCCGAACTGCTTGAGATATAATGTGGTATCTATGCACAATTGATATCGCAATTAGGTGACAATTAAGTCAATCAAATCAATTTTACTTACGTCTTAGATGGCGTTGAGTTGTCATCACATCTCTTATCCTTTCAACATTATAGTGGGTCATTTAAGAGCCAGAAAATATTTAACCATTTAACTACTACAGAAACCGAATAAGTAGGGTATAAGTGGCCAACTCATTAGGGTTTATTTTATATTTAGCTTTAATTGGGTCCTTCAAGTAAAAGTTGATAGCTGCCTTAAACTTGTGCATTTTATACTCAAACGGAAACTGAAACCCGGATAACGAATTCCACTTCCTGGATGTTCGATGAATGAATTCGCACTTTGTACCTTCAGTTCGAGGTTTCGGCAGCTTCACCGTAAACCTATGCGTTCCTCTTGTTACCCGTCCTGGCGTAACTAATGGTGGTATTTTCTCCTTTAATTCTGCAGAACATTTTCCATTTATTCATCTATAGAACACGCCGAGCTCTGCAACATCTCTGTGGTGTTGTAGACTGTCTAGATCTTTCGTAAGTCTGGAGTTTTGTATTATTATTACGCCGTTGAACCCTATCCAGCAACTGGAGAGCAGTGCCGTATGCTCCACCCCAAACTTGACAGCAATATTCTATTCACGGTCTAATAAAGGTTTTATATATCTGGAGAACTTGATGCAATTTAAAAAACCATCTGCATCTATTGAGGAACCCGAGTTACTTATTTGAACACCAAGTAGTCGAATTGAGTCACAACCCACGAGAACGTGGCCTTTTACCACAAAAGAGTATTCGTTGCAACTTCTTTTACGCGAGAACGTGCATATTTTTTTGTTTTTTCCCCGTTAAATTTGACCTGATAACTCCCCACTCAAATATTGTACTCAAATCGGAATTACCACTTCCAGCCGTTTACCGTTTAACTCTGAAGGAGTAGGCTCGACCTCGAATGAAATAGAAGAGTGCAATGTTGCATCATCGGCAAAACTGTGGATAGGGTTCACAGTGCTATCCAACAAGTCATTAATGTATAACAAAAACAAAGTTGGTGACAAAACTGATCCTTGAGGGACTCCGGCATTTGGGAAGTGTGACGTTGATGATCTGCCATTTAGCACAACGTTGATCTTTCGGTCTTTGAGAAAGCATTTTATCCACTTGATGGTCATCGAATCCAAGCCGTATGCTACAAGTTTACAAATGAGATTCTCATGCCACACCTTGTCAAAAGCCTTGGATATATCCAAAGCGATTGCAAAGGCTTCTCCATGGTGCTTAAGGGCGAGATTCCATTTGTTTGTAACATACGTCAAAGGATCGATCGTGGAGCGGCTTTCACGGAAGCCATATTGTTTATCTGAAATTATTTTATTAATATCAAAATAATTCACCAGTTGTTGGTTAATGCATTTCTCAAAAACTTTAGCCGCACAATTGATATTGGCCGGTTGTTTGAAGGGTCAGTTTTATCACAACCGCGTTTAAGGACCGGTTGCACCAACGCACTCTTCCAGGCGTTTGGGTATTTACCTTGTTTAAAGGAAAGGAGAAAAATTTTAGTTATTATTGGAGCCAAGTCACTGGCAAACTCCTTCAATATTCGAACAGGAATTCCGTTAGGTCCAGTGGCCTTATTTATGTCCATGGTCTTCAGGTTAGTCTTTAAAAAGAGTTTAACGTTCAGCAAGACCTGTCTCGCCAAACTGGACTTGAGAATCTTGAAAACGATGGTTTCACTATACATAGATGATATTCGAAAACAATAGGCATACTCAACTGGAGACTTCTCTCTAGGAGAACATGTGGGTAATTTCTGTCTGGTATCTAATGCCTACTGTCAATCTGTGAGAACGTAGAGTTTTATAAGACGGTCGCTCCTTTTTACAGCTCGTGAGATGACTTTCGCTTTATCAGAATCTTCTATTGGTATGATGTTAAGGAATAAAGTGGATTTAGATCTGTGGTAACATAATGGATCAACACTGATCTAAGTATGCATAGGTAATCTCTGAAACCCAATCTAACCTAATATAACCGCGAATGGATAGTGATCATAAGACAGTCGTAATACGTTTCACCCTTTTCTAATGTTTTAGGAATACTAAACTAAAACGTTTATGATCCATTCTACCATTCTGTATTCATTTCTGCACTTGATCCTTGAAATTAAATCGAGAACTTCATTGAATGTATATGAAGTTGTAATCAACTTTCAACTGTGAAGTTATCTGTTAGAGTTTTGAAGTAACTCGTAATAAACCACATCTATATGGTGCACTCCCAGTTTCATTTCTCTAGGCATATGCTAAAGTATGATATTTGAGCTTGGTTCGCATCACACAAACCTGCGTTTATCACTTGCTTTTACACATTTATATATTGGATTTGCATCAACGTCATAAAACCCATTTGGCTATGCGGGATGAATGATCTAGCATACGATTGATGTTTTTATACAAGTCAGGATGGATTTAACGATGCTCTTGTGAAGATGTGGAAAAAGTGAAACAGAAGTACAGAGGCTTTTTGAGACTGGTAGTACAATTTACGATAGTAAGCGCCATGGCTCTTTATACTTAAACAACTCGGTGAACTCTATTTCAAGACCTGGATGAACCTTTTTCCCATAAGCAGAAACTAGTAAAACTTATGGGGAGAGGAAGTGACACCTCCAATTTATAAATATCAAATCTCTGTCTGATTTAAAGACCACGATACATTGTATACCGCCCCACTATAGTTAAATCTAAATCACTTTCACCGGACTCGTTAACGATGGATATATAAGAGTGAAACCTTGACGAATGAGTATGCAAGAAGTAGATGAATAATAGGCTCAGTAGATTTCAAAATGGATGACTGATTATATGTTTTTTGTCAGAAAATGAGGTTAATGGGTAAACCATAAAAGGCTATCTCACTGTTTTATTACGATAAGTGCACATATAACCTATAGAAATCGTATGATGTAATTACATCACTTTATGAACCAATGAATGCAATTGGATGATACCAAATCGAAAGACAACTGGCATTAAGGCTTTCCACAAAGTTATATGCAATTAAAAATTGTTAAAAAGTACACGAATCGAGCAAAGATTGGAAACAATAATATTCAACAATGGTATTGAGCGATAACCTTAAGCAGAAGCACCACCAATCGTCATTGTTCGCGATTAACAATATTGGTTGAGATTATTTCTAGTGTTGAAACGAAAGTACATATGCAAACAATCCCAGGGGGCAGAAGATTTTATTCATTCTGTATATATATGGAAATATCGGTTCACTTAGTATGACCATAAATTCGATTTATGGTTCATACTTAATAGCCAAATTAATTGATAATTATTCAGAGGCAAAAATATATAATTTTTTAATTATTTAATTTAAAGAAAACATGGCGTTATCACAAAGTAGACAGCAGACAATATTCTCGATTGTGCGAATCAGTTGTGTATTGCGGTGTAAAATTATAAATTATTAGGTGAATAGGTTATTCGTATATAGATTTGGATTAATACTTAATAATATAATAATTATATAAATTTCCAAATGGAAACTGAATTTTATTTTGTCTACGACGTTGTTTGAAATTTTCCCTTTTTACTTTTAACCCTTTTTTGGTCTCCAGCGCTTATACACACAAGGCCAAGCATGTACTAATGTAAAATGAATCATTTGGAGGAATGCCTCTGTTTGGTATTATGCTTATTTATTATGAACGATTCTTGGAAATCTTCTTTATTCAGCTGATATCCATATCATACTTTGGAGTCAAAACACCCCTTTGGGAAATTGTTTAGTGTAAATATCAGCGAATAAGTACTCTAAGATGTCTATGCGAACTAAATCCTGAGCTAAAATTATCTATCCCTCTTGGTAGATAGCCCACCTTTTAGAGCATCGCTCTATGGGATGAAGATAAAATATTGCTCGAAACTTGTTTGGCAGATAATAACTATACGTTGAACCGATTTGGCAATATAAATAAAGTCAGTCTTCACTGGACACCTAGTCACATATGATTATCAAACGAAACTCACATCATGTCGTTTGTCCAAAACCATATTTTTGAAACAGTTACCAGCAGCAAAGATTTCAGTTCCTCTTGAACTATGATAGACGCACTTCTAGGGTTAGCTGAATTTCTCGCTGGTCACTATAATTTGAGTTATGACAGGCCTCGTATGAAAATTCGGAACAATGCAAACTGTGAGAAGTGCAGGGAGGAAGGATAAAATCAGAAACTGTTGAGGAGCTCTGCCTATTCTCTTCACAGACTGCATTTTTAACGATCCTAGTACCTATTTGAGGATCAACAAACGACCTTGAAAGTACTTGATATCTTGGCCATCGTTTGTTTGGGAAGGAATGACACAATGGGCCAATCGGGCCAATAGCGATTTTGTGTTGGTAAATTCCAATTTATTCCAAATGGTTTTGTTAATTCGACTACGTCATTTATTTGAGACCATACCTGATTCCATTATTTATTCGGATGCTGATGGCGGCATCAGCAAATTGTGTTGTAAAAGTTATAATTCTGCCAGTTTGTCGCTCACTCTGTGCCCAATCAGTTCCTCTATATCCTGAACCGACAAACAGAAGACAGGAGTTTAATACGAAACGCTGAGTAGATTAAACTTTTATAGTTCCTGTCAGTCATGTGCAGGACAACCTTTAATTGTATAAATAAAAATATTAGTAAATTTTGTGAGCGAATTTAAAACAAACCGGTGGGATTAAGGACTGCTTACTATACTGGATATTGTGTTGAAAAATTTCCAAAATTTACATTCAACTTTTCCCGAGGTATATGAGGTTGTAGATACACAGTTCGTCAAGAAATTGACTGGACATTTGAATTTCTTCAAAAATATCCGTTTCTGTTATGTTGGACGTGAAAAAGAAACGTGAATCCCGAAGTCGGCATTTCATGACCGCTCACTAATGGTATCGAAGAATTATCATTTCTATAGACACGCAGACGAACCTTGTGATTCTAGCATATTATGTGGTTCCATACGCCCGTGAATTGCTCTAGTTGATCCATGAACAGAAATTTAAATTAATGCATGACAACGTCAGATCCTATATGACAATAACGTTATGTCATAGCTTTGACCAAAATCCCATTAGTGTAAGGCAAACGGAAGTCGTTCCAGAAACCACAGGTTATCTTGAATCAAGTTCAATTCAACATGTGATTACTGTAAAAATCTAGTGTCCGGAACATTTGTAAGCTTTAAGACAGCCTTGTATTAAAAACTGAAGTGTTGCTTGTGCCGCGGAGAAATTATAGTTTGTTCAAATTATGTTTAAAAGACATACATCTCGTTAAATTTTAAAAGCTCGAACATGTTAGATAACTATTTTTTGTTGAATCAAGTTCAATACTAGGTTGGCAGCTCGAGTTCGAAAACAATCTTATCTAGCTTCATATCTAGCTTAAACTGTTAACAGAAATAAAAATATAATCTGATCTGAGTCTCCGAGCACACTTATAACCGAAATCTGAAATGATCAGACAAGGCTGCGACTAACTCCAGATATAGTATAAATGATCTTGGCAAACTTAGTGTAGCATTTCTCATTTCGCGGTCGGTTTGTCAAAAGCGTGGGGTATAGTTATTTGATTAGGCCTAACATTGGCCGATTTGATAAGGAATTTCATCTTTATATTGATCAAAGAAATATAAAGCTTTATGAAGCACACAAATCTTTCATCTAACCGACCAACAAAACGTATTTGTATGTTACAGAAGTCTGTGATTGGATGGTTGAGGTTTTGACAGTATATAGAACATATCAGCAAAGAGAACAGCTAGCACGAGATTAATTATTTATAAAGAAGTTTCCGATTTGCTGCAGAATGTAAGACCTCAGTTGTCATTCGGAAGATCGATGAACAAATATTCCAGCTTTGGATGTTCTTAAAATCAATTAGTTTAAAACGTTTAAGTGGTTCAATATTCTTTGGTTTATTTGCAAATTCCTAACCATTAAGATAACCGCATGTAAGTAGAAGGAGGGAGCAGTTCAATCGGGTAGCCGTGATCAATTCGAAATTAACTGTTGTGGAAACATATCACCTAATAATTTTTCGGGTTCTTGCAGTATTCCATGTTGTACTGTCATGTTGGAGCATTTTCAACATTCTGGTTTAAAATAGTTTCTTATAATATCACGATAACGTTCGACAGTGGCTGCAATAGTTATACGACGATTCTGATTTGTGTGATGAACTTTCAATGTTCATCTAAATGAGAGTATCTGATCTTAGCGATGAAACAGGCAATTATCTAGCATATATAAATTCTTGTTGGTAAAGCAGCATTCATACTCTGACATGAATCAATGCAATATGTAGATAGTCGACAAACATCAAACCTATAGCCGCACAACCTCGATTTAGCTTCGGCGTGAGGTAGGACAGTCAAATGGAACTGCAAAAAAGGAGTGCCCCGGCCCCAAATAGATGGTATATATTGATAGACAAAGAAACTTTAACGGGTGAATAAGAACGATACAATTATGGTAGAAAGATGTGATGAAGCCGAAAGAGCTGAAGTCTGTTGCTGCACAGTATACAAAACTTTAAAATGGTAATACATAGTTATTATTATAGTTATACTCAACATCTTGTTATTTAATTTGCCGGACTATAAGGTTGAATTGGTTCTCCATAAATTTTGATAATTTTCTCCGTCGTTAATTAAAATATCACTTAAATTTGGCGTCTTATCTTTCGTAAATTTTGCATTATCGTGCACACGATTTGAACAATAACCACGGCCAATTATTACTACTAATATTTAAACAAATTTTTTTATTTAATATTTTTTTATTAAAACAAAATACGCGATGTTGATAAAGTATTATCAAAACATAAATATTATTCTCGTATAAAATAATTGACGGGCGCAGGGCGCGGTACAGGCAGATAGAAGTTCTAGACAAATATAAAATGCGACTCTAAACAATTTTTACGGTTTAATTAATACTAAATAAGCAAATACTAGTTACAGATAGTGTTTTTGTTATTTTATAATATACGAGCTTACGTTATTATAATGCTAAAGTGTGTTAATTTTGATGTATACATATGCCGGAAACACGATGTGATACACATTTGGCACCGTAGCGTGAAACTCAAGAAGTTTAATAATAGTTTGTAAAGGGATAACCATTTGCATTATAGCACCTTGACAGATGAAGATATTTCTTCGATAACTACAGTACTGCATATGTCGTGAACAAAATGAGGAGGTTTCAGATGCTAGCCATAATGATACAATTAAGATTCACAGACAGTTTGAAGTATATCTTAAAGCAGTTCCGAAGGCAGTAAAGCCAGTGCTTTAGATCATGATGAAACTGAACAGATAAAATTTTAGATCCATTGAGACTTGAACACACTCCAATGACAGGAGCTCACCACTACACTTAACCGTCCTGGACTTCGTTTAATTGGACAGAAACTCACCACTACACTTAACCGTCCTGGACTTCGATCAATTGAACATTGTGAATAAAATAATAGAAATGTAGAATTGGTACTCGTATAGAATTGGTTGTCGTATACAAGGATTTATATCGGTGGCCAATACTTTGTCCTATCTTTTAGGCAGTATTCGATTCCCGCGTTGAATAAACTGGCCATTTATTGAACCGAACCACGAATCAATCCAATTTTGGCCACGTGCAAAATCATATTATAGTCAGAGGCAGGAAATTCTGGAAATTGCCAAGGTTGTTTTGACTATATACTATTCCAATGTGGAGCCGAGCATTGTTATAATTGTGACCGTTTTTCTTTCAATGCTCGACTCAAATGCATTAATTGCGTTCGAAAACGATCCTCTGTAATTGTTTCAGGTTTTAACATACCATAAAACACTACACCGAGTTGATACCAGCAAAACAATACAAAACATGTTCTTGGTGCCACGAAGATATGGTTTGGTTGTCGGTATTGACGCGTTTTGAGCCGGGATATCTCCATTATTTACGACACCTTAGGTTATTGTTACAAACCTAATATTCGAGACCGAAATGCAAAACGGAAAACTCTCTTAGTTATAACTCGTATGGCACGCAATATCATTGCATCTGAGGAATAAATTAATATTTCGTATATCACCTCATAATAATATATAGACAATCTTCTAAGCTAGATGCCGCAACGCCTAACGACATTAACTGAGTGGGATCACACAAAACGGCTAACGATTTCGATTATGAAGGCGAGCTAATTAAAGGTCAAATCAGGCTCACAATAAATATCCATAAGCCTTAACTTCTAAACCACCATATGTATCGATTTGCCTCTAAGCTTCTACGAGCATCGCCAGAAACGCAATTCTTTAAATTTTTATTCTAAAAAAAGCCAATTTCGAAAAAGACGAAAGGAAAGTCACCGAATCTATAATCGGATTGAGAATATCTATAAGCCATCATCATTAAGAGGGACATCTTTTGGCATCGTACCATGTATAGTTTGAGATCGTTGTAAGGACAAATCGATGGATGGATCTACTGGTAGGAACAAACGATGTTCGATCTTATGGCAAGATCAACAGTGAAAGTAAAACTGATCAGCTTTGAAACAGCCGAGGAGTTGGCGATGTGGCTTCCCACATGACTTGAGTATCTCGAGAATTGCAAACTGGGAACATTTCATTCCATCCAAATTGAAGATATGGCGAAAAATGACAACTATTTCATGGTTCTACTGTGTCATGTATTACATAGGTATTTTGTTTATAACTCGTTGTAATCCATTTTGGGCCAAAGCACTTCCAAGTCTTTCGAGATGTATTTTAAAATTTTACCAAACGTACAAAATATGTGTGTGCACGTCTATCTTCATATCATCAAATGTATATTTCCTTATTGGGGCTGGTTAGGAGGTAGTTTTACAGACGTCGTTGCCTTGACCAAAACTCACAACAAAAATAATATAACTACTGAGGCTCCGGCGAGAGTCGAACTCGCGATCTCCTGTTTACTCATGCTTTCAATATGTAACTGTACTAAACTTCTCAAACGTGCTAAAACGATATCAACTTAGCTACCAAGCAACCACCTTATATAATGGTGCCATTGGGCATTCCACTGTGTTTTGGCTACAAAGTAGATAGTATAGAAACAAAAACAAACAAAGGCTTTTAAACATGTCTTAATAGTATTACCAAAATGAAAACTCGAATTGGGAGGTCTCAACACTTTTTCAAAGTAAGCTAGTTCTAGGCTCATTTCAACGAACCAGTATTTGGTTGTATAAATGCTAGCTCTATATTTTGTTGTATAGAGATTTGCGAATTAGTAAAAATAAAAAATAATTTGCATCGGCCGGGAATCGAACCCGGGCCGCCCGCGTGGCAGGCGAGCATTCTACCACTGAACCACCGATGCTGTGTAAATTAATGGATGCTAAGACATAATCAAATGCCTTTTGCTCGATAATTAACTCATCTTTTCGTTCGAATCGACAAAACAGGTCTGTGAACTACACCCCGACCAAAGTTTATACAATTTAATCTTTAAGATTAATTGGCAATAATATTATAACCTTTGAGATCATGATTTCTCTTATCAAAGGACAAAAACATACATTCAATTTTTATTTTTGTTTACATTAGTTTATTAGTAAATGTAATATTTTTTTTACAAAACATTAAAACTTCTATTAATTCTATACACATATAATAGTCCTTAATCTGATTCACTGCCGCTCTCCGATTGAAAATCACCCACCTCAATGGAAAATTTATATTCCTGATCACATCCCAAATATGAATCGGACATGTAATATAATGTATACTCGTGTTTTCCTGGACTCGGTGCCACAAAATCTAATTTTACCTTGGCCTTTTGTTGCAAAGTTAGACGCTTGATTGACAATAGTGAATTTGATTTTGGATCACCGATAACCACCCACCATCCTTCCTCTCGTTTCTATAAATAAATCAAAAATAATTATAAAGTAAAGTGATAAAAATCACATAAAACTCATGCAATGAGAAAAGTCACGCGTCTTGTGGGTGCAAGATATTTGTTGTGTCTTAATTATCATCACACATTCGCATATAGTTATATAAGTCACATTTGACATTTTCGCTGTCTTATCAATGAAATTGTAACAAACATATTATGGATTCGCTGCAGCTTATTAAAACGAGTACTAAATGGGAAAATAAAACTCGAAGTTATGACTATACAAATGTGTTCTCATAATATGTCAATAATTATAGAGTTATGTATGTACATTCACTCTGAATACTAGACTTTCGAATTTACCCCACACAAGATATTTATAAAACAATTATAATGCATGGTTAACTATCCTCGACATGCGACAATAGTGTGGCATAATAAAATGAATATAAGTCACACATAAGAACTTTGGGTAGTTAAATAATCCAGCAACCCTAGTAACTTACAACTATAATATGGGTCTAAATAACTTTGTTTACCTGTGGAAAGAATGGTGCAATCACAGGTCCCGTGATATCATCTTCCCGCTCCAATTGGACCACAACATTAACCGTAGACCCAGAATTAATACGATCCTTTTCCAAAATTTCGAAATTCATCTCAATATTTGGATACCGATTACAAAACCGCGCCACATCTGCCATTTGTATATCGGACAACTGCAATAATCGTGATCGATCCTCATCTTCCAGCTCCATAATATCGAACACTGTTTCAATATTTTTATCCTGGCATCGTTTAATGATTTCATTATTAAAGTGTGGTAATTGTTTTAGATACGAGTCTTTACTCCACATAGCCTGCGTCACCATTTGAGCAAGTTCCATAGCGGCGACAGCCGGCGATAACCAACCATTAGACGACAGAACATCAACACAAGCCTGAATTAAACGAATTGCCTTACTTAATATTATTTCAGTATCGCCTTGTAGTTCAGGTCCCAATTGTAATCGCGATAAATGTGCTTGTAATAATAAATTTGTCTTAATATGTGGATCATTATATTTTGGTGATGCACCATTCGGGCCAGTTAATTTATTTGGCAATCGTTGTGCCAAATTTCGAAGTATATTTTCCTCGTGATGTCTCACCGGAACATCTTCGTATTCCGCAGCCGACGATATAATTTCCAAGAGACCACGTATTTTTGTTTTATTGTTTAGGGACAGACTGAACAATTCGATTGTTGTGTAGTTGATGTAATAGTATGCTGCAATCATACCCAAATTAAGCGGTAACGTATCCATCTCATCTTCAATACTGATACATTTGGATTGTTCCAAATCCGACAAAGTATTTTCAACCAATTCTGATAAATGATCGGACAAATGACGATGCGTAACACCCTGTAAATTATAGTAGTTTGGATTTTGAGTAAGACGTCGATATAAGAATGTCCATGTTAAATAATCGACCGCGTCCTGTTTATTTTCAATAGTTTTTGTTACGATTTCGGCATTGAAGTGATCGTGCAGACGATGATCTAAATGACTTTCCACTGGCAGACTTTCGTTTAGGATTTTTTTGTAGAAATCTTTTTTCGATACCTGACACATCAGGACACATTTTGCATCATCATCCTCTAACGGTCGATTTGCTCGTCCAACCATTTGTAGCACATCAGTAATTGGGTAGTCCTCATACGAATGATTTTTACCATTATAAAATTGCGTATCCATTATGACAACTAAATGGGCCGATATATTCAATCCCCAGCATAGATCTCGCGTTACTACTGCAATTTGAACAGCACCAGAATCGAATAACTGTTCAACTAATCGATGATCTGAAGCAGACAATCCTTCGTGTATGTATGCGACACCCTGTGAAAGAGTTTCTTTAAGGGTTTTATCAACCATTCGATCAAGGAACGGTTTAATATCTTCCTCCTCCGCGTGGAAAAAGCGATTTGGCTGCGTCTCAGCGGCACAGTACGTCAGTATATCAATAGCTGTTAATCGCGCCTGTCGTCTTGATGATACAAACACGATAACAGGTTTATGAGGACTGTACTTAACGATTGAATTATAGACTGGCTTCGACATTGCCACGATACGGGAGGCATTATGGGTTATATTAAAACCTTGTACATGAAGCTCGAGTGGGATTGGCCGCACCGATGGATGAAAATTGAAAGTGGCATTTGCATTACATCCCAGCCACTGTGCTACATCTCGGGCATCACTCAATGAACTGGACAGTGCCACAATTCGAATTTGTTTCTCGATTTGTGAAGATATGTATCGCATTCGAGAGCACACAACCTCTAATACCGGACCTTCTTCTCCACCTGCCAGCTGTAATTCATCCACGATAAATAACTGAACGTTCTGCACATTTTTACGCTGTTTCCAGCGTCTTGATAAAACGTCCCATTTATCAGCTGTTGTGATTATGATTTGGCCTTTCGCGAGTAATTTTAAATCTGTTCCAGTTTCACCAGTTAACTTGACAACTTTATGATTAAGCACTTGACCGAATTTATTGTGCCAGTCAAGGAATATTAAATCTGCCAGCGCGTCTTTTGAAACGAGGTACACGCACCGAGCTTCATAATTCTGTGAGAAAAGTCGCATTACTGCAAACTCTGCGATTGTAGTTTTTCCGGATCCAGTCGGAGCGCCAATAAAAACATTATCATCACTATTGTAGACAGCATTAAAAACTTGTGTTTGAATTGGATTGAACTGTGGGAACTTTTCGTGATATAATTTTTCAAATTTCGAATTCCGCAACGCCGAAACAGGAAGTGGTTGCAGATCCAAGAGCTCGGTCGGCGGAAGATTCTTTTCTGGTAATATTAGATGACGGAACGATACTGGAAGTTGAGTTTCTGCCCCAATCCAACGATCGGAAATAATACGCAAAAAATACTGTGGTGGCAATGGTTCAAATACTGGAACAAAGAATTTAACCAAATGTTCGTCCTGGGCATACTTTGCCTTAAGCAGAAAGTATTCGTGGTGTAAAATAATCTCAGAATCGACGTCTTCTACTAGAATCCAAAATGCTTCGCTCAATCCGTGCACTTTTTCGTCCCACTGAAAGTCAGGTGTGATCGTTAATTCGACACGTAGTGTTGCTCGGGTTATTGGTTGAATATGTGTCGATAGTTCCAGCTTCGGAAACTGGTGCACAAATTTATGTATTGTTTTTCCCAATTTAGGTACTCGAATTAATTCCCCAATCTCGTTTGGTTCCAAGTCGTAGAGTCGTTCCCATGGGAAATTCTTTTTTTCAATCTTTTTAACGATTTCTTCGGGCATTTTCCGGAATTGACGTAATGGTGACATAGATTGCCACATCCGGCGATCGATCATTTTACATAGCGTAAGTGCTTTATCCGAAAGTTGCGCCCATCCACGGTGCAAAACAATTTCGAATATGGCACGTAGAAGTCGTGCAGCCGATTGTGTCACATAGACCATGTCCGACATTAATGCAAACCCTTCCAATTTGAGCTGAGATATGTATGCCTGAAGTAAAACATTTACTTTTGCTGAAGGCTCTTCGATGCTCTCTTTAATCGGAATTGGAACACGTTCCATTAGTTTTTGAAGTTCTAGTTTTTCCTCCTCCCGAACTGTGATGTTACGGAACTCGCCTGACAGGGAAAACACTCGGAACAATTCAATTTCGCTTAGAGTTGGTTTCAACAGTTGGTTATATGTCATCATTGTGTCATGAGTACAGTAGAAGTGAGATGCAATACGACCTAATTCAGTGACTTGGAAGTGACCTGTTTTTCTGTCATATTTCATCAAACCACTTCGATCTAGATGTAGAGCAGCCGTGTGAATTAAATCTGCTCGAAATGCTTCTAAAAGGGGATCCTCTTTGAGTTTATCATGAGAAATACCATATAATGTTGGTTGTCGAAGCATGCGGATATATAAATACGTGTAGCCCAACCAAGTTACAGCATCCCGAACGTTTTGTATTGTCCCCAGAACCACTTCAGCATTTAACATGTCAGGCATTTTGGAAATAAGTTGACTTTCGATGGGAAGTTGTTGATTCAACAGTGATAGATAATATTGAAGTTCACTGTGATTTGTTATCAAAATACCTTCGCCTTTGGTGTCGTATTGAGGACGTCCAGCACGACCTAACATTTGAAGTACATCGAGAGCGCCCAATTCAACCCAACGTCCTTTCTCCGGATTGTAAACCTGAGTTCCTTTAATAATTACAGTGTGGGCTGGTAAATTAACACCCCACGCTAGTGTTGCGGTTGAAACAAGTACTTGAATATGTCGATCGGCAAATAAATCCTCAACTAGAGTACGATCAACTCTTGTCATACCAGCGTGATGGATAGCAAATCCGTAAGGTAGTAACTCTTTCAGTTCGGAATTTTTTACTTGATCCGCTTCAGATCGCAGCACTTCCATACTGGCTGAACCTTCTTTTAAAAAACTTCCGAGTGAATCTTTCTCGAGACACATATCCCGAATAGCCCGTGCAGTTTTTCCAGTTTCTTTTCGTGAATGAACAAACACTAAAACTTGATTACGCCCGGCATGTTCCATTATTTTCTCGTACACAATTTCATTCATAACTTGGAACCGCTTCATGGCCTTCTTTTCAGTAACTCCAATGTACTGCTGTTCTAATGCTACTGGACGGAAACTGTTGTCGAAATAGAAAAGTCCGGAATCCAGTTTAACGCGTAAAAATGTTGCAACATCTTGATAATTTGGTAGTGTGGCGGATAAACCGACCAGACGTACATCTTCTTGAGTCATTTCAATATTCCGAATGGTACGTGCAACAAGCGATTCCAGTACAGGACCTCGTTCATCGTGAAGTAAATGAATTTCATCGATGATAACGAGGCGTACAAGGGACGTAAAAGTTTTCTCGCCACCTTTTCGAGTGATGATGTCCCATTTTTCTGGTGTGCAAACAATGACTTGTGTAGCGGCGATTTGCTCTCTCGTTAATTGATGGTCACCTGTTAATTCTGATACTGTTAGATTATAACAGGCTAAGCGTTTCCCAAAATTACCAACCATTTCCTGTACCAAAGAACGCATGGGTGCTACATAAATGATTTTAAATTCATCCGCGTTAATGGTGCCATCATCGTTTATGTGTTTCCCGATTTCTCGCATCATTGTCAATAATGCGACATTTGTTTTACCAGCACCAGTTGGAGCACATAGTAGTAAATTTTCGTCAGATTCCAAAGCAGTTCGCCATAATCGACTTTGAATTCGATTTAAGCTCTTGAAACCCTCAAACACGGGCTGGACATATTTTGGAAGTTTTTCTATAGGTTGAAGCTCTTCTTTATCGTCGAATGGTTTAGGTTTTAGAGCAGGAACATGAACTTCTTCGTAACCTTTACGCTGTTTTCGAAAACTACCGTCAGGTAACTGACATCGTTTATTCGCCATAAAATGTGATCCCTGAGCGAATGTAATCTCATCAAATTCTAATATTTTGCGGGAACCAGCTACTTGTCCACCGACACCGTTCATTTTATCCTCATCGGCATCTTTATATTTACGTGAAGATTTCATCGATCCGTCATGATCCTCTTCATCATCATCGTTGCGACCAGTATCTAGTTGTCGCAAGATTTTCACTAGACTAGGATCATTCTTCATTTTGTCTCGTATTCTTTGTCGCTCTGATTCACTTTGAGATGAAGCCAACATTGTACAATAGAGAATCATGTTCCGATTTTTTTTGAGTTGTTTGATAAAGTCAAAGCAATCATAACCGAGCAACAGGACAAGTTGATTCTCACATTCTCGATCGTCGCCTGAATCTTTTAGAATGCTGAGGACTTCACCAGATTTAGCTTGCGAGACCATCGCATCGTTATAGTATTTGGAAAGACACCGCTGCAACCAATATGCATCGATGTCTAGTGGATGTAAAGTTTTCTCCTTTTTTGTCTCTTCTGTTATTAAATTCTCGGCATGTAGTGTGCCATCGATGTGGGCTTCCTCGCCTTCATCTTGAACACCTTCTTCTTCTCGTACCTCACCGTAAATGTCTTCGACACTTTCCTCTTCGGATTCTTCAAACTGTACATTTATACCGTATGCCTCATCTATTTGATCTTCTTCTTTGGCACCTAATACACTGACAGCCTCGGAACCAAAATCGGTAATTTTCTTGCCCAAATTAACTAGAAGTGCAAATCGTTCGTCGGCAACACTTCCTAATAGACCATCAATTTCACGTTTCTTTTCGCGATCTTTTAATTTTTCATTTTTGAGCACAGCGAGCACTTCGTCAGCCGCACCACAAAATATATCGCGCGGTTGGTCGCCCAATGCCTCCTGTATAAAGCTTAGCAATACCTCATAAGTTTGACGTGTTTCTTGTGTTTTGGGCCGGTATACGATACCAACCATTTCATCAATGCCCTCCGATAATAGAGTTACACCTTTCATTCTATCAAAATCATACTGTGCCTCATCTCGTTTCTGTCTTTTGGCTTTACGTTCCTCAGTCTTTTCTGGCCGAGTTCTTTGATATCGATCTCCCATTCGAGTACCTTCTAATTTACCAACCAATGAAACCACTTCACCGGTTGCTTCATCTCGTCGGGGACGCTCAATTAAACGTACATCAGCTTGCAATACGAGATTAGAATTCTGTAAAATAAATGAGGCCGCGATTAGTAAACGTTTACGATTTTTGAGGTTAACTTTTTGTGGAATCACAAAATTTGACGATATACTTACGGCTTTGTATTCATATTGCAGCTGACGAGCCGCTGCATCTGCCATGTTTTATTTTATTTTGATTTTAGGACTTATATTTTATTAAACTTAATTTAAAAAAAATAATTAGTTTAGCATTTGTTTCTGTTTTCGAGTCTACGATGTAAAAAGTTTGACACTACATTGGCTCGTTTTAAGCATTCAGCACAGCGGACTACTGCGTACGGTGAACTCTAGCGGCCAGTAGAATAAACATTTAAATAGAAATGAAAAACCATTTGATTTAATTACAAAATATATTTTATTATTCTACAACTTTATTCTTTATCTATATCCTCATCATTTGCAATACATTCATTGCTAAACAGCTTTAACACCTCTGCAACCATATTATTTGACAATGTGTACGATTCATCCCACTGGAATATTATCTTCTGAATTAAATTATTCAATTGATTGATGGTATCACAAATTTCATTAATTTTCGCCCCATAATCGGAATCACTACTAAGGGAACTAAAGCTATTGTTAAATTCACACAACAGTTGGTTCAGCGAATCAAATTCGATATGCACATTCGACGGGAGGGTATTCAAAATAGAAAATTCATCAATTTTCTGATTCAGCTTTCTAATTAAGTCAAATTTTTCAATGATATGATTTTTATTCTCCATCAAATCTATTTTGTTATCTAGATAAGATTTAAGTAATACAATTTGAATAAAATATTGAAGCTCTTGTGCAATTTCTACTGAATTTTGAACTTGCTTTAACCACAATTTTCGTGCATTCATTATATTCTTATTAAAACGTTTCTCCATTCGCTCCATCTTTTCTTCAGCTGCTATTTTTAATATTGTTTCGTATAATTGATCATCGTATGAATAGTCCTCATCTTCAGATATCATTTTTAATTTAGTTTTAATAAATAACTTTTAACCACAATAAATTTTAGATTACCTCACGACAAATTACGTTGTGTTTCAAAATTCGAATTGACATTAGAAAAATGAATAAACAATGAAGCTATAATCCCATTAAACAGTTGTTAGGACCCAACAAGTGCATTTTTGGGGCAGAAAACCATACATAAAATTAAACTCATTTTAATGTAACTCATTTAACGGTATATTAAACTCATTTTAATGTTTTCTTATATTTGAGAAAAACATGAATTAAAAGTATATCGCAAAAGAAATAAAAAAAAATTTTGGAAAGTGTTTTATTTAAAATGACAAAGTGTATTGTTTCATTGTGTGAAAATTCAAATTCATTCAAATATAAGAAAAATCTTTTATAAGCAAGGTTTTGACCATGTCAACAATGGCATTACAATTTAAATGAAATTATATTTTTTTCCTGTCACTGAGCTAGTATGAACACGATACCTTATAAAATAACATTGAAAAAATAAGAAGAAATAGTACTATAGGGTTACACTTATCTCGCTCTAAAAATGCAATACCGAAAAATTGATGACGTATCTAATAGTGTTCTCAAATTTCGAGCTCGAAAAATTAATTTCCAAAACCAAAAGTTTACAAAGAATACATTATATTATAAATATTGTTTTTAAAGTTTTTTATAAAAAAATGAACCGAATAATTGCAATTTGTGATTTATTTCGCCGTTTCTTTACATAACATTTAAACTAAATTTTATTTTGATTTTCGAAAATTCCAGTTTCAAGAAACATAAAGGAATTCTTTCTTTGTCTCCTTCACACCTTATACTATTTTTTACTTCCATTAATTTTTAAATATATATGCCGTCCATAGTTATTTGTCTCAGTATTTCATTTGTAATTATATTTACTACGCCACTATATTTTTTATGAAATTTTAATACTTTTATCTCATTTTCGTCTTTCTCTTTTCTCAATGTATATCTATAAATACTTTAAGGTGTAGATAGAATTCTAATTAAAGGAATTAAATTAATATTTTTGTATTTAATGATTGACACCAAGTAAAAATACAGATTTTAACTCAGGGTTAGGGCATCAAAAACTAAATAATAAAATGCCAGATCCACCAACATAAAAAAATGATATTATAGTACTTAAATTTAAAACTACTGTAATTGATAAGTGATTTTTAGAGTTTTCTTGGAAATATTGAACATTTTATACTTTTGTTTCTAATGTTAACCTAAACTTAATTTAATTTAGCTTTATTTAAATAGGAAATTACTAAAACCTAAATTTTCACTTCTATGTTGTTCCCTACGACATTAATAAATAAGCTGTTATAATTTATTGAGCTCTATTATTTTGCCTATTGGGTGCTATTTCCGTTTTTTTAACAAATTTAACGCTGGTAATACAAAAATATCTGTCAACTCGTTCATTTAGTCCGTGACTACAAAAGTGTTTACAAGTTTTGGTATGTGCTAACAATATTTATTTCGATTTATCATTCTAATTATATATCATCGATCCTTCAAATTACTTCCAATGTTGTTTTAAATCATCATCCATGTTGATAATATATAAATTTATTTTTTTGTACTATATTTATGCATAAAATCAAATTCTAACCTAACATGTACTTTTGGTATATTTCAGTTCTTAAATTTCGTAAGAAGTCCCTAGTTTCACTCTCAAGATGGTTAGGGAGAACAAAACCGCCTGGAAGGCAAATTATTTTACAAAAGTTGTTGTAAGTATTTAAATTTTATTGATAAGCTTGTGTTGAGTAAATGTGATGAATAATTTCGCGTCTTAATATAAATCGTCTGGTGCTAGAGCTTGAAAAAGCTGAACCTACTAGTTGCCTGGTTTATGTATGTTTAAACGTAGTTCTATGGTGGAACCGTCTGATATATTTCCAAGTCAAGATTTGTCGTGTAATGGGTTGGAAGCTTGCTAATCAAACTTTTTTATTACAGCAACTTCTCGATGAATATCCAAAATGTTTCATTGTCGGTGCCGACAATGTTGGGTCGAAGCAAATGCAGAAGATTCGTATTTCCCTCCGTGGAACCGGTATTGTATTGATGGGTAAAAATACTATGATGCGTAAAGCCATTCGTGGTCATTTGGAAAATAACGCAGCTTTGGAGAAACTCTTACCTCACATCAAGGGAAATGTTGGCTTCGTATTCACCAAAGGTGATTTGGCTGAAGTTCGCGACAAATTGATTGAATCAAAAGTACGTGCTCCAGCTCGTAACGGTGCCATCGCTCCTCTAGCTGTCATTATTCCAGCACAAAATACTGGTTTGGGCCCAGAAAAAACATCTTTCTTCCAAGCTTTGTCTATTCCAACCAAGATTTCTAAGGGAACAATTGAAATCATTAACGATGTTCCAATTTTGAAACCTGGCGACAAAGTTGGTGCTTCAGAAGCTACACTATTGAACATGTTAAACATCTCTCCATTCTCATATGGTTTATTGATTGAACAAGTGTACGATTCTGGATCGATTTTCTCACCAGATATACTCGACATCAAACCAGAAGATTTACGCGCTAAATTCCAAGCTGGAGTTGCTAACTTGGCTGCTGTCTGTTTGGAAATTTCATATCCAACCATTGCATCGGCTCCACACAGCATCATCAATGGGTTCAAAAATCTTTTGGCCATCGCTGCAACAACCGAGGTTGAATTCAAACAAGCTGAAACCATTAAGGAATACATTAAGGATCCAAGCAAATTTGCCGCTGCTGTCACTGTTGCCCCAGCTGCTGCTGCTGCCACCGCAGCTGCTCCAGCCAAAGAAGAGGCTAAAAAGGAAGAAGAAAGTGAAGCTAGTGATGACGATATGGGCTTCGGTCTTTTCGATTAAACTACATTTGTTGAATGTAATAATAATTTTTGCGGCATAAAATTACACATAATCGTCGGACTATGGACGGTCTAAATGGCGGTCGTGTAATTTTAAGTTTTGAACTTTTATAAAATTTACTCCAACAATGAAACAATTTCAATCATGAAGTTGAACAATTAAAAAAAAAAAATTAAAAACAATTTAGTTTTATTCAATTATCTTCGTCCATTTGAAGACATGTTGAGCTTATACATTATGAACCTTCAATGTCGTCACGTGTCAAACCACTTCACGTTCCCTACATTAATTTAGTATTTAATTAATTGACGGCTATAGATCCGATTTAATAGGACCATCTGCGTATTGCATAGCTTCATTTCAGTCTATAGTACTCACATGGAAGATGGGTCGGCCCATGAGTTCTGCATTCCAATAGGGGGTCATAGATGTGTCCATTAACATCACAGATCGTAATTAGATGATGAAAAATCCCTGTTGCATTATCGGGATTCGAACCCGGTACCTCTCGCTCCAACTGCAACCACTAAGGCACCGAGTATTTTTAGTAAATTTTATTTTGCTCCGGTATTCAACAACTGAAGCACTATAACTTTTACGATTAGCTCCTGATGTAGCGGATTTTCAACCTTCCAGAACTTCTATGGACTAATACCATTATTTCTCACGAGAATCATTCATCATATCTTGAGTTTCTGATACTCAATCTCATTGCTCCACCATCCATTTAATCGAATATCTTTCATATGGACGGTTTTCTCACATGCATTGCTCACTCTTTGTATTTCAGCATTAAGTTGTTCCACATTCAGTCATTTTCTTCGAGATTCTCTTTCATTTTCTGTTACCTATTTACCTTAATCAATAGTCTATCGTTTTCTTTTATACACAGGATTGTCACCTATGATCAATTGAATCATGTATTGTCTCGAACCCAAATTCCTTTCTTCAACTTTTTAAGTGACTTGGTAAGCTAACGAGCTAGATTCGCGGTGCCTCTCAAGAATGTGTGGATCAGGTAATCAACTGTTTGACTGATCTAAATGGACGTGTGAATTCGAGAAAATATTGTTGTATGGCTTTTCGAACACGACAATGAATTGATATGCAAGTATTGAATATGTGACAGACTAGGTATTTGGGGATCTGGATCGATCAACGTTTAAGTCTTAAAGCGCACATGGTGAAACTAACTGATAATTGTAAGACTGAATGTTATCAAAAGGATGAGTAAACTGAAATGCGGAGTTCATCCTTGTATGTCTAACATGTAACGGAAGATACTAGTGTCCTCTTAGATTGCGTTTGGAAATAGTGTGTATGGTAATAGTTTCAAGATTGTGCTAGACTAGTATTGGAGGCGATTGATTCAACCCCAATACACACTCTTTGGTCTGAAATCGGTGATTCATCTCTCAATTAGAAGAAAGAGAGAGAGAGTGAATGAAATGGTAACCAGATTGCAGGCAGGAACAGACTTTAGGAAAACTCAAAGAAACCTTTTGATTTCGACAAGATCCAAAACGTGGTGCCAAATATTTCTCCTGCAAATCTGGATGTGTTTTGACAAATGAATTATTTTGCTCATTTGACCGTGTATACAGATGCTAGTGTGAGTTTTGATTGTGTGGGTGTTGGAATTCTTTATTCAGCTACGAGTAATGTGAATAATAATATTGTATCAAATATCTATTGTAACTGGATGAACCAAGTTTAATCCTCTTCTTTCACTTCCTCGGTAGTATAGTGGTAAGTATCCCCGCCTGTCACGCGGGAGACCGGGGTTCGATTCCCCGCCGGGGAGATTTTTTACTTTAATTTATAAAATTGTTTGTTTTTCTCATAATCCAGTAAGAATATTCCTTCCATTCGAAATGATTACATTGCGATCATCTAATCTTACTCTTTACAAGGTTGAAAGTGTTCAAACATCATTGATACCTTCAGTAAACCCAACCGGCTTATAACAATCTCATCTTCTGTGACTCAGAGAATAGAACTACTCCTCTTCCCTCATTATTCATGGCCAACTTGATTTCTGATCAATTCACGATACATATGATGTAATCATAACCCACATTTACTTAGATCTCAGTTTGATAAGTATACATTTAACATTATTATTTACCAAAGTAAATCCAATAATTTCTCATTCCAAAATCATTAAGATTCATCTTACTCTCATATCCTCGGTAGTATAGTGGTAAGTATCCCCGCCTGTCACGCGGGAGACCGGGGTTCGATTCCCCGCCGGGGAGGATATATTTTTTTCTTAACTCAAATCAGCTAATTCCAAGTTTCATCTGTACTTCTAACACTAATTCACGTAAGCATACTCCAACGCACATTTCTACTCGCACCAAAATCCCATTTTATATGAATTTCAATTTATTTATTTTATGTTACAATAATAGCGATTTGCTTACATATAATATGATCAATAATAAATTTTAAATGTGGTTGGGGGAAGAAGAGGGGCTTTTATGCTTAATAATAAATGTACAATATTTTATAAATTAATAATTAATTTTGAAATTTAAAGTCGTTATTTTCGTCGTCTTAGCTTTAACAATATAATTTGGAAATTGAATTTTCATTTTATTTGTGATTGTTTTTGTTGTCAATGCGCGATTAAGTAGTCAAATATTTATACTTCGCTTTAATATATAGTGGATTGTTTAGATTACCAAAATGGGCACCAACCAATATAGCATTGACATAAATTTTCATTATTGGTTGCTTGCTGAATCAGTAAATCGATTTGGTGCTGCACCGAAATCGGTGTTACTGTCGATGTATTAAAATCGTTTCCGGTCAATTTCTGTTTGACCCGGTCGACAATGATACGCGCTTTTTTATTTGTTGCCTCGGTTGGATGCTGCTGCACACCCAAAATTTCCGTATTGATGAAATTCAAGTCGGTTTTAATTTTTTGATTGCTCAAACTAAACAATTCATTTTGTTCATCGGTACTACCGTTTAGACTGCCAACTGTATCGTCTGTATTTTTTGATCGATGATTTTTATCAACGGCCGTATCGAGAAGTCTCCAATTAAGTAATGGATCGTAAACAAATGCTTCGAGTACAGCCATTAAACTATCTTTGTTGCGACGCAGCACAGACATAACACTTTCGCACGTACGTCGATAGGTGCCTTCGATACCCGTCACTTCCATTGCTTTGATTAGCATGCGAGTGAGGCGGAATGGTATTTTTTCGGGGAATTTTTCACGTGTCATTGCCACCTCAAAACAATCACCAAAATCAATATGTAAAATTTTTCCACTCAAACGATCTAACATCAAATTACTTGGATGGCGATCACCCAAACCGAGAATATAACCAACCATCGACATTACAGCTAAGGAACTTGTATAATTTGTTCGACGATCGAACCAAACCTCGGACGATGGACTCTTTAGCCAAAGTAATTTTGCTAAATCATCGCCCGGTGTTTGATCGAGCGCATTCTCAAATACCTCAACCTTTTGCATTAGGGTCAAATGGTCATAGTCCGGTGCCATTCGCAACATTATGCGATGCTCAATATTTAGCATAGTTTTTGATTTTTCGCGATAGTCACGAATCAATGTGTGTAGAGTGTCGCAATGCGGTACCCAACCGATAAGGCCCGAATTTGTACTTAACGGTATAACAGCGTACCGTTGTATTGTTAAATTTCGTCGGAAAGTATCCGGATCGTTCAATAAAAGCGTATTGACTAAACCAAAGAGTTGCATGACCCTTTCATCTTGGCGCAAATCCTCGTGTCCTTTTAATAAAAACATATAGTCCTTTCCGTTGGAGCCACGGATGCATAGTTTTCGTGGTCGCTGTTTAGATGTGATCACCTGAGAAGTAAAATCGATTAAATAATATACTTTCCAAGACTCCCAGCCCAACAATAACACTTACTTGTAGATTAGTTTGAATGTTTGCGATTCTAATTAATTCTTGACCCGGATTATAACTTCCAGGCACGGCTAATTCTAAATCTTTGCAAGCCAATAGTTTTGGACTAACGTATTGCAATTCTAGCGATGTCAATTGAGGCAATTGTCGTGATATTCTACGGAACACATGATAGTACAAGTCCCAGGCTTGATTCAAATCACGAATATTTCCAGAATGTTTATAATTTTGGCAACATTCTAGCGCTTGAACTAAGTCACGTTTATAGGCTTGATTAAATGACGTCTCCTTTAAGGTTTGCGGCCCACGTTCCAACATAGCGTGTAGCGGTTCCAGAGTCTCGAACATACCTTTTATATTTTTCTCACTAAAGTACAAACGAGATGCTTCTTCCAGACCTTCATGCCATTGTTCATGCCACAGTATAGCAACACGAATTAATTCCTCACTGCACATAAGCGCCTGTTGGACGAGTGTCGAAGAATGTTCACACATTGAATTCATAATTTTGTGAGCTGCCGTTTTACGAGCCAACGAAGCAGATTTTGAAGCAACAGTTAATGGATATACAAGAGCTTGGGGATGGCTTTTCCCTATATCAATAAGCAGCTGATGAATTAATTGACCAACAAGCGTTCGTGGTGTATCAATGCGGGCAATAAGTTGAGGAATTACTTGCAACCATGTATTTATCTCTATCAATCGCATTCCTTTGACTAGGGCGTCCGAGACTTCATGATACTGGCCATATTCGAACCACAAAGTTAACAAACGAAGCGTATCTTGAAGTGAATTGCCTTGCGATAATTTTATTGACCGGAAGAAACCATCGACCGCTGGAACAGCATACTGTTCAATCATGTTTCTTTCTCGCTGTGTATCATTTCCCGGCAAATGATCCATTTGTTGTTTTTGACGTTGAACAATCTTGAAGTTCATGTACGCCCATGAGTGCCACGCCTTATACCAATTTTTATCGTACTTGGTTGCCTTTTCGTACGAGTCCAATATACTGTTAATTGATGAGATATCATCGATACCTTTTACTTCATTTTGCCACAATCCTAGTTTCATGTAGCATCGTGCAAGTAGGCGACCATTCTCTTCGTTAACATTCTCAATGTTGAAATTGGTTGTGAATGCATCGACAAATTGATTCAAATGATTGAACGCGTGTTCTCGTTTTCCAGTCATGTATTCATGTTTCGTATAAGCGAATGTAACGTGTGGCTTGTTTACGGGTAAAGGCATATCAAGTTGTTTTGACGGATCACTTTCAAGTAGCATGCATAGTGTCTTGTGTGAGAGTTTTGATGACCCTGATTTGCGACAAAGCGAGGCATATTTTAACCATGTATGAATATCGTCTTGGGGATTGACAACAAGCGAATGTACTTGAATGATGCGTTGCCAATCTTCAACAATCCGTTGGCCACCTTGAAGGCGCTTCCACCACATATTGCGGATCGTTTCACGCCGTTCTGGAATTAATTTATATTGGATAACTTCTTCCAGTTCTGTTAACATTTGAACGCACACCATTGCTCCGTATGCGCGTTCATATGATTCACCAGCCATTGCGGTTAGTTCGGTATCGAGCAGATCACGCGTCTCATCGATTAAAAGTTGTGCGGCTTCGAAATCTTCTTTATGTACAGCTAGTACAGCCCGATAGAATGATCCGTCTTGTGTTTCTTTTGGTATGCAAGTAACATATTCCTCCATTCGTTCCCAATCTTGTAAGCCCCATGCTGCTACGGCGGCTAAACGTCCCGCCCGACTTTTACCTTCCATTCCTAAACGATCCCATTGATTTTTCGCAACCTGTCCTAATTCTTCCCATTCGCCGAGTGCCTCCAAACATCTCATTTGGCCTAAACGGGATTCCAAATCATCCATGTCCGAGGTAAGCTTCTCTTGATACAAACGAAGAGCATTTTCCCAGTTGTGCAACTTTTCGTACCATCGAATTTGCACCTTGAGCTCATCATTCGCATGGCGATGTTTCATCACGTATTCTAGTAAACCTTTGGCAGCCTCCTTTTGTTGCAGCTTATTGTTGATAAGGATGAGCGATTCAAAAACCTGTGAGTTTTTAGCATTATAGAATTCAGCTTCTTTGTAGTGAAGTGCTTTGGCGTACCTGTGTGGAGAAATATAAATGAAGGAAAATACAAACAAATGTTAAGTAAAAACTTACGCTCTGCATTGCATAGCTCGTTCCCCTAACAAATGCGGCTCAATCGGAAGTATATCCTTATCACAGTGCTCCATAAATTCTGCTAAGTTCAAAATTGTTTGTGTAATTTCTGGTAAATCAGGAACCATTAAAGCTTGTTGCAAATTAGTGGCCAACTCCTTTTTCATGAGTGGCGTCAATTCGGTCCAACACGAAACGAATGCTGCATTGAATAAATCACGCAAAAGTTGAGGATAATTTTGCGCTAGTGCACGACATGCGCGCAATGCCGGACTTTGGGATTCTTTTAGTAGCCCAATACTCAACCGTCTCAACCACTCGAGCCAATCATCTTTTGAAACACGACGCATAGCTTGCCATGCCATTTGCAAATCACTTCCAGACACGTTCAATTTTTTGATAGTATTTGTGTCCGTGATGTTGATACTAACCTCGCGATTTTTAAATTTAGCCTGTCGCAATCGGAATTCATCGTCGAGACACAGTGTCGTGTTGCTTTGTATCTTTGGAATTAGCTTTTCGTACTCCGTGTACGAAATTCGATGCTTGATTAGGACACTATGCACAAGCGGGATAAAAACGACATAATTTTTACCCAGTTGAATCACCAACGAACACAGTGTTAGCATCACAGTTTGTCGCAGCTCGACATTTTGATCCAAAAGTCGGACTAGTGGATGTATAATTCGGGACGAGAAATCCGTAAAATCAAGAATTTCTGCCAAATGATTTATTGTTTCGAGTGCAACGATCGAAACGCTTTGCGTGCCATCAATAGGATCGAACAACTTTACGATTGGTGGTATAATTAGATGTAGATAGTCGTCCAAATTATTTCCGAATTTTTGAAGCGCCTGTAGTAATTTTATCGTTACGACACGATCCTTCGAGTTGTCGTGTGAGAGGACGCGCAATATATGTGGAATCAATTGTGATAAGTAGATTTTAAATTCGCAGCCAAGTGCAATTGCAATCTTCTCCACCAAATTTATCAGAGTTCCCTGGAGTGGGGTGTTTATTGTCCAAAACTCTTTGATCAGCTTAAAAATCTCGTCCATATAACCGATAATGTGTTGCTTTACGATTTCGATTAAGATCGAGAGTTGTTGGAATAAGAACTCTTTAAGGTTCATTTCTGCGATTCGAATATTTCCCAATAGGCTTGGTAGTACTTGAGACAAATATGGGACACATTTGATACCCAAACTCTTAAATATAAACGTCACCGCTTGGACGACCGAAGTATGATGGCTTGAAAGAGTTTGATCACGCAGTACTCGCATCAGAGTGGATATAGCAACAGCTGGATAATATTCGTCAAGCATATTGCCCATACTGACCAGCATTTCGGCGGTTGATAAATCAAAATTTTCATCGTGCCGAAAATCAGACATCGAAATAAGAATTGTATCCTTTTGGCTGTCGATCAAACCTTTATTCATTTTATGCTTGTATGGATCGAGTGCTCCGAGCAGTCCCAGTACCCGTATTGTTTCACGGCGGAATGTCGCTTGTTGTTCAGTTTTTAGAAAATTGATTAACAAATCGATCAACGATGGATATTTATAATATGGCGTAACTACACGTCCCGTAGAACTGACCAGCTGGCCAAGTGTCCATAATGCTACACCACGCTTTTCCGACGATCCTGCATCGCTCAACATTTCTAATAGTACGCTGAGTAATTCATCTGCCCACATTTCCATATCGTTGCGGCCTCCATTAACCTCGGCCAAATCTCCAATGGCTCGCAGTACATTCAAAATTACTCCCGGATTTGAATCAGACTCCTTTAGTTTTTGCACCAATATAGTAAGTATCGGTTTCATGTATGATGAGATCAAACGGGGCGTGCTCACAATTAAATGATCCAACATACGAGCACTTTGCTCTTTATTTCGACTCATCCCCGAGTGCTCCAATTCAATTAGCAGTTGGACTAGAGTTTTTCGAAGACTTGGCATAACATAGGCCGGATTGATGGCAGACAGTCGTCCAATTGTAGTGATGGCAAATTCACGAATTTCAAACACCTCGTCGTTAAGTGTGACAAGGAGTGCTGATAAAAATTCTGGTTGTGCCAAATGTGGATCGAATGTTTCGTCGAGTGAGCGCAAAACACACAATCGAACGTTTGCATCGACATCGGTCACGCCAACTATTAATAATTTTTCGAGTACATGAAATACAGTTTCTTTGAGTGTATCCGATATACAGTCGGACGATAGAAGTGCTAATTTTAAGAGTTTGGAACACGTTTGTACAGATTCCAAACGAATTTCTTGCTGCTCGTGTGAAAGAAAATGATCGGCACAACGTTGTACAAATTGAAGAAGGCTACGTTCCTCGAAGTTAAACGAGACAAGTGTTTTTAAGGCGAGCACTATTATGGCGGTTGAAGCCTGTGAGATTTGTTGATCTTGGTTTGTAAGTGTCGAAGCGGCCGACGTGAGTTGTTGAAATGGTGTCGGAATCGTATGCTTGGGAGTTGACTGCTGCTCTCGAGTTGTTTGTTTTTGCATCAGTACTTGTGACAACATTTTTAATAGGCCATCACTTATGTCTCGCCGTACTTGTGGTACATGTTCTGCTAGTTCACGGAGACACATAGTCAGTGATTGGCTCAAGCCAGCCGACATCATTGGATCGAGAAGTTCTTTTACGTCCGATGTGATACCACCTTTGACTGCATGTCCTAGTAGTGTGATGCACATGAATACGCTCGAGTCGAGCGCAATTTTTCGCTTGACTGGTGTATCCTTTTGTGGCAGGGCCAACTTAATAATCTCCATGATTCGAGGCACGTACGGTTCAATATCCTCTTCGACTGCTGCAGCTATATACCCTATCGAATAGAACTGCGGGTTTCTGTGCTTCTCCTTTCCTTTTAAGGTGTTCAATAAGTATGTCATCGTATTTTTTAAATGCTGTTCCACAAAATCGGATCGATTTAGTGCCGCCAATCTAGGCAACAACACAAATAGAATCTGCTGTATATATATCGACTTAGATTGCTTCTGTTCCATTACCCGCTCACAAATCATATCATAATTATCTAGCAACAATTGTCGGCATGTCGAGGACTCCTGAACTGAATTGGTAAATTTTGGATTACACTCGTAATCGAAAAATGAATAGGTCAATCGCATTGAATTCCGTTTCTCCATGAATGGAGTTTTAAATCGATTGAATTGGGTCGAAAGCTCGTCAGACGTGCCACGTCTACGACGATCTAGTTCCAAGTTTTTAAGGAAATTACATTTCCGTTCCCAAGTATTATTGGAAACGCGTAGCAACTCATTCAATACTAAGAGAGCGCCATGTACTTGCTCATCTCGTGTAATACCCTTAACATTATCGCCAAAACATTTAAGAACCTCGTCAAAACATTGTCGATACCATAAAGGTTTAGTAGATTGTTTAGCCGTCTCACGCAACGATGTTACGACAAGAGCTTCACGAAGTGCTTTTGCGGCTCCCTCTCGTATTACGGCTTTGGTGTCGCGAATTGCAAGAAATATGTGATCAAAAAATCGAGACACTTGTTGATAAAAATATGTTGGCATTGCTATGGCGAGTTCGCGCAATATTATAACGGCCGCTTGTCGTTTGCCCTCATTTTTTTCCTCGTTGAGCCATTCAAATGCTCGTTTTATATCGAACTCAAATGATTCGGCACCTTTGGAACCCGGCAGCAACGCTAATTTAACCAATGTTTTGGCTGCGATCTGCATAACAAGTGCGTCATTGGCCGGTAGCAAATTTCGAAGTATATTCGAATAACGCGATATACGAGTGGTTGTATTAACAACATCACCACTAATTAGGCAATCTAAAGAAGTAAATGGATCATATTAGTATACCATATTGGGCCCCAAAATTATATCAACCTACTTATTGCTAGTACACCACCCTTTTTCTCATTTGTATCCGGACTCGATACCATATCAAAAATAAAATGATTGAACTCATCAAAAAAATTAACTAAATCGTCCTGGGGCATTTCACGAAGTTCCGTTTTAACATAAAGGAACAAATCTTGAGCCGCCTTGAACTGGACATCACGATTTCTTGACTTTAGCCCAGACACAAATTGTTGAACAATTGTTGACGAAGTCATTGTTATTTTATATTTAAACACTTAACACAAATTAAATACTTTAAACTATTGGTAAGTTCAGAGAAAACTATAAATTATAGATTTTTCTCTAATTTTGAGGTTATGCCCACCACATTTCACTTAATACCATTTTTCACTGTATATATCGCGTCCATGGATTTTTAAATAACTTTATATCATATATACAATATTTAATATTATATTTATAAGAAAACTATTATTGATATATCCATTTTATTAACGTAAAACTTAATTTTTATGTCTTAAAAAAATTTATGAAAATTTTTTTGAGTTTTGCTTTGATTTTGACTTTTAATTAGGTTGGTGTGTGTGTGTGTGTGTGTTTTGTAATGCGACGCACTTCTTTCATTTGTGTAGGGTAGTTTTGCTTTAATTTGTTGCTCAATATATTATTTCAAATGTCAATTTATTCATATTCACAATATGTCATTTATTAATTCGACAGATTTAGATATTTAATAGAGTGATGAGAAGGATTGAATTTATTAACTCATGCGTTTGTTTAAAAACTCGTTTGCGTCTTCATTTTAATTGATGACATTTCCTGTTTATATATAAATAAGTATCTTGTTGACATGCCGTTTAATATTGTGAATTTTTTGTTTATAATAATTGAGCAAATCTCGTTAACAGTGTACAGCTGTCACCGCACAATCAATTATTTACGGAAAAGCTATCAAAATAATGCCGTAGTTTGTATAAAAATTTTCGCATCGCGAGAAAAATAATTTTTTTGGAAAATTTGGATACAATTTCTTTAGTTCAAAAGTGGATTTTTGTTTAATTATGTACATAGCTGTATATAGACATATATAATTATAATTTGGGAATAAACTCATAGAAGAAAAACACCAACAACAAAAATGTGGCACGAAGCTAGGAAGCAGGAACGGAAAATTCGTGGTATGCTTGTAGATTATCGTAAAAGGGCAGAAAGAAGGCAGGATTTTTATGAAAAAATTGTATGTATCTTGTAAATAATTCAAACTATATAAAAAAAATAAATTTGAGGTTATGTATGTAAACGGAATCCCACTCGCAAATCACAGGCGGACTACCTAGATACGAACTAATTTTGTCTTTTTTGTTGACTCCAATGTCTATTGTATAATTTCAGAAAGCTGATCCGACCCAATTCATGCAAATTCATGGACGAAAATGTAAAATACATTTGGATCCAGCGGTTGCTGCAGCCGGCGAGAGCCCCGCTATCATGCAAGTGATATTTGAAATTCAATTCATTGACTCCTGCTTGTCTTATGCTTATAAATTGTATATTAAAGTTTTATTTTTATATTTTAGGATGCCTTGGCAAGGCCATCAAGACAATATGATTGATCGGTTTGATGTTCGAGCTCATTTGGATTATATACCACCGCCCACGAAACTTTTATCCGGGGCCAATACAACAATCGTAACTAGTGAAGATGAACCGTCAACCGAGGAACGGTCTTGTAATTATGAACGGTATAGGATTCTAGCCCAAAACGATTTCATAGGGATAAGTGAAGAAAAATTTTTGCACCAATTGTATCTAGAGGAACAGTTTGGTGCAAATGCAACGGTCGAGTTGGAGAAATCAAAAAAGAAAGTACCAACTGGTGGGGCTGCGATCGCATACACTTACGAGGATAGTGATTCAATGCCATTTATGCATACTATTCAAGCGATCCAGCCGTCGACCGCATCTGCAGCAAATAAAGAGGAAGGTGATTCCGATTCGGATTTGGACGTTGACGTTTCGATTGATATTAGTAAATTAGATACAACCCAGGCACACGAATTGAATGCATGCGGCCGAAATTACGGTATGAAAAGCAATGATTTCTATTCGTTCTTAACTAAAGACGCAGACGAAGCTGAAACTCTTCGAATAGCACGAGAGGAGGAGGCGGAAAAAATATTGTTGAGTGGGCGTAAAAGTCGCCGAGAAAGACGAGCACAACGTGATCGCAGAATACCTGGGCGTCCACTTAGTCCGCCCAGCTACGCAGCTAAAGAGGAACCTGAACCTCGAATCGAAGACGATAAGAATGATAGTGATTCTAGATCTCCATCTCCAGATAATGCCGGCAAAGTTATATATATTACGTCGTTTGGTGGCGAAGATGAACTTCAGCCTCATACGAAAATTTCGATAAATTTTAATTCAAAAAATGTAATACCAAAATTTCCGGAAAATTCACTCGGAAGTCTGACCTATGCGGAAAAAGTAAAACAAAATTTGGAAAAGCTTAAAAAAATAAATAATATCGCATGTGGCGGGGATTCGTCATCATCTCGACGACGGCGATCTAATTCGCGAAGTCGTTCACGTTCGAAATCTCGTGGTCGACGATTTTTAAGAAGTCGTCGTAGTCGTTCGAATCACAAAAGTAGACGACGTTCTCGGTCTCGTTCCGGCAGTTTAGACCGGTACAAGAGAAGGCGAAAGACGCGATCTCGATCAAGTCATCGACGGCCACATAAATATTCACGTGCATCATCCTCACAATCGAAATCACCTAGGCCAAGACGAAAACGTTCTAGTTCTCGTACCAAGTCATCGCCAGGACACAAATTGGAAAGTCAAAGTCCGATAAAAAAGTCTTCGAATGTAGCGGCATTATTCCCAATTTCGCTGCCTGTGTTAAAATCGCCGCCAACAAAATCACCAACCAAAGATAAAACTGTGCAACAGGATCAAGTGATTCCGGAATTAGTTCAACCGAAGGAAGAGCCACCGCCTATCAAGCGCTATTATGGCCGTAAGAAAGAGGATCAATCATCATCATCGGAGGACAGTGATGATGATGGCCAAACCGAAAACAATACTAATATGTTAAGTCCTAAGTATGATCTTCAACTGGTTCTCGATTTGTGTAGATAGTAATCTGTTCGTTTTCCTTTTAGAAATGATAAATCGCAAGTACAACAACAAATAGCAATAACACAAAGTTCTATGTTTGGTAAATCATCTACCGTACAATCATCTGAGTCCAAAGTCAGTAAGAATTTGCAAAAAAAAACACTTGTCTTGTGTGTTTGTGTGCCTGTAGTCATTTATTTAGATTCGATTCGGGCACACTGTCCCCTTAATTTTGTCTCTTTTGTCATCTTTCCATAAAACCCGTTCAGCTTTTCCTCCTTTTTCCAAGTCACACATTCATAATTTTAAGTTAAATATTTACAGAATACAATTGGCTGTGGTGGTGGAAGTGGTAGTGGTGGAACACAAGCAACCTCGATGGGAACAAATACAAAAACCAATCCTCGAGATCGTCTTAAAAAGAAGATGCAGATACTTTTAAACAAACAATGTAAGCAAGAATGAAAAGATTTGTAGTCGTCACTCGTATTTTAAGCGCTTCAATGTTTCAGATCGTGCCGATAAAAAGGCCGAAATCGAACGTACCGAACGTCAAATTCAGCAGCAACAAGAGCGCGAAGATGAAATGCGCGAATTGGCACTTAAACTTCGTCGAAGACAACGAGAGCTAAGGCACAAATATGGAACACCAACCAGTAGCCAAAGTCGATCGAATTCCAAATCAAAATCTCGTTCGAAATCAACATCACCATCGAATGGTGTTGCTGTCGAACACAATAATGTTGTAATAAAAAAACGTGCACGCCTACGATCATCACATTCCCCTGGCGATAATTCAAATCGTTCGCGATCACGTTCGCGATCAGCTCAACGATATCGCACCAGCAGTCGACGAGATCGTTCGCGTGATCGTTCACGCGATCGAAATCGTGATCGTTCGCGTGATCGAGGATCACATCGTAATAGTCGCGATCGTGGTGGCGAACGATACGAATCGACAAAACGTCGTGATCGTACACGTTCGCGATCACGTTCAAAATATCGGGATAGTACACGTAATCGTGATCGTAGTCGCGAACGCGATAGGGGTGTTGATCGTGATCGTGCAGATAGGGATAATAAAACTAGGGAACGTGATCGAAACGATCGGAATAGAGATAGGGATCGGGAGCGTGATCGGGATCGGGATAGAGGTCGCGATCGGGATCGAGATAAGGATCGCGATGGTGTAACTAAAGTACAATCAAATCGTCGGCTAGTAGATTATTAAAGTTTTTTTTTTGAGGTGTTGATAGAGGTTTTATCTGTATTATAAAAAACAATTGGTTTTCCATTTGGAAAATAAGTTATACATAAATAGATTTGAGTAATAAAGAGAAAATGCTTTTTTAATAAGTGTCCCCTAAATGATGATTAATTATTATGGGTATGTTTCTTAACTATGTTTTTCTACACAGTTTATGCATATTCCAATTCAACTCAATCCAATATAATATATTCTACAAAGTGTGTCTAGGATATATCATTGTGTAGAAGATTAAAAATTCTACACAATCAATGGTTCGGTGATTGACTCGGAAAAAATTTCAGTTGCAGTGCCAGTAAATTTATGAGGATTTGTTTTGGTGAAAGAGACTGTTTAGCAAATATATGAGAGACTTAAAGCATTGGTATTTCAATCGGATTTTGATGACAAACCACGCATTTTGCAAATTCATGGAGGTCGCATTACAGCCATTTATGTGCACGCTATCATTGATCATTTCAGCAAGAAAATAAAATAAATGAATAATAGTATCTAATCGTTAAACAAATTGCATTAATTAACCAAAAAAATATTGTGACATACAAAAACGACCATATATGTATGTAAACTTTATAACAACCAATTTTCAAACGATTACTAAACACAATAATTACATAATAGTGTGCCAACATTGCGCCTCGAATATGAAATCAAATATTCTAATAACCTTTCTTAACAAAATTAATAATAATATAAATTACTTAATTCGACAACGTTTTATATGTCTGTATTAAGTGTACTTAACTTAAACAAAAGATAATCTCTATCGCCTTCTTGTCTATCGCGTATATAAACTCTTATGTGTAGAGAGACAGTAAGTGAAGTATGAAGCATACTTTCGAATTAAAATTTCATAATTTTTTGTTTTGAAAATTGATGTGCGCCCAAATAATATTTGTACACAATTATATAAAATTTCTAATCCTCATTAAAATAAAAAAACTAATCGTGTATAATAGAAGAAAATAGTTTTATATAAATTTCCAACCCACTAACACTGTAAAAGTATGTAAGCTCAGCAGATTCTTTTTAAGTACGCGACCTAATGAACTGCACTCAGGGTTATTATGTATTGATACTCAGAAATTTGTTGGATTGATAGTTTTGTTGCAAAATGAGTTGTAATGTAGCACACCTGATTCAATTATATATAGCCCCCTGACGATAAATGGCTAACAATTCGAACAAGACCTTGCTCTGATATAACTTTGTGTGATCTCATGTAATTTCTGCAGGTTGGACCATTTCATTAAGGTTAGTAGTTTCAAAGAATCTTCTCATGATTTTAATCACCAAACACTTTTACTGATACCGATAGGTAATATCTGCCAAAAAGGCAGTGGGTTTCTGTTATTAACCTATCAATCGAATTATTCCAGAAACCAATATTTAATTCTAAAAATTCGTTAATAGAATAAACGTCGATGTTTGAAGACACTACAACTTTCAAATTTACGAATTTGTCAACGTATTACGATTTATTCAAGATCAGTTTGTCTCGAGTTCCGAGTTCGAGGTGTCTTGTATTCGAGAGTGAATTTTAAATAATTTATGGATGCACCTCAAGCATGAGGGGGAGGGAGGAGAAGAAGGGTTCTTATGGGTTTCACAGTATTTCTGGTTTGAACGTCAAGAAGTTTGCATTGGGTTGGTTTGATACTTATAAAGAGGCGATTGGTTGTTTGGCAGACACATTTATGAATTTGTGAAGCATTCTCTATAATAACAAGCTATGGTGTGTTTACCGAAACTCGTTGTCAGGATCGGTGTTTGATCGAGGCACCATTTTAATTCTAGCTAGCAGAAGACTTGACTTGCCTTGTACAGACACGCTTTGGGCTAGTTTAAAAAGAGACTAATCTTGTCGATGCTTCTAGCGTTCTTTTAGTGTTGCCATGGATGGATGTTATTTTTAGCTAGGTTTGGTTTTCTCTTGTTACAGGCCTATACACTGGAGTGTCATTAGTTTATTGAATAGGTGAAGTGTTCATCTGCCTGCGAGGATTTCAGGCAAAAGGAGGTCCAACGAGTAGTATCCTTATGTGGGCCGAGTTAACATAATCTGGTAATTTATCGGGATTGTAATGCATTTTAATTTGACTTAAATTTGAGATTTAGAAGTCTGGTGGTCCTGCCTGGACTGTTATTGTTCAAACTATCGCAGCAGCTATTAAATTTTATAAAATCAGATACTGATAGAGATAACAGCAATATAAGTTGACGTCACAGACGTCGGATTGGAACGAACTAGATAAAATAATGGCAAAGGGAATTTTCTTCAAGTTCAACTGCTGTATGATTAATACAGAGCTGAACACACATAAGAACAATTTAAAGGAACACTTTCTTTGCCCGATGAGCTTCCATATAGAAAGCAAACGCGTTATCCAATTGGATAGCACGTTCAAAAGTGTCAGTCTACAAACCGGTTAGAGCTGTCACAATCTAATTACTGGATAATATGAGATGATCCATTATCTAAGTGTTTGATTGATTTTTCTATTAAGGATTTCCCAGTGATAAGTGGGATTTGCTCAACCGCTTTCGATATAAATCTAATCCATCGAATTGTTTTTTTCTTATTTAGAAAGAGAAGTGCTAAATCTGAAGAATTAATCTTTGTTTCGTCTACGGTTCTGCAATTACTTAAAAACTACCATAGGTTTTGCTTTGGCTCATTTGAGACTGTATGCGGAAGTTGACTGATTCTTCATGTTCAAATAGGTAGGCATCTGAGATATTTACCACCTTGTTCAGGTCTTGACATCAGTATTAATGACGCAAATGACGAAGTGGCTTAAACTAATAAAAGAACGTACCTACCAGCAACGAATTCCGACGAACGTACCAGGAATGATTCCCAATAGGACTGGATACATTTTTCATCATTACTACCATCTGTTGGAATGCAGAACTGCGTAAATATACAGGATGAACACCATAATATATTATAATGGAATATTACAATCCATCTCCTAACGAGATCGACCATTATTGCTAACATACCGCAAAACAAACATATGTACAGCAGAGACCCTTCAAAGAAAAAAACAAATTATCAAACGAATAAATAGAAAAGTCCAGTATATTCAAGAAGTATATTTCCCCGGAGGATATGCGAAAAACAAAATAAACTAAGTTATATGTATAAGGAAGTAACGGTGAAATCGGAAAAAAATGTATTTTCTTTTTTAATTTAAAAGGAACATAAGGGATTAGTTTTTTTTATTATATATTCCTTTCTTTTGTTAGGGATTATACTACTGATGTAAGTAGGTACATATTACGAATCTGTCTTTTATAATACACTTTACAAAATACTCACATGGTAACTATCAACTTTCTATTTTCTAATACAATATCCTGCACACAATTAATCGTTTACCTGTCGAACGATGTCCTGAACGATAACTCCTCCTTCTACCTCGCCATTTTCTTTCGAAATATTATTTGATTTTATTTGGTGCGACTTACCCCTAAGGACTAATGCAATGAAACGTAATGAAAAACAATCGAAAAGGAAATATCGAAAAAGGTAAGGTATAAACTCACCCTTAAGTATTGTTGTTGTCATAATTCTTGTACGATTGTATATTTGAAAATAGCAAACCATAATATATTTGGTTTAATATTTTGACCACCAAAACCTATTAATATTTTCTTTCGTAGATTATTAAGCAAAACATTTTATTTAGTCCCACTGGGGGAGGTAAACTTGCACTAATAAATAACTTGAAAACACAATGAAAATTATGAAACATTTGTGAATTTTAGAATACACAAATAATTTGGAAATCGCTGCAGAAGAATTGAGCCACCGTGAAGCATTTTGATGTGGGCTACAATTAAATCTTTCTAATGTACCAGTTTTAAAGTTATTAACTCTAATTTACTCCCAATTTATCCGAATTGTTCAATAACTCAATGAAAATTTTTTTCAAAATAATTTTTTTTCAAGAAAATTTTTTTCATGTAAATTTTTTCTGGGTTTTGTGACATTTGTAAGCAATAGTCAATATGCGTGAACGATACGTAATTATAATTTCGGAAAGGCACATTTCCTTTCAATGGTAAAAAATAACGTCTTGTTGAGTATAACAAACAAATGTCACAGAATCCAGACGTACCTAGAAAAATTAACGTGAAAAAAATTTTCGTAAAAAATATCCATGAAAAAAATTTTGTTACAAAAAAACATTAAATATTCATTATTAATTATTAAATATTAAAAATTATAAATAGTAAATATATTATTCTTATAAATTTTGGCAAATAACTTTTTCTATAAATTGTTTTTCGTAAAGAAAACTAGATGATACCTTGAAGGGCTAGGAAGTTGGGTATACTAAGACATGTAATAAACAAATCCATGAAATCTGGAAGCATGGAAGACTAGAATTTGAACATGTCCTTTCAAAGGAAGTACAAGAAATAAGTTGTGTGAAAATATAAATCAAAATTTGTCTTGACACAATTCAAAAAATATATCTGTTTTTCATGACATTTGAAATACGTATATTTTGAGAGTCTTGTTGGGTCTCTTCACAGAATATCTTTTAACAATCAGAGGTTCAGTAGAATGGAAAATAGTCCTTCATTTTGGGAACAAACAGATGTGGAAGATTGGTGGATGTGTGTTTAATTGGTGGATGTTATGATAGTCCAATCGAGTCTGAGTGACGAATATAAAATTTTAATATTTGTTAAAATGTTTGTTGTTCTTAATAAAATATGTAGCCTATAAACATTATTAGCGATTTTGGAAACCTTCTGAACTCGGACTAAATATTCTAATAGCTAAGTCGTTAAAATTAGCTATGAAATACGTATTGAATATTTTTTTCTAACAAAAATGTTTCCTTGTTCCTTATTTATATCTAAGGTAAAAGTGAATTTCTTTGATATAGTTTGAAACCGGTGGATTGATTAAATTTTTTTTCATGAATTTTTATAAATTATTTTGATATTAAACTTTTTTTTTCCAGTAAAACTATGTAACCTTTTTATATAAAAAGGAATTCAGGACAAGACCCGAAAAATTAATTAGCAAAAACATTTCTTCAAAAACTTTTACTACAAAATTTTTTTCACGACACTATTTTGAGTAAATTTATTTCAGTCAAAATAGAGGGTTTAAAAAACAATAAGATAAGCGCACATAAAATAATTTGTTTCATATAAATTGTATAGATAAAAGAATTTAAAATTTTTTTTCATGTACTTTTTTTTTTTAAAATTATGTTATTTTTTGGTAATATTAAGAATTAAAGTAATCAATTTTTTCCTTAATTATTTGTTTTACAGTTAAAATAAGTTTTATTCGTATAAATCAAATATTTATACATAAATATATATACATTTTAAGAAAAAAAATTGTTTACCAAAAACTTTTTTCAGCTACAAGTTTTATACTAAAAACATTGAAGACAGTTATAATAGTGCTACTATTAAGAATATCTACTTAAAGTATAAGCTAAGTATTTTAAACCATTTAATTTTTTGTGAAAGCAAAATTATTTCCACAATTTTTTTAAATGAAAAAGATTTTAGAATTTTCTTATTAAAATTAAAGTAAAATGAAACTAACAAAAAAATTTACCATTTCAAACAATTTATTAAAAAATTTTTTTTTGATAAAAAAAATTTTCTTGTTAAATTGGAAAATAATACGGTAAAATAATTTTCTATACATATTTATTTTTTATAACTTTTTATATATATTTAAATTAAAAAAGACTTTTACATCAAAAAAATTATTATAATATAAATGCTTTTTGATATAATTTTTATAAACTGTTGGTAAAAATTGTTGAACGTCTTCCGTCCAAGAGATGTTTTGATCTAAGCTGAGATTCAGTTTCCCCGTACAATATTTTTTAACACTTTTGGTTTGGGTAGATTTATTTTTATCAGTCAAATTTAGAGAATTTTAAAAATAATAAGACAAGCGCATCGATTTATTTGTTTCATATACATTTATAGACAAAATAGTTTAAAAATTTTTTCATGTAAAATTGTTTATACAAAAAAATTATATTAATTTAACGTAATATTAAGATTTAAAGTATTCAATTTTTTTCTCAACAATTTGTTTTACAGTAAAAAAACAATTTATCAACCTAAAATTTTTTTTAAGAAAATTTTTTTTTAACGAAACACTTTTTTCATGTAATTTTTAATGCTAAAAACTTTGAAGACAGTTATAAGAATGTTACTATTAAGAAAAAACCAAAGGTATTCCTATTCTAAGCTATTTAATTTTTTGTAAAAAGTTATTATCTGCAAAATTTTTTTCAATGAAAAAAGAAAAAGTTTTTTCTTGTTAAATTTTAAATAAAATCAAGTTATTATCCAAAAAATTAACCATTTCAAACAAGTTTTTTAAAAAATAATTTCAGTGAAAAAAATTTTCTTGTGATATTGGAAAAAAATTCGTTAAAAAAAATTATTACATAAATGCTTTTTTATCAAATATTTGCACATTGTTGGTAAAATTTGTTGATCGTCTTCCTATACCAAGAGATCTTTTGAGTTTAGTTGAGATCCAGTTACGGATCCGGCTAGAAACCGGAACCTATTTGTTTTTTACTTTCGAACATCTATACCCGGAAATTTGTACTTAGTAAATTCTTAATAGTTTCTTTCTTCAAAAGTTGGTTAGTAATCAAATAAATCAAACTATAAACAACTCATACAAATTATGACATTTACCATTGCCCCCGGATAGTCAAACTTGTAAATACTCATCGTAAGAATGAATCCTCGAAATATTTTTAGATCTCATATATAACATAGGTCGATATAATATCGATGGTAATGAACTTTAATTTGCGGATAATCCCCAGTATAATCACATAATTTATTTGCTGAAAAACGAAACCCAGAGTCTATTCAATTCGGGAAATCTCATATTTCAAACGAGCAATAGTTTCAAGGTGGATTAAAAATGATCGATGCTATCCGATCAGTTATAAGTTAATAAAAACTCTTAAACTTGAGGTGTGAGTAATTCAAGACTGGTACGCATATGTGTAAAATTTTGAACAGGTGATAATAGTAGATCAACCTATATATGTTAATGTTGAGTAAATTTCGCGCTTTCTTTATAGAAAGAAGACGCGCTTATAAGAAAAAACTATTTCGTCTTTGTTGTGGGCTATCGTCAAATACGGGTACAAGTATATTCGATAATTATTCACCACAAGACGATTATTTAATAGTTTTGTGTACAATAATTATTAATACCAAATGACCTTAAGGCTATATACACACGATTTATGTTTTGAGATGAAGAATTGATGCGATTGTATAACTTTTGTTTTCTTATGTTTCATGTCATTTACGAGAAACGATACAAAGTTGATGACCATAACCAATTTGTGTGTGTGTGTGTGTATCCCCACAACGTCTCGTTTACAATAGAATTCAATTAGTAGGGCATTGAATTAACCTTTAATTTAGTATAAATGGGTTATGCTGTTGTGTAATTTTTGATGGGTACTTCAATGCTATATACATCGACGCAACATCATCCATCGACCGTGGATTTGGTTGCAGATTGTAAAATTTCACTACTTGTGTCGAATGATGTATGCTCATCATAATTTACATAAATGGTTTTGAATATCAAACGATCTTTCGGGACATACACGTACACATGCCGCCTTATTCTCACGACCTTTATGCGTTGTCTTATAAAATTATACGGAAATTGCGATCACATGCGTATACTAAATGCTGTAAGCAAGGTAAATAATTGATTACTGAACAAAATAACAATGTGTTGCATAAGTTTTGCGTTTGGGTACCCTGATTGAAATCGAGATGAGTAGTTTTATGTCTTAAATCACTAATTATATTATTTAGCTCCACTTCATCGTCTAATTATGGTGCGTATATTTTACAGATATATAATTTTTGTGTCATCTAAGTATGTATATGAAGATGAGTTGGTATAAAATATTAGCTATATGTGTTACGAGTACCAATACATGTAATTTGAAGATCCCCTTCATCATAATATATTGAGGAGTCGAAAGGTTGCGCCTTCAAGGACTAAGGCCTAGATAATTATTTCCATACCTCCATATTGCACCGAACCATGATGCCGCCAGGTGTGAAAAAAGCAGACTCATTGTTTTATCTGTATGAACTTCGAATATTCATCTAGGACTTTATATTCCAAAGAGTACCATAGTTTAAATAGTAAATACGAGCTAATGTTGATGAGCTTTATAAATAAAGCTTCAAGCTTAACTTGCATCATTATAAAGCTTCAGTTATGAATGGTCGCCGGATGTAGCTTAATAGTTAAGAGAGTTTCTCATCACGCCGCGGACTCGAGTTCGATTCCCGCCGTTGACCAAATTAACATGCAACCGGATGACGCGTTTGTGTGTAAAAACATTCGTTGGGCTGACCACCTACAATGTGCACCATTCGTTAACACTGGTTCGTAAAGTCTCAGTTGAGACGCGGTAAGGGCCGTTTACAGCCTCTAAACCATAGATTATTTTTTTTTATGAATGGTATGAATATTTCACTCTTCGTAATCAAATTGAGTCATACCAATACTGTCTGAAAATACCTTATGTTATATGTCCAATGACAGGAATTCAGTACGTGTTATAGTCCTGGTGAACGAAATGAATCGATGATCAACGTAGGAAATAATTGAAAATTTATTTATAAAGTAGTGTAAAGTAAGTAGTTTGACCGAAACTCGTATTTTCCGACAAAATCATTTTCACCTCGTCGGTTATATGTGAACAATTAAGCCTTGAATATGGCCGAAACGCATTTCGGGCCATTTTTGTCAAAAAATACCAAGGAGTTGCCTAGCAGTTAATGGTTGACGTTATCGTGCCATGTTAACTGACATTGTATTTTCTACGATGGTTATTCCTTTCTGTTCGAAATATCAAACCCGATTATTGTCAGTGTTACCAAAGCCTAATAGATTAAGGTCATAGATTAGTTGTTTGGTTAAACCAATTAATCAGTTGGTGATACTTGATGATTTGGTGAGTTCTTGATGTTAACCTAGTTGATAATCATACTTTTGTCGAAGGTACGACAGAATGTTTGAATTTTATTGCCTCATGGTTTTTCAGCCATCTATATAAAATCGTGTAATGCTTGTTGGTGAGATAAGCCTTAAGGTACTGATATGACTATATATGTTTTTGGCCGGGTTAATGGACTTGGGATTGATGTCCATATAGCAAATTTTAAACCGAGTAGTCCCCCGGCAGGCATAACTAAGTCATGGCATTTACATACTCCTGAATATTCAACAAATTCTAACTGAACTCTTCATATTTATGTTGTTCTTTGGTCAACTGTTATATTTATACCAATGAAGGAGTTTATTTATTGGGATAAGAATGTATGGTACAAGTAATTATATATCTGTGGCAAGCCACTAGGCGAACGATTCTGTTAGTGTCAGCTTACACAGTAATTGATGATTTGAATGTCAATCTGCTTAATATTTGGGGACACTTCAGTCCTTGTCCTTGCACCGTTCTGGTGATAATTCACTTAAGCTCTTCCAAATTGTTGGTTTTTAGGATCGATCACATACTAAAACATTTCGTGACCGGACCACAACAACTCCTGAAATCCCACTAAAATCGTTTAATTGGTGGGATATGTTACAGGAGTAAATTTTTATTTCAGTCCATCTTCCAGAAATGCTGAAACGATAGCCAGAAAGCCCAACCCTTAATCTGTACCAACACAGAAAGCATTATTGTCTTAAAACATAATTCGACGAAAGGAGCAGCCTACAGGTATGGTATAGTTCAACTCTATAAGAGTCACCCGCTTGCGTTTAATTTTACGTTATTGACAACCTTAATGTCGGGGAGTGCCACTAAAGAATATTTCCTCGGGCTAAGTGAATTTTCTATCAAGTGTACTAAAATATGGAGAGTAGTGTACACCGACCTCCCTTTCTAGTGCACGTGGGTTGAAACTTCGCTGGTTAATCTGGATTCACTTTCGCTTCAAAGTGTGCCTCTATCAAAATTTCAAACGTTTTGATAATGAAAGATGGCAGCCTTATGGGTTATGTGAGTTTCATTTCGTTATCGAGATGATTATTACATTGTACTCCTTCCATTTCCTAAGAATTCATAGAAGCTATAAAGATAACACTCTGCTAGAGAATAATGATCTCCCTGCCGTTCTCCTATGGTATAATTCGACTCGGTTGACTTATAACGCTTGAATCCATCTAACGTTCGATCGTTTCTCTGTATACTGTGCTCTCCATAAAAAAAGAGCAAAACTTTCCTGGAACTGAATTTCCTTTACAGGTGCTAAGGATTCCGAAATTGGTTTTCTCGATGAGCTATCCGGTCTAATTACATCCGAATGCTGGCATCTCTTTAATCTTCATTTATATAAATGATGAGTTTTTAGTCATTAAACTATACACTGACGTCAGTTCCCCTAAACTTTAATCTAGCATACGTGTACAGTTATACGTGTAACGAAATACTGGATGTTCAACCAAAGGCCTTGGAAGCTGTTGTGAGCAAAAATAATAAAAAGAAAGGAACAAAGCGTTTACAAGTCATCAGTTATCACCAATCATATGACAATGAATTTTACTTCATAATACCCAACATTCCTAATACTCGATTTAACAACAAATTATAAATAATCACTGAGAAGAGATCGAAAGGAAACGAAAGCTGGAAAGATGGTTTCAGAGTACGACAAAAGAAAAATCCTTTGTATGCCAAGTCCGTATCTGATAATCCAATATCGGCCACTGCTGAGTCCTCAAAAATAATAGCCACTGAGGCAAAGATACTGTACAAAAATGAGAATACGTCGAAAGAAGTGAAGAAGATGGTAAGGAATGATTGCAGAAAGAAATGCTCGTCTGCAAAAAAAGCAGCTCCAAGCAGAGGTATGTGTATAGACTACACCAATATATAAGAGAAGTCACTGGACGGTTTAAACCCTAACCACGCAAGAGCAACAAGTAAATTGATGAAAATAATACTTTGATGACCAGATAAAAACTATCAAGAACCACCCACCTACGTGGCGGAAAGTTGGAACTGTCATCCAGAAGCTGAAAAATAATAAAGGTGCTGGTATAGATAATATACCAGCTGAATAATTCAAATGTGAAGCTGCAGGAATTCTTACACCACTATTAGTTGAAGTATGAAGTATCGGGAGAAAATAACGATCCCAAAGGGACATTTCATTTCTCAATGGAAGAATAAAAGTATTAGCAATTATAATTCTTGAGCAAATATCTCCAACAATCAACCTAGAACTAAGAATGGAACAAGCTGGCCTTAGGTCTGTTAACACATAGATATGTCGACATGTAGAAGAAAGTAAAGTAGCTGTCAGACGAATAGTATCACACAAGAACTATAAATGCTGTGTTTGTAAACAAATGCTTTTGGCCAGATAAAATCAAAAACGAAGAGCTTCTGCGGATATTGCAATCGAAAACAAAAAGCGCAAGTGATGGTGGATCGGTCAGACACTGAGAAAGACATACCTGGAATGAAATCGACAAGAAAAGAGGGAAGTTGGAAGGCCAGCCTAATGACCTGGAATAGAATAATAGACTCATACGGTTTAGTCTAGTAGAAATGGTCAGGTCGATTCAAATCTAATAGCCCGAATAGCACCCCCAATTACACAACTATATATTATATGTACGGTTACTAATTCGCCACAAACATTTTTCAACCCCAAATTTGGCGAAAATTTCTCACCCAAAAACACATAACACTCCATTAGCAATAGTAAAATCGAATTAAATATAATGAAAACAATTTTTCACAACACATTTTCGCAAAAGGAAAATTTAAATTAAATTTAAATTCATTTCGGCCCAAAAAAAAAAAAAAAAAAATAAAAAATCCATCCCCAAACAAAATATAATATCCTTTCATCAACTACCACAAAATAAATAGATTTCCTTTTATTTTTTTTTCTCGGTCACCTTAAATAACATAACAACCCCAGAAGAAAAACGATCGTCCATTTATTTTGAAAATTCTATATATGTATGTACATAAACACATCCTTCACATACATACATAGTATATATTTAGTTTTCCATATTTTAAATAACAACAAGGACCAAAAAATAAAAGAATCCGAAAGGATCACAATTTAACAGAAAAAATATAACGAAGGGATACTATGTGTGTGTGTGTGTTGTTATGTTAACCCTAATTTCCATAAATAAAATTGTTTTCGCAACAACAAAATTAAAATAACTCACATTCTCGATCTCGATGCCTTTCTCTCACAATTTTTTTTTATCTCTATATATCCTTCATATCCTTTTTTGCTGGGGTATATATCGGTGTAATTTTTTTTCTTCATTCAATATTCTTATATACTGGACACATAAATAACAAGGGTAGTTTATTGTCAAATGACATATCACATTTTTAGAAAATTTATTTATTATTGTATTTACCCTACACACACACACACTAGTACATCGAGATTCGAGCCCCAACAAAAAGGATATCAAAAAAAGGACACAAAACCAGAAAAAAAAATTAATTTTGTGATAAGAAAATTTTACTATTTATTGAAAAAAAAATTTTTTTTTTTTTGGTTCGGTTTGGTTTATTTATTTTGTTTCCTTTTTGGACGATAACAGACACATATTGCCGGAGCACACGAGAGAAAGGATGGCAGGCACAAAATAAAAGGATTTTTTTTTCTCTGGAAAATTTTTTTTTAATATAAAATGGAAAAATATTTAATTTCAGGTTGGTATGTTTTTCGTTTTTAATTTGTTTTTTTTTTATTATTCTTGAGTCAGGTAAGTAAAAAGACCTTTCGTCCTTTTTTATTCGAGAGGTTTTGATCGGGTACACAAGCAACCGAGTTTTATGACTTTATACACATCGAATGTGTTTTGTTCTACAAATATCCAATCGTATGTGTTTGAGTACCACACCCACAACTCGCTCGTCCTGCAGGTCAAACATATCCTTTTTCTGGTGTGTGTGTGTGTGCGTAACAAAATGGCTAAATGATAAATATACACTTTTTTTTGTGTGTATAGCCAAGGATATATAATACACACACATGCAAAAAAAAAATTATTTTTATGTATCCTTTTTCCATCCTTCCATTTCCTTGTCTAAATCTTATGAATAATTCAGTGCACCATCTGTGGTCCACTGTCCAAGCTGTATATATGGATATGAATATATGTATATATACGAGTATAAGATTTTCGGAGATGTAGAAAAGGATATAAAATATTTATACAAAAAAGGATATTATAAGGAATTTTATTTGTTTTATGGTTTGTTTGTGCTTCCTCGGTGCGGGTATATAATACATTTGGTTTAGTATCGTATATATGTGGGATAGCTGTGGGCGGTGTGTTAGGTATGAGAATATGACTTTATTTAATTAAATTGTTGGTCGATTCACGAAAATGTTGTTTCGGTCCAGATGAATCGTACAAGTAATAATGTGAGACAACTTTAATCTATATTTTATTTATCAAATTTCTTACAAAAGTGAAGGTCGTTTTGGATTCAAGTGTGTGTGTCGACTATGAGTCCGAATCATGATCCATTAAAAAGCCGATTGTGTTAAATCTGGGCCTATCATCGTTCTCACTGTGACGCTCTCACAAAGGTAAACGAACCCAGAACGGACACTTTCTGAAATCATGTGATTGATATTCCACAGTTTATCGGTCTCAATTCTTTTCGCGGACAAACAAATGGAAGATATGTGACAAGTCAATTCGAGTAAATTTACAAGATATTTGTGGTTACAAAGCCTATGAAGGTATTTAATGGAAGAATCTTGACTTCAATTGTGTTGATGGAAATATGGAACTAATTGACTTATGGAACATATTTACAACTATGAGCCACCTTAAGATAAACCGACTGCATATAAAATGACGTTCAAGAAAGGAAAAATGATGTGGAAATGGAATAATTAGCATCGTGTTATTTTCTATTACCTGGTCACTTTTTTTAAAGTATTAATTTAGCCAGTGGATTAAATGTTCTTTTCAGCCTTATTCTTTGCAATCGCTTTGGATATACCCAATGCATGAGAATCTCATTTGTAAACCTGTGGCATACGGCTTGGATTCGATGACCATCAAGTGGACCATCAAAGCTTTCTCAAAGACCGAAAGATCAACGTTGTGCTAAATGGGAGATCATCAATGACACACTCCGCAAATGCCGGAGTCCCTCAGGGATCAGTTTTGTCACCAAATTTGTTTTTGTTATACATTAATGATTTGTTGGATAGCACTGTGAACCCTATCCACAGTTTTGCCGATGATGCAACATTGCACTCTTCTATTTCATTCGAGGTCGAGTCTACTCCTTCATAGTTAAACGGAAAACGTTTTGTGGTAAAAGGCCACGTTCTCGTAGGTTGTGACTCAATTCTTCTGCTCTTGGTGTTCAGATTAGCAACAATTTAAAATGGAATGCATACTAGCCAAATCAGCTTCACCTAAACTCGGGTTCGTCAACAAATGCAGACGGTCTTTTAGATCGGATCAGGTTCTCCAAATATATAAAACCTTTATTAGGCCGGGTATCGAGTATTGCTGTCAGGTTTGGGATGGAGCATATGGCATTGCTCTCCAGTGTGACTCGACCAAGAAGCCATTGATTTGGAGGCAGATTTTTATTTTGGACCAGGACGACGTTGTTGATTTGGATGCTCCTCTTTCGATCTTTCCATTTTAAGCGCGGTTGTAAGGACGTGAGGTATTCTACGTACCATCTCTTCCAAAAGTGCTGGCTCAAATGCTGTACCATTTGCCAACGAGTTCCTGACGGTTTATGATGGGTGATATCCATTTCAGGGATTTTGGTAACTGGATGACCGATTAGGAAGTGCGACGGCGTTAACGGATCAAGACTGTTGTCGTTGACTATACACAATGGTCGGGAGTTTAGGATTCCGTCAACTTCAGCTAGCAGGGTGTTCATCTCTTCTAGAGTTAAAATAGTTTTCCCAATTACCCTTTTGATATGGAATTTGGCGGATTGTATAGCCTCCCACAAGCCTCCAAAATTCCAAAATGTGGTGAACTAGGCGGGATGAAGTTCCATGCAATACGATACTTAGAAAGGTAGTGTGATATATTATTTGATCCTTTTATTAGCTTTGTAAACTCTTCCTTTAATTTTCTATTCGCACCGACAAAGTTGCTGCCATTATCGCTGTGAAATTCACAGCAAATGCCGCGGCGAGCGGTGAATCTTTGCAGATCTCCTAGAAAGGCGTCGCTGGAGAGGTCACCCACTAATTCTAAGTGCACTGCTTTTGTGCTTAAACATACAAAGAGATATATGTATGATTTGTATGTTCTTTGGCTCCGTCCTTTTGTTAAGTGGAGTGAACTGGGTCCGGCGTAGTCCACCCCAGTTTTGAGAAACGTCAACAATTAATTAAATACCCATTAATTTTTGTTGGCACTCCGCCTTAAACCTCGTACATATAACACGTTTACGGATTACTTCCTTCGCCCTCCGTTTCCCATTTGGGATCCAATATTCTTGACGCATAATCGACAGCAGATGGGAGGGGCCTACGTGCTTGTGATCTATATGGACATCACGAAGAATCAGTAGCGTGATTGTTGAATTTGAATGGAGAATTAGGGGATGCTTCATTGAATACGGAGCTGAGCTATTTTGAAGCCGACCTCCAACGCGAATTAATTCAGAGCTGTCCAGAAAAGGATCTAATGACTTTAGGGTGCTGCTCACAGTTCCCGTATTTTGGAGTGCCAATATATCGTCTTGATAAAATCGTCGTTGTTCATGTTGACAAATTAGGTGTATGGACATGAGTCAACTCCTCACGCCGAAGATGAATGCCTTTCGATCTGTCTTCCTTGGATTTTTTGGCATTTCTTAAGAATCGTATAGGATGTTTCCCAGAACTCTTTCCAGTTTGCGGAACGACGAATATTGACTAATGAGATCAATGAACCATGCACATTGTTGTACGCATTGAAAGCTGAGCATTATGGGTTTGTTCGATACTTCCTCATTATACCCATAATATTTAAGCTGGGATGGCCAAAACTCCGCTGATTTGGTCCGTTCCACCATATCGAATGCGATTTGAGTGCGTTTGGAGAAAGACCTCTGGAGGCGCAATCCGCTGGATTATCGGCTGACTGAACATGCCTCCAATTCTCTCGGGATGAGGTGTCGAGTATTTCCGCCGTTCGGTTACCCACGAAAGTACTCCAGCGACGTGAATGACTGTTGAGCCAGTCTAACACGATTTGAGAATCAGTCCACAGATACGTTTGATTTGTTGTTAGTTGCTTTATCTTATGTTGTTTGAGTTGCTTTATGAATTGTCTTATATCTGAACAACTGTCATTTGACGAATTGCTCAAATGAATGCTTAATAGTAAGATCAAACATTGTTATGTAAACCGCGACATGAACATCAATATTATAAAAGAAGGATACGTATGTTGTGCGATGGTCTCGAAAGACTGAGAATATTTCGATTCGGCTTCAGGAAGGCTTAAACATATCCATTTAAACTTCCTCATTCCTTTACCTACTTCAAGTGACTAAACAGATGTTCTCACAACAGTAGATCGTTTTTCAAATGGCCTAAAATTTATAGGGGATATAGAGGTTTTCAGTTCATTACCATTGACCAAGTTTGCAGTTCGAATTCAGACTTTTTAATAACTATTCCATAGGGATATAGCTTTCATAGGGAAACCGCTCTGACCCGGTCTGAAGTGGTAATATTAGCACTACTAGAATATATAAACATGAGTAGTGAGATGATAGCTATAAGAAAAGATATTATTACTTTGAGGCTGCTGCGTCTTAAATTTTCGATTCAAATCAGAGAAACAGTGTGTTCCAAAATGTTTTGCGGAAATGAAATAAACTTTTATGATATATTTGCTTTGCACGCTTTCAGCAAGCGGTAAAGCTGTTTCCAAACCCGACTCTTAGTCGATACTTATTATTGGCCACCATCGTCAAGATACTTAGGTTCCACAGATCGGTTTCCATTTTAAATATAGCCTTAAGCGGGTGTTTCTATAACTATTAACTGTCAACTGATTAGTGAGCTCATGAAATACTCGGAGGGGTAACTTTGTGGAACTGCCTTTTCAACCTTGTTCGATTGGTATGGCGAAATGAAGTTATATCTGAAGAATGGATAGTGGTCGCGTTATGTCCAATATTCAAGAAGGATGATCGCTTAGAAATGCGACAATTATCGTGTTAAAGCTCTCCTTTGCATAGCATACAACATATTGTCAAACATTATCTTGGGAAAAATTACTCCACTGGCGGAGTAAACCATCGGTGACTTCCAAGTAGGATTCGTCTAATTCGGTCAGTCACTGATCAAGTTTTTTTAATATATGATTTCTTTTAAGGGAAAGTCGCCTGTCGGTAGGCGAAGAGGTCACTGTCGGCGACGATGGCTCCACGGCGTAGAGAACGTACTAGCATATTGTGGTTGCTTGCAACAGTATGAAGAGCTGGTTCGTGATCGTACCGTTAGAGTCAGATTCTTGGCACGGTACGGGCCAATAATGTCCTGCAAAAACCTATAAAAGAGAGAAACTAAGATTAAAACCGTTCGCTTAAAATTGGTGTCTTTCGAATCAAAAATGACAACGAGTCAAGAGATTGTCTTCGCCGGATCCAAATAGAATAACAATTTGTGCACTACCGCATAATAAATAATTGACATACATATGAATGAATATATGTGTGGTCAAGACGACGTAACGAGTCAACAAACATTTTATTAAGATTCAAGCCTTACATAAAACTTTATAAAAGGTAACGTTTCGCCCTCAATTGTAATTTTCATCACGGTTATTTATAACACATACGTACATGTTATATGAATTGCGAAGAAAAGAAAACGAAGATGGTATTAAGATAAGCTCAGTTTATATATATACAGGGTGTCCCAGTAAGAAGTTCAGAAGTTTTTTGTTTGAAAGTGCAAGTGGTTATTTATGAAAAACGGTTTAATTCAAATGAGAGCTGCGTATGGCCTTGGCGTACTATATTCGGACGGTTCAATTTCTGAGCACATTTTGAATTGTGTCCGGATCTATTTCGGCAACAGTTGCCTCAATATTGGTTTTTAAATGCTCAATTGTTTGTAGATTGTCAGTATAATATTTGTCGTTCACAGCACCCTACACGGATTAACGACTTTTTCTTGCGATTTTGTTGTCTTTGGCATGCTTTACCTGATCTCTTTTTGTGATGATCAATGAACACGCATGATATTAAATACTTAATACATGATTTTAATGTTTGCTTGTGTTTTATAAATTTTTTCCCTTGAATCATTTGGAAAACAGGTTCCACACTTTATTCATGTAAGAAGTATCTACTTATCAGAGATGAGGATCAGAAAGCAGGACTTCATACTATTACAAACAGACAGAAGAATAGGTTCCACAACTTTATTCATGCAAATATCCGCTGATCAGACGCGGATCATGAGTCAGGGTTTAATAATTCCAATGTATGTTTGGATTTTATATATTTTAAAACAATAAGTTTATATTGAGTCATTTTGAAAACAGGTTCCACAATTTTATTCATGTAAATATCCATAGATCAGACTTGGAAAATGAGGCTGGGCTTCATGGGATCCACAAAAATCAATACACTATTTTTACATGAACAGGTTCCACAATTGTAATTTGGAACGGTAGGAACAAATATTTATTTGGATGTTAATATATTATATAAATCTCTTTCACATAGTCATCGTTTGATGTTCTAGGTTGGGCAATAATCTTAGCATTCCAGAAATATTATATTCAAACATTATTTTAATAAACATCACTTTATGTTATCTACATGTTGCCCCATGTAAATATATTATGATTATTAAGAAAAGGTTCCACAAATAATAATTATGTGGTAAGTTGATTTTAAAATGTGTAGTGTCAAGATTCTTGGAAGTCGTGGGTTTCATCATTCAACATTATTATTGATATCTGTTATATTATTGATATCTGTCACTATTATTAACATGTTTTTATTAGCTCGCTTTGGTAGCAGTTGGTCAAATAATTCAAATAATGGATGAAGGCTTTAGAGAACCAAAAAATATTAGATATTTTTCATTTGCTTTTGTGAATGTAGCTTTAATCAAAATTGAATATCAAACAATTTTAAGTGAAATCAATTTAAAACTACGTCGCACTAATGTTTGATAGCCTAAATTTGGTATTCTGAGTATTTAAACGAGTATTTAAAAAACAGCCGTTCACCCTCAAATTTCAATCTGCATTAGCAAACATGTTAACGGACGGCAATCTGCGATTAGGATATCGATCTCGATATATCCGTTGAGCAACTGTCCGAGCCCCATTAGCTTAGTATAAAATACATTCAAATTTTTATTGGAAATTTTTAATTTTTTAGATAAAATAATTTAATCTGCTTTTTGTTTAACGTGGTATTTCCAGTTCAATCTTGAATCAAGATGTAATCCGAGATATTTAGCAGATTCAGCTTGGTGAATTTGTAACCCGTTGTGAAATGTATCGAGGTTGCTATTTTGGTGCCGCAACGTGTGTGCAACCAGTACTGATTTTTGCATGAATCAGCCAATGAACCAGGGATTGGAAAATTCAGTTTAATTTTCCAATCCCTGGTTCATTGGCTGATTTTATCGAGTGCTTGCTGTAAGTACTCAACTGCTTGATTCATTGATTCACTTGATACCAATACTGCTGTATCATCAGCAAAAGTTCCGGTGAAAGTTGTTTCCGTTGCCGGTATATCGGGAAGTGTAAATTAAATATTAGATGGGCCCTAATACGTTACCTTAGGGGTGCCTGCCCCATGGCTGGGTAAAAGTTGGGGTACGTTTCTTCATGAGATAATCTAAACTTTTGTCTGGAAAGATACGACTCGAGCAATTGGCAGTAATTTTGTGGCACTATTTTACTTATCTTGTATAGATAAGACCCTCATGCCACACTCTATCGAAAGCCTGTGATATTTCTTTCTCTTCAAATGCTTGTTCAATCTTTGCAGTCACGCGATGAACTTGATCAATTGTCGAATTTTTATTTCTGAATCCAAACTGGAAGTCAGGTATAATGATCATTGGGTTTTGGTCGTTTCAATAACAACTTCTCAAACAACTTTGAAATAGTTGGTAACAAAGAGATCGGCCTGTATGATGTAATTTGCTCAGCTGGTTTGTCTGTTTTTTTTTATCATGATAATTTGTGCAACCTTGAAACACTCTGGCACATAAGAAAGCAGGCATATATATATATATATATATATATATATATATATATATATATATATATATATATATATATATATATATATAAATATATGTGTTTATCTAATGACTCCTCTAACTCCTTAAACAACCTTGGAGAAATTTTATCAATTTCAGATGACTTTTTAGGTTCAAATGCATATCTATTTCTTGTGGGTTGACACTTCTGATATTTAATGGAGATCTATAGACTGGTTTAGGATCAATTGTAGATTGTATGTCGTGTGGTTGAAATAGTGATGCCAGATGTTGTGCACAGTTCTGCTTTTTCTTCATTACGTTGCACACATTCTCCGTTTTTGTTCCTTATAGGTGGCACTTTGTTTATCGGCCTCTTATATCTTTTAGTTGCTTTGCAAGCTTCTTTGTGGTCTTTAACTTTATTACTTATCTGATTAAAATCTCTTTTTTCAATAATGTTTCTGGTTCTATGCCATATGCGTCTTTTCCTACACCTTTCTTTTATCAGTTCTCAAATCGCCAAGGGGTACTTAATCTCCTTATGCCTTTCTCGTTTAATACGGGTGTAGCCTCTTTAGCTGCTTCACTCATAGATTTAATAAAATATTCAGCAAATATTCAGTTTTCAGACTAACTTTTAACTCAATTAGGTTGTCCAGTTTCTCTCTAAATAATTCCCAATCAGTAAATTTATTAGTCATTAAGATCGGTGTGTGATCGGAAGTAACATCGTCAACGCCTTTGACTTCAATGTAATTGGAGGTTATTCCTTTCGAAATTTAAAAGTCAATCAAAAGAGGAACCTTGTTGATGTCTGTAGGCCAGTAGGTTGGTTTACGTGATGAATCATATTCACAACCTGACATTTCTATTGCACTAAGGCGTTCTTTTCCTTTTCCTGTTGGTATGAGTCGAGTTCCCCACGCAGTATGTTTTACGTTGTAGTCACCTCCTATAATAAACCTTCGTCCAAGTTTATTAAAAATGTTGACATATTGATTTCGTATGATATTATGTCTTGGTGGGCATTAAATCGCCCCTAAACTTAGTTCCGCACCACCATGATTAATGAATGACATAAACGGATGCGTAATTTTTGCTTGTTGGAAATGTAGGATATTTTGTTTGATTAAGATTGCTGTCCCTCCTCGAGACCGACCACTGGGATGCCATATCCAATAGGCTCTATATCCCGTAATTTTGATAAAGTTTTTCTCTTCTCGAGATATTGATTTAATTTTAATACATGGTGTTATGCCGGAAAGCATCCTTCAAACGCCTTTAACATGATATAGAGGCTTCTCAGTGCGAAGTGGTAAAAGTAAAGTCGTCTTCACTTTGATCAAGGAATCCAACCGTAGCATTCGTGTCAGTCACTTTTGGGACACCCTGTATATATCTATACAGTTACACAATTGATTGACATTGAGATGAATTACTGCAAAAAACACTTAAGTCATAAATTTATTTCCTTCTCGCACGCAGATTTACATAAACTCTTCTTGGGTTTTGTTGGCGGAAATTTTCTTTATGTACACATGTACATATTATATACAATATATTTATTATTTATGATAATCATCATCTTCGCGGTTAACAAAATATATATGTTGGATGGTTACTTAAACAAAAACGAAGTTCAACAAAACCAAGAGTAACGTACAAAGTAGAAAAGACACGAATCATGTATTAAGATAAAGATGTGGCTTACCATAATTGATTTATAATTATGGTTTGATTAGGCCGAGCGCTTTATAATCTCACAACTAAACTCGATTTTCAGTGGGTCATTGTGTCTATTAATAGATTTGAGTCTCTCGATTGTATTATGGTAATTTATTATATCATCTTTATCGTCATCATCTTGTCTTATAAATCATTTTAAGTAGACATTGGCTGCACCTGAATTTGATGTTCAGTCTTGTTTTTGTTAGTATACAGTAATTCAAATGTTAATAAGTGTATAGCTGTGCAACTCTTGTAATTATAATGTTTATAGTGAAATTACATTAGACAGTTTCGACATCAATTATGTCTTGCGATTGCAACTTTAATTCGTAAATTGGTTTGTATGTTCGAGATTTTTGACTCAACTCCAAAAATTACGAAATGTTCAAGTTCGATGAAGATTTTGGTTTCACAAGACGACAAAATGTTTTATCATTTCAACGTGTTTGATTGAATTGGTTACTCGCGTATGTATTTCTATAATAATCTATGGCTTAGAGGCCGTAAACGGTCCTTACAACGTGGCAAGCCTAACGAATGTTTTAACACACAATCGCCTTTTTATGTCATCCGGTGCATGTTAATTTTCGGTTAAGGGCGAGAATCGAACTCGAGATCACGGTGCGACGAGAAACCGGCTATATCTCTACCTCCAAAATGGCGCAGTGATTAAAGCTGTAGCAGTTGAAGCGGTAGGAATTACGATCGGTGGTGTGAATAAACAAATCTTCCATGTCAGTACTTATAAACTGGTATGGAGATATTCAATGTGACCTATAGTCGCACGTCGAGGACGCTGAGTGACGGATGAAAAGAAATGTATGTCTATAATAAAATAACAGCCGTCAAAGCGACAAAACGTAAATATAATATACCGGGAATCTCTTGGACTATCTAGATTTACGACTTCCGACTATCTTCAAATTTTTGAAGTGTGGAACAAGTTCATACAGACGTAACTGAAAGCTAGATCTGGATCTTGAACAAAAGAATTCGATAAAATATTTCGATAAAAATGTGTACTATGGATGGCAGTGTACTGGATCCAGTTTCATATAAAGCAGACTTACCAATATCAAGTTCCCAACAGTATCTGCATTTGCGGATAATCAGAAATCATAGATCCACACCCAAACAGTGCAATAGCTTCTATTATAATCTACAAGAAGATTAAGACATTACCTACACTCCTTAAACACCTATACTTATTCGCCTATCTGATAGGGAGAATGAATTGTGGAATATAGGCAGAAAGAGTGCAGGTTAAAGCTGCGTGAGTTTTAGCGGTAGATATCGAGTTAGAATCCCGATAGAGTCCCTGTTGGAGTGTATATAATTCATGGCTCGACCCATCTTTTATGTCATAATATGAGGATGGGAGTTAAATCCGGTTGATATTGTTAATTTTGATTAGTTTTCGGTCTACTTAAAAATGAGTAACATTCAGATTGTCTAACAATATACACAACGAATTGCAGAAATCTAGAGAATTGTTCCATCTTATATAAAGGGTGTTTTTTTAGGAGGTTTGTTTTTCCGATAGATGTCGTTTTATTTTATGACAGTTGTTTTGACAGCTCAAAGTGGCATTTCTACTCAGTATTGTTTGGCAAATCATTATGAATAGGTTAACTCCAGAACAACGTTTTCAAATCGTGGAAATTTATTTTCAAAATCAGTGTTCAATTAAAAATGTTTATAGAGCACTTCGTGAATTTTATGGTGCACATAATCGTCCGTCAGAGACCACCATAAAGAACGTAATTACCAAATTTCGGTCTACATTCACTCTTTTGGATGCCAAGCCACCGACAAGAATGAGAAGAGTTCGTACAGAAGAAAATATTGCTGTCGTTGAGGCCAGTGTCGAAGAAAACGACAATTTATCGATTCGTCGTCGTGCTCAGCAAATTGGACTTTGTCCATCGACTTTATGGAAAATTTTACGTAAAGATTTGGGTTTGGTGCCATACAAAATTCAATTGGTGCAAGAATTAAAGCCACACGACCATCGTTTGCGCCGTGAATTCAGTGATTGGTCGTTAAATCAATTGAACGAAGATCCATTTTTTTACCGTAAAATTCTCTTCAGTGATGAGGCGCATTTTTGGTTAAATGGATACGTCAACAAACAAAATTGTCGCATTTGGAGCAAAGATAATCCACACGCCGTTCAAGAATTACCAATGCATCCTGATAAATGTACTGTTTGGTGCGGTCTATGGGCTGGTGGGATCATCGGTCCATATTTCTTTAAAAATGAGGAAGGACGACGCGTTACCGTGAATGGAAATCGATACAGAACCATGTTAAATGAGTTTTTGTTGTCAAATCTTGAAGATATGGATATGGATGAAATGTGGTTTCAACAAGATGGTGCCACTTGCCATACAGCACGTGAAACAATCGACTTATTGAAAGAAACTTTCAACGACAACATTATTTCGAGAAATGGTCCGGTGAATTGGCCTCCGCGTTCGTGCGATTTGACGCCACTCGATTACTTTTTGTGGGGATACGTGAAGTCATTGGTTTATGTGGATAAACCTCAATCGATTGACGCTTTGGAAACCAATATTCAACGTGTCATTGCTGACATACGCCCTCAAATGCTTGAAAAAGTGCTGGAAAATTGGACCTCCAGAATGACATTTGTGAAAAATAGTCGTGGTAGCCATATGCCAGAAATTGTGTTTAAATGTTAAATGCCAAAAAATTATCTACCAAATAAAAACAAATTTTGGTCATTTCATAATTTTATATGTGTTTTATTCAAAAAAAAAATCGGCAACCTCTTAAAAAAACACCCTTTATAAGTTAGGCGGAATTTTTTATTTCTTATTTTTTTATTTTTATATTAAGCTTTAATTGGGTGCAGGGCGGACTTTTAGACACTCCTAGCTCCTTGTAACTGTCAGAGCTCCTGCACCCAAGGTCTTTCAAGTAAAGGTTGGATGTGAACTTCCTGGATATTCGATAAATGAATTCGCGCTTTGCACCTTCAGTTCAGCACCTTCAGTTCGAGGTTTTGGCAGCTTCACTGTAAACCTATGCGCATTGACCGATGCGTTCCTCGTGTTATCCGTGATGGCGTAACAAATGGTGGTATTTTCTCCTTTAATTCTGCAGAATATTTACCATTTATTAATCTATAGAACACTGTCTAGATCTTTCGTAAGTCTGGAGTTTCGTATTATTCGGATGGCACGCCGCTGAACTCTATCCAGCAACTGGAGAGCAATGCCATGTGCTCCACCCCAAATTTGGCAGCAATATTAAATTAACAGCGGATTGTCGTAATGTGCATGAGATTCACGTTGAAATAACAACTCTCGTCGGCTAGGTATCCAAACAGTTACGGGCAGCAGAAAAGGCTATGCATTATGACTAGCACAAGAATCAAGATCAATCTCATAAGGTAACAAAACAGCGTATAATTTTGAACCAGATACATATTCTCAATGGTGTATTGATTGTGTCAGATATTGGGCCAAAACATCTACACAAAATTGTGCACGGGTTGTGTGCCGTTCAGTAAGTACCAAATAATTAATTCCGGTAGCATATGCCTGAAATGGATTTGATCTTTTCGATTAATTGAAATACAACAACCAAATAACAACCCAAAATACTATTCAAAATAGTAATTGGCCCTTTTAAGGGAACATTACATTCCATGTCAATACCTCCTGACACAACCTCTAAAAACGTTCATACTATCTCCTTTCTAGTCTTTAACTTGGCAACATCTCAGTGTCTACCATTTCATGAGGTTCTCAAGGAACAGATATTACCAGGAGTTGGTCACATGCTGCAAAACATCAGAACATCACTAAGATGGGCGAACGCAGGCATCCACAATTACAGCATGCAGCCAGTCAGGTTTGTTTCATGCTACAACAAGCCTAAATAACTAAGCGGGTGAAATCAGGCACCCCAACACATTTACAGCAGTAAACACTCATAAAACGGTTGAGTTCTGATCCATTTATAGCCTTATTCAAGTGTTTTATGATCAGATGAGGATTACCTTCTAATTTACTGCAAGACCTTCGAAAAAATATGGGAATCAGCGGTGAAATCGATCAAGACCTTCCTCTGTATATAACACAGGAAGAAAAAAATTGATATGTGAAGACTCTTGGTAACTCCAGGGTATATTTTAACCATGGGTCCATAAAAACAATTCCAGAGTAATCAACAACAGCCAATTTAGAAGTAAGCGGGTTGGTATGCCCGTCAAGGAAAACATACTCCTGGACACTAAAGAGATACTAAATAGATATAGTTAGGTTACCTATTGCATGAATAACTGAGTATACTTCATAGGTGGGAGAATATTAAGGGGTTTGACATAAGAAAGCTGTTTCACAACCACTTAGTCAAACAGGTCCAAATAACAACTCTTGTCGAGTAGGTAGTATACCAATAGTTATGGACAGCAGAAATCTTTCATTTTAACTAGCACAGTAATCAAGATGTTGGAACGTTCAATCTCACCTGTTAACTACAACACAAAACATCCTATCAGATCCTCAACAAAGTTATAGTATCCTATCATGACAAATTTGTTCTGCATCCTCGTCCCTTCCTACTCGTTCTCTCTATTAAATTATTACTTTTGTATTATGAGGGAAATATTCTGACATAGCAAGAAATTCCCAATAGTGTATTGATTGTGTCAGATATTGGGCCAAAACTTCTACGCAGATTGTGGGTTACCCTCTCACAGGCCAGAGTAGCCCGTATAAAATTCTTTAATTCTCGACAGTATTTTCCAAGACTGAATTTGCAGTCATTACATAGGTTTGCATTTATTTTGTCCAGAAAGCAGCACCACCCTGCTAATTCAAGATCTATGTCCACAATTCAACTTAGATATCAACTAATTGGAATCAATTTTCTAGGACATTTTCTAACTATGGGTCCACATCTATTAACAGAAATTTCAGAGGCAGAACTTACAGATATTCCAATAAATCGAAGAACCAATCTAGTAGTACCATCGCCATATTGGAGCTTACCATGTAATATAAATCTACATGCTGGACACGGTGGAAAGGAACATCTGGTTCCACTGAGATCAAATTATAAAATTAATGATATAATGAGGTTCAAGTTACCTGTTGAATGAATAACTGAGTACTTCATGGGAGGGAGAATAAATAGCTGTTTTAACGGGAGCATCCTGTTTTACAACCACTTAGGCAAAGGGATGCATAAGTCCTATACAATTGTAGTTTGTAGGATATGATTATGCTATGAGAGATGCTGAGAGAGCGATAAACGTTTCAACCAGCCGTTAAAGACGAATCATGAATATTTTGCGTACTTTTCTGTGAACACCATAAGTTTACCACTGATCCATTTATAGCCATATTTAAGGGTTTTATAAGTAGATGAAGATTATCTCCTACTTGACTGCAAGACTGAATTAACCGCAAATTACCAAAACATTTGTTTATTTTGTTCAGAAACATCCACTAATATTTTCACTTCCAGAAGCACAACACTTCGAATAAATGTGCGAATCAGCAGTGAAATCGATGGAGACTTTCCTCGGCGTACAATCACAGGGAGATCCAAATTGATATGTGAAGAAATATGCACTCTTGGCAACTCTACGGCATATTCCAGAGAAATCAACTACAGCCAATTAAGAAGTAGACGATTTGGTATAATCGTCAAGGACCACGTACCGTCTGCATATTGGGGCGCTTAGCACATAGAATCAATGTACATCCTGGACACGATGTAATGCTATGTGCGGGATTACACTGAGCTCCAAAAATAGTATACTGAAGAGACCTGGTTAGGTTACCTGTTGAATGAATAAAGCATCCCCTTTAACAACCACTTAGTCAAAGAGATACATACATCTAATTAATTAGAGCGAATATCCTCGGTCGGGTCGAAAACCGTCAAATTATAATACCGAGTCGAAAAAAAATACTAAGCTCGAACAGATGCGCAGATAATATAAATATTCATCCTTTACATATATAGCATGTGTGAATCCTTTTTTTAACCCCGATGCCCTATTGTCTTCGGCTCGTCGCTCTCTATTTATCTATTTAAATTTATTCCCAATTATTTATTGATTTGTAATTTATAATTTTTTTGCTGTCGAATTCACGATAATAGAACCGAACTAATATCCTTTATATATAGACTAGAGAGACCTGGAAAAAAGGATTAAGACTAGCATACATTAACGAAGTACTCGTGTATACAAAAAAAGGGGTTGGGTATACAATGATATTTTACGGTTACAAATACGTAAACCCCGCAAGGATATCGAATTAGGCATATGGTAATATCCCGATGATGATGATGATGATGATGTGCATTGAAATCAGGTCAATGTTATATAACGTCTGTGGATTATATAATGTGCATGTGCTTCGAAATCATATGTTGTGTATACTCGAGTGTATACTCCAATCTGTCGTACATTTCAAACAAATTTCGAAGAATAAAAGTTGACATTTGACAAATAATTCAACGTGCGAACAATATACAGTCGACAAAGCCATTATACTTATATGTCGTTTAGTTGATTTAATTATTAAGTTTTTGTTCTATTTGTTGTCCTCGTTGTCGAACCCATTCTTACCAACGCTTACATAAAGGTTGATGACTGTTGATGTATTGTAGAGTTTTATTTTGCTTTGAAGATGATATTTCCGGTTGTTTACGTTTTTATTTTACTTTGATGCGATGAATGAATGAGTATATCGTCTTAAGACATAAAGAATTCAAAGTTTGATTCGTCGAAAGTGAAAGTATAAAGGTTAGATTTGTTTATTAACCTTCGAGGTGTTTTGATTTTTTGGACTAGAGGAATTTATAATTCTGAATTGATGAAGAATTAACTATAACCCATTGTATGATTTGAGAGCCTCTGACAGTTTGGGGACATACTGTACAATTTATCAAGTGGAACTAATTGCGGCTACCCACTGCGTGATTTCAGCTTTTAATCTGGTTGTCGACGGTAAAATTGTCCCTTGTTCCATGAACAAAGGGGATTATAAAAAATTTGTGAACCTCCTTGCGGTTGTAACAATAAGGTATAATGGTCATGTGGGTGCCATTGTGACATTGAGGGTAACGAAATTGCAGACTGTTTGGCATTTCTCGCGTATATATTTATGATTTCGTTTTGATGGGTTTGCAAAATAATAAGAAGATTTTATACTCGAATTCCAATAGGGACAGGATACAAAAGGTGCTACTTTAAATTCCAGAATGCAAATCGATCACGATACAGTCACCGCAACGATATCTTATTTACCTACCGCAAGGTAATGCTCATTCAAGTAATCGCTCTTAATCGATTCATATGCTAGAAACTGCTCCTCCCACTCATCTGCCAATATTCTGGAGTAAATCATTCATTTAATACGTAACATGCTAGTGACGAGAAATGGAGTGTTCATATTTTGTCTAGAATTAGTTACGATAGAGTGAGGTTTCGAGGAAGATTCTTTACAAAAGGAACCATCATTAGAGAAAGGACTCCCAGAACGATCGCGTTTCGAAGTAAATAATCCAAAACTTTTATAATTAGTGGGTGACATTTGTGTGACCTTTGAACATCTGGTTAAATTTTTATCGATCAAACGCTGCAGTTTGATAAGATCATGAGTTCAAGGAGCAACTGTCGGATATCTACCGAACTCATAATAGGTATGTTTTTCTTCCAATTCTGATTTTACAGATATGTATAGCGTATACCATACACTCTTGATTGAACGATACAGAGGATTGCCTTAAGGCTAGCTTACCTAGCCCACTTGGTCTCCATTGTTATAGGTAATATTATTTCTTGAAGAACAATGAAATCCAATGTTGCAAATCTTAAAGTCGAATGAAAAATTAAGCAAAGCGTCTCAATTCATTTAGACGCAGGGTAGTCTAACATGTTGCTAACAGAAATGATTGTTCTTTATCAGGTGAGAAAAAATTCATTAAACTCTCATCGTGATGTAATATTGATACATACGAAATAATTGCAAGTCGGTATCGCAGAAGATCACTTCAGAACAATGTTTTGTCAATGTTACACGAAGGACACTGACGTTATTGTTAGTAGCCTAGTATTGATTGCTCCTTCGAAAGAAAAGTTCCAAGTTGCAAGAGTTGTCAGTAGAGGTCAAGTTGGCCTGCACCACAAGATTCATGAGAGAAGCCAGGTACATTTTGAATGAATGAGTTCAACCATAAGTTCGAGCACTATTAACGCATTACAAGTAATCTCTGCAACAAAAGTGTTGTCTGACGTCCTAAGTCAAAATGGAACGACAAAAAGGTCAGAAGAGATCTTACGGTGTGCTCAACCGTAGGGAGTGGGTACTTTTATTTTTGTTTATGTTTCGTTCCATTCCGAGGGTTTGTGAAAAATTCAGCAGTAATTTACACCAGAAAGTGAAAATTAGAGAAGAAAGTTTGCGTTAAGTGACTATGAGATGAGAGAGATACACTCGTCTTCTCCACCACAACCAACTCCGACTACTTCACCACAACTAAGAAAATCGTCTTCGGTGGATTTGTAGAGAAAGTTTACTTCTTCACCTGAAACAAGTGGAAGTCAACCAAAATTCAAAGTCTTCCAACAGTGCAACTTTACAAGGTTATGTCGTTTGGCGAGTTTCAAGTTCGTAGATTGATCTATCTGTACTGTATATATACATATATATATATATATATATATATATATATATATATATATATATATATATATATATATATATATATATATATATATATATATATATATATATATATATATATATGTATATATATATATACAGAAGGCAACTTGCCCTATCAGATAGTAGGCTTAAATCGAGTAGTATACTAATCCGGATGGAAGTTGTATGCCAGATTATTTTGTGTTATCTAACTCACGTCTATCCTGTCAAGTTATGTTCTCTGAGTTAGATCGTCGCCCAAGACCTCTAACCTTTGGTTTGAATCCCTACAAACATTACTTGTATGCGTTACTTAACTAAACCACTTCCACTTGTCTTACCTTGACAAAACTAATCGTTGATATTAAAGTATAAAATTATCTTAATTATATAATTTACTATAATTATTTATTACTGCAAATTATTAATAAAACCACAAATAAATAAATTTGCATATCATATCGGATAAAGGTCATGGAGCAAACACATTCGACTATATACACAATCAAATAAATTCCCAGCATAAATCATTTTTGGATTTTCATCTTCGAACACATCTTGACGCATCACATTCATAACCGCGTATACACATCATACATCTTATCTAATAAATTTATAACCAAATCAAAATTATTAACATCAATTGTAATTATGATCATCTTGTGGGATAAACATTATGTCTCGGCATGACTTTATATACCGGGTACATTCAAATTCTGTGCATATATTAATGTCGATCTTTGAGCTTATAAGACACCCTACACTGTATATGATTTATTGTAGCGCGTTATGAAATATATATAAAATTGATGATCGTACAATGAAATTAAGATCTAAGACATCATCAAAGAGATAATCGATATCACTTTCACTCATACTGGCAAAACGTCTCTTTTATAACCGAAAACGATAGGCGGAAAGCTGGGCGATATGATTAATGCGAATGAATATGATCTAAACGTACATTATATAACGATCTTTTATCAATCGATGCACACGAGTCTGTTTTTTCTTGTTGTTTTTGGTGATCTTTATGCGCAGCGTCTTTCTTTACCGTTCGTGATCTCTTTTTTAATAATTGTCGTGTGAATTCAACTCTTCGCTTTTTGTTTTATAATTTATGATCGTAACTTGTCACGACTTTTTGCATATTATAAATATTTTTTTTTTCGCTTATCATAACGTCTTAATCAGGTTGCGTTTTATAATGTGTTGCATATAGCGATGTAACATAACTGATTAATTTGGCGACAGTTTTGACCCGTAACGAAAACGTACCAGTGATCTCTTCTAGTTTGAATAAACTCCTGATTTGATAGTGTATTCGCACCAAGGACATATAGGGTTAAGTAGGCTAGATAGTAGGCAATTGGCTAAATTTTGCCAAACATTTTGAAGACTGTTTCAAAATCACTAGGAGAACATAAGCTTCTGCCAAAAGCTCTTTCAGGTAAAATTTCAAAATTTTTTGACACCAGGCTATATAAAGCACTAGCCTCCTCTCTCCACATTCATAGCTTAAATCAATGGTCGAATTAAACATGGATTTTAACTTTTCTGAAATTTCTGGAATACTGTTTGCGGTAGAAAATCCTGTGACCAATGAACTTCTATGATTTGATAATCCATGTTTTCGGAATAAAGAAGTCACTTGGGAGCCTATAGATCATATGATAAATTGCAGCATCGTTACAGCTCAGGTGGGTGCAACATTTTGTAGAGTCCAAGTTCTTCTCTGAAACATGACCATTAATGACTTGTTATTAAATTTGCAGAAAGTAAGGCATTGGGATGATACACCATGAGTTTTGGATCCAAAGGGTTATCAGACAAATCTGAAAACGTAATACACCAGAAATGGTAAGCCACTATAAAACTTCGATTAATTTACTCCTTTAAAAGGGCTATTGAGAAAGAGTAGAGGATGGAACCCCATATCACACACTGCGGCTCTTTATAATTCAAGTATAAGATCTATGGTATTATATGAGATTGTTAATTAATGCCTAACATTAAACATTATGAACTACCTGAAAATTTTGATGATAGTTCAGAGAACAATAGCATTGTGTATTAGTACGCAATCAGAGGCATACCCACCCACACAAGCTTGGAGTTTTTTTTTATCTCACTCTGGAATTAAACGGAATACTTGTCCATTCTCTGCATTAAATATTCTCGATACTATCGACCATGCCATTGCTATCGACTACGCCAGGTTAATTAAGATGCAGGAGCTAGGAGCTTAATAAATGACAGACGATCTTGAGTTATAACTTGGCAGTCTAGGCAAGACTGGAAATATCTGCTATGAGTACGGTTGTGGGAGATTTAACGGAAAAAGTCTCAGCATGCTTATTCGAGTAGATTATATGGCAATTGGCTTTCTCAGATGACTACTATCATATCTGCGAAGGTGATGAAGAGGAAGAAACAGTATTCCACTTGCCTTACCCTGTCCTTAATTCAAAGAGAAAAAGCTTTCATTTGGTAGGACTTTAGACTATATTATGTGTTAAGACCTCAGGACAACCACCCTACCCTAACTAGGTATTGATTATCGTTTCGACAATGACAAAATAGTACTATCCAGACTCCGAATAGAAGTTTACCGAGTTGTAAAAGTATGATGCTGTTTGGTAAAAAAATTATTAATATAAACAACATATTACCTCCACATATTAGAGTAACGGCCCGAAATCAGTTAATAAGAGATTCATTGAAAAGCCACTGGCCTCAACAGTAAGCTTTAACATATTTTAAAATATTCTTTTATTTTAATTTTCAATTCGTCGCAGGTAAACTGGACACTCATACACAGAATGTGACGATTCTCGTCTTCTAATAAATGTCCTTGTGCAACCTCTGGCTTAGTGAAGATCAGGTAGCTATACAGTTATACATTATAGGCAGTAATTTGAAACCTTTTAATCCAATATTGAATATTATCAATACACGCAGTGGAAATATTCGTAAAACGTGTTGCTTCCAAGACTACACGAGTAGTAGTTAAGAGTGGATCGGGAACCTATTATAATAAGGATTTTCTGAATGCAATTTAAACTATACGTCATACATTGATTTACCGCACCAGACTGGCTAATAATATTGTGAATGTTGGTCATAAAATGGACTTTTTCTCATCCTACAGCGTTCGAGATCACATTTCCTTCTAGAATCTCCATACTAAATCTTGGGTTGGATCGTGCACCTTCCTCATTTCTTACCCCATCGGGGGTAAGTTAAAATTTTAACTTTGTCATTTATTTTTTGGCGGTTTGAAAAGTGGTTGCAGAACAGCTATTCAGCCGTATTGTAGAATTATTCAGCCGTATTGTGCTGGGTTTACTTTCATCTCTGCTCCTATTTTGCTTGAATGTATTGAATGTAAACACCACATAATAATCCATTTACTTTACAATTCGACAGTCTTTTGAAAATTCTTCTATACTGTAACACAATCTAGCAGCATTGTTGTACCTATTTGTTTCACCCCTTGGTCGATTATAACTGAACTCATATTTCGAACCACTTAAGCTACTGAAGTTCTTGAGTGTCTGGCTGACACCAACAAACTATAGTTCTACAATCGTGGACATCACTGTATTATTTGATTAAAACATGTAATGCGATCCTTAAAAACGTAAATCAGAAGCATCAAATAATAAATTAATTACGCCTAAATGATGACTATGTATTCAAATTTTGTTGTTGTCAACATTATGTTGTTGTTGTCACAATTATTATGTTATTGTCGTTAAAGTATAAGCAGATCGTTATATTTTGATCAGGTACAGTACGCACTAATGTTTATTTTGTGGGAGTGGATTAAGGAATATGTCGTAAACCATAACAGCCATCCATACAATTTTCCGACATCCGTATAAATATAAATGAAACACACTCGTACACATATGTATATAATTCTAATACCATTAGTGCTACCACATTCGAAAAACAAACAAAACTAAAACATAAAAATATATATTTTAAGTTTATTCAATATATTTTTTTTCCCAAAAAAAAGGATAAAAATATCCTTTCTACTTTTTAATATTACTTAAAAATATGTTTCGAAGCCGTTGGAAGGAAGCTGGTACGAGGAAGAGCTGTATAGAAAAAAGGCAATCCATTTAATGTCCAGTCCCAGATGTTATATCCTAAATAAACTTATTTTTATATATAAGTTTATATCCTTTTATTTTCTTGTCCTTTTTTTTATATATATATATATGTATACGATATGTTAGTTTTTTTTTTTTGAAAAATGAAATAACCAAAACCCCATCACGCCTTATAATTTTCCTTTTTTTTTGTGTGTTGCTTTCGTTTTTATTATTATTCCACCCTCTCACATTTTTATCCTTTTTATTGGTGTAGTTGTTGTTTTGGTTCTTATTCCTTTACTATCCTTTCACTTTATACTTAAGTTTATTATAAAAAAAAAAATTCCTATTGTCCCCCAAGTTTTTTATCTAACAAAAAAAAAAAAACAACAAAATCATCCTTTTTGTTTTGCGTTTTTGGGTGATACATATATATCCTTCGTTTGCTAGATACACATATATAGATATTGTGTCTGGTCGGTGTTGTAAAAAGGACGAAGAAATTATGTAATAAAAAACCATATTTTGTTTGAATCAGCATAATTTTTTATGGTTTTTTATGTTGTTGCGAGAAAATATGAAAAATATTTTTCATGTGTGTGTGGAGCATCAGCATTGTTGTAAAGTGGCCTGGACCCTTTTTTTCAGTATGTTTTTGGAAAACCCAAATATTAAATGGAAATATCTGTTTTTTTATAATATATATGATTGACTGAATAAGATGAGATGTTTATTTTTAATGGAAAACTACTTGTAAATATATATATTTATATATATATATATATATATATATATATATATATATATATATATATATATATATATATATATATATATATATAAAGAATAGATAGATGTGAGGCACTCATAGATAACGAGCTATAATTTAAAACAATAAGGACGACACGATGGTAATCTTTGTATAATATAAATTACTGCGATTCTTGATTGGTTTTTGGAAATTTCAATGCAAAATTCATTTACAATCCACAAAACCATTGAGAGGTTTCTAGTTCTCGAGCAAAATCTAAAGAAAATGTGTTTAATTATATATATACACTATACAGAGCAACTAAATCGATTCATATGTTTTTCATGATACCATCTCCTGCATACTACTATACGTTGACCGATATTTGCTATTAGTCACTTGATGGTCGGAGGGTTAATCAGAGAGGGAGATTGACTATCGATATATTCTCTGACGAGTGCTAAACATGTCTTCATGGTTGTGATAAGAGAAATTGGGTCAACTGGAGTCCAGGAGAGCGATGTTCACTGTGCTGTTTTGCTGTAACAGTCTCGTGCGACGGCGATTCCTGCACAGTTTGTGCTTAGATATCGCTTGAGGGAAATACAGATTGGATTTTAGTATCTGGTGGAGGCCGTAACGAAGAGTCGATATTCCGCTGAACGATATATCGAGGACATTCTGTTAGATCATCACTATTATTTGGATGAAACTTTCAAATCGACTCTAACAGAAAATTCTGTGAGCGATGAAGGTTTCAACCATTTTTAATTTCTCGCGGGTGTTGTTAAAATAAGTCTGATTGTTTTTGTAGATCTGTTTCTATACATAGGATGCAGTGAAAGGGTTTCTTAAGAGGGTTGGTCTTGAGCTTCGTAGAAAGCATATGTTAGATCAGTATAATCAATGGTATAGAAAGAAGAGCCAGACTATAAGTGTTTTATTGGGTAAGTTCATAAACTGGGGTTCAGGAACACCTCAAATCTATGTTCTTGATTTTCATTTCTTAGAGTTGTTCAACATTCACCACTTTGTGATTTCGTTGATTGCGGTCCTGATGGCATTAGTTTGGAGTGAGTGCTTTTGAACGCCAATCTTACATGGAAGAGGAATATGACGTCTATGATACAAAAAATGGGTTCTGTGTGGCGATCGTTTGCTTTGCTTAGACGTATGTGTCTATATATATATATATAAATATATATATATATATATATATATATATATATATATATATTTATATATATATATATATATATATATATATATATATATATATATATATATATATATATATATATATATATATATATATATATATATATATATCAACAGATTATAGCACATATTGTAATAATTGTTGATTGATTTTTGATTTGATATCACTCATCTGCCATCAATAAACATATTATTTGCCTAATGGTATAGTAACCTTAAACATAATTATAAAAATTATCAACACAAAATCTCTCAAAAAAACAAATAACCAATTAAATGTCTTTAACCATCCATTACAAAATACCTTGAAGCTCTAAAAAAAACTATTCTCAAGTAAACATCAGCGCACATTCACACATTGACAATTCAATAAATTGATATTTTGTAATCAAGTCTCTCAATATTATGCATGCTTTCCACTAATTGAAATGTTTTGAATCTTAAACAAATCTCATGAAGATCTCTCTAATTTGATATGATTGCTATACTGTGCAGTAATCAAACTACACCTAGTCAATAATTATATACATATATATATATATATATATATATATATATATATATATATATATATATATATATATATATATATAATACAAAATTCAAACGACGAGGTTAGCCAAAATTTCAACTTTATTTATTTCGCTCAACAAAATATTGGCCAATTACCACTGGACTATGCCACTATAATCTTGTGCGCACAATTTAGAACATCGCTTGCCTGTACCCATTTGTCAGAACCATTTTTCTCCTGTCAACGTATGTATCCAGCGTCTAATCGATTCATGGTAATGGGTATATAGCTGTCTTTGATCGTTACACCGTTCAGGCTTTGGTAGTCAATGCAATATCGGAATTATCCACTCTAATTCTTGTTTGTCGGTATCTCCACAATAGTTAGGTAAAACTATCTCAGTTTGCCTTTATTGGCTTTTTTTATCAATCTCCTGTGTGGAAATTACGTCTGGTCACAAGATAGACCTTGTTGCGCCGGTTTCCAATTTTAGTGTGTACATTCTGCCTCCAATTGCTCTATTTAGGAGCAGACTTCCGTTTTCCCTACTTAACTGGAAACAAAAATCACCTATTCCTTTTTCAAAACCCCACCGTTTCGCAACTTATTTTGGCTGGCTGTTGTTGTGATTCGGATAGTTTACAGTAATGTTGAAGATGTCCGAGTTTCCTACATCACCCAACATTTGGTGTTCTAAGGCTGTAGCTTTCTTGAAGAAACCCGATTTAATTTCAAAAATATTGCTTGAACCAGTTTGTTTATCCAGTTTACTCACGCGGTTCGAATCGCAAACTTTCTTCCCAGCTTCCATCTGCAAGTTTTTCCATTTCAAGTGTAAATTCTTTGGCTTTTTGTCCACTTTCGGTATGGCGAGTTCTCTGTGGAGCTCCAATTTTTGAAATTTAGACGAGTTCTTCCAGTTTTTGAATTTCGACTTGAGGTACTCTATGGTAATGAATGTATCATGAGGCCATTTTAATTCATACGTAATCCCACATGCATACTTCTTGTTTTTGCATTAAAATTTCTTATAGTGTTCCTTACTTATAGACACATGCGCACACGTGTTTTTTTCTTAATCGACTATTTTCATCCATAAATTTCGAATCCGAGTTGCTTTAATGGCGCCAAAATTTATGCACTATAGGTGATATCTAGCTTAACCTTGTCTGGACCATTTTATAGTTCCTTGGTTATTGTGTTGGGATGATGATCTATATAAAACAAGTTAGTTTGTAAGACGAATTGATGGTCTGCAGAATGATACTTTTGTCCGAGAGAGTCGACAGTAAGTCTGGTCTTCCAATTAGTTTGTTAGATGTCTTGAAAATATATTTCGTATATAAACCATATCGGAGGAAGTGAGTGTGTATGTCGTTTTCGTTTAGATCCAAATACACAGACACAGTGACTACAACCCAATACCAATATCTTAGCAGCAATACCATTTTGTGATCTAGTTACGAGTCAAAAGCTATATTCTTGACAGGAGGAACTACCTTCTCTCTTTCTTCCCTTGGTCATCTTCAATAGTTTTAAGATGAACCATTCGGTTTCCAAATTACCTCCGAATACCATATATGCATCTCTTACATGACAAATAATCGTAACTTCAATGAAATTTTCCCATGAATATTTACATACACATACAAAGTATGTTGAGCGCACTCATAAGCCACCCAAGTGGTACACTCGTATATACGCGCGTACTTGAGTTTAATTCATATTTAATTTCACATTTTATTTACAAACAACATCTGATCAAATACAAATTTGTCATACTAATTAATATTTAACCAACCATTCAAAATCAACTTACAACCATTTCAAATCTATATAGTATATATATACATACATGACAGCATAATTATGTGCTACGCCGAGGGTAATTGATTATATTTCGTTTGAGGTGCACGTTACTTGCACAACGGTGTTAAGTGTATGGAAAATTCGCTATATACTCTCGCCTGTATAAATCAATCTACGCGTAGAGCTATGTGAATAGTAAACAATCCGCGTAATTCGATCTATATACGGGTAATATTTTATTGCAAACCCATATGTACGACTGTGTATATATAAATGAACATTAAAATAGAATTTAAATATTTTACTACTTCTCCACAGTATCCCAGAATTATATTGTATATTTCGTTTTACCATATTTTACATTGGTCTCAAATTCCCTGAACTAATATGAAGAGGACTCTGGTCTTATAAATACATATAAATAAAGAGAAATAAGCAGCAGTGACAACAACAAGAATCCTATTTATTTTATGTACATTGTGGTATTACACATATATTATATATATATATATATATATATATATATATATATATATATATATATATATATATATATATATATGTATATATATATATATATATATATATATATATATATATATATATATATACATATATATATATATATATATATATATATATATATATATATATATATATATATATATATATATATATATATATTGTCATTAATATGTCTTTTATTTAATGCATTAAATATCGTAAGAGTTGTTGGAATGTACCGCACATGTAGTAGTGATAAAAAGATACATTTAATGAGCCTATAGTCATTCCTTACTGAACAAAAAAACTAGTCACTCCAACTTCTTCAAGATTTTATCAAATGCAAATGATGCTGCATACAATGCTAGCACAATAACAGTAGATGTCTGGCTATTTAGCTCGACAGCAGCAGAAACACAAGAAGAGCAGCAAAAATTACAACAGCAATAACTACAACAAAAACAGTTTCGGTGGATTGGACGAGATGTTTGTCGGAATGGAGCAGAAGTTCGGTGGACTAGATGGAGAATCAAGTGGATTGCGTAGGAATTAAAATGTAATTCATATGTCAAAAATAAGACGATTCCACTGAGGGCCTCACATATATGGAGATGTTAAGATTTTCCTTAATACAGGGTCCCACAGAATCCAGACTAGTGTGGAAGCTGTAATAGATTCCTAACCCGACAATGCAAGGCACTCGATTCGATTGTATAAAATCGCTTTTTTGGTCAATCGTGTCAATGCAACCATCTAACTAATTCTCATTCAGACATGATTGACAATAAAACTGACTTTATACGATCAAATCGAGTTCCTTGCACCTTCGGGTTAGAAATCTTTCACAGATTCCGCATACTCTATTTACTGGGCTGGTTATGTTTTAGGTACTGGGCAGAGGTGTGGATAGTCTTAAAGGATTTCTCTAAATAAGGATATGCTTCTAAAGTGCCACAAATCAGACCTGGTGTATCTTCTTGTAGACCTGGTGGAATGCGAGGATCTCTGTTCTATATCCATCATATCGAACGCAGTGTAATGGCAGATGAGTCGCCGTATGGAGAATGAGGACTCTAAGCGGTTATCAATTGCAGTTATCTGTGGTGGTGAGATGGGAATGACTTGCGAATGGAGATTTGAAAAAGACCATATAAATTGCACATTACTTAAGCGATCAGGAATGCAAACCAAACTCCTAACTTTTGAGAAGAAACCCAAAGTGAGCGATGTTGTTCATATGGAAAAATTTTGCTACCCAAACACGCTTCTTTCAGTCATGTGGTGGAGTCGGTGACATCGGGAATCGAAAATTTCTCTAAGAAAGCATCTTACAGAAAGCATGGTAGCAAGAGCATACAACTTTGAAGCCAAAACTCCGGTTTACGTTCAGTTGTTCTACTTGACAGTTGTAAGTTATTTCAGAGTGCTGAGTTGGCTTCTTGGCTTTATCAAGAATAAAAATGAAAGGCTGGCAGTATGAATAAGTGGAAGCTTCTACAGAGTGTGGCGATAGGGGACAGCAGCATTTGTATACTTTCCATCGAGAATGAGCCGCCGAGATAAGACACTCAAGTTTGTCTTTAATAATTTAAACACTTAATGTGTTTTAAGAATTTGGACCAGCTCGCTAGTCAGATTAAGTGTACTACAAGTATACCATGTCTAAATCCCTTAGGGGTTCTCAAATAATGTAACAGATAATAATTCGTTATATAGTATGTATCTCACTCTCTCAAAATCTCTGTTCTCTATCCACCAAGTCTGATGGAGAGACCTCTCTAACCCTTGATCAAATGCTTTTATCTGTTGCGGATAGCAAACTATCACGAAAAAAAACCAGACAAGGAGTCTTTGAGATTGCCAAAGGTCATGAGTCAAGTGCTCTACTATTGGGTTCAGGAGGGAAAAGAATCTGGTCCGATGATTCCACACCGACAATTAAACGGAAAAAACAGTGAGAGAAGTTGTTCATAAAAATATTTGAGGTTTCTTTCAGCCAAGTGGTGGAGTCGATGACGCGCGGAATCGAAAATTTTCCAGAAGGGCATCCTGTAGAAAGTATTGGAACAATAAAATAAAACTTTGAAGCCAAAATTCCTGGGTAACCCATACAAAATTTGACTGAGTTTCCATCAGCTATTCTCAGAAAGACACTTGACAGTGTCAAATTTAGGCACCTTCCTTTTGAGTACTTAGTACTGCATATGAAACTGCTACTTGGCCTTAACAAAAACCATAATGAAAGGTTGGAACTATTAATTAGTCGAAGCTTCTACAAAGAGTGGCGAAACGGAGACCGACCTTTTGTATACTCTCCGTCGATCGTATTCGCCGAGATTAGGCAACTTTAGATCTATTTCTGCTGTTGACATTTTTAACACTTGATTTATGTTATGAATGCGGACCAGCTCACAAACCAATATTTCGTCTACTATATGCACGAGCATCATATCTTTCGTGTAAAATCCCTTTAATATGGCTTCTCAAATAATGTTATTATTGGTTCGATTTCTCTTATTCAATATCACTTGAAAGGTCATAAAGTTCAAAATCATTATCTAGGTTTCGATAAAGATGATACCTCTGCGGTGGTGATTCAGCGCGAGTCTCCTCTTAAGATCTGCCTATACACCGTGTAGAAGGCTCATTGTGCAAGGAAAACCATCAGGAAGGGAGACCAGATTCATGGCTTTGAGATCGCGAAAGATAACAAGCTCATTTATTGAGCTTGGGAGTGAAAGATGTTATTTATTGAGCTTGGGAGTGAAAAAAGATGGAGTCGGTGACAATGAGAGGCGAACATTCTCCAGGTAAGCGTCGTATAGAAAGTATGGAAGCAAGAGGATAATATTTTGATTATGTTTCCTCGGTACAAAATGTGGCTGATTTTCTTTCAGTTGTTATGACAAAGACACTTGCCAGTTTTAAGTCTTCTCAGTGTACTGAGCTGCCTAAGAAACAGCTTCTTGGCTTTGTAAAGAACCAAAAGGAAAGGCTGGCAGCGTTAAATGGTGGAAGCTTCTACAGAGAGTGGCGAAAGGGGACAGCAACTTTGTGTATGCTCTCCATTGACCAGCTATCCGCCGAGATTAGGCAACGTCGTGTCCGATTCGCAAAGATTCGGCGTTATGTTTTTAATGGATGCGAGCCAGTTTACTACCATGTTTCGTGCAAAATCCCTTTCATAAGAATCCTAAATTAATATTATGATGGGTTTGACTATCTTAATCAATATCACTTGTGTCGTAGACGATGATTATCACCTAGTACAAAAAAAAAAATAAAAATGTCAAAATAAATAACGAGTTCGGTAAATGAACGAGTTCGGAAAACTGTAAATACTGCTATAAAATTGCGATCTCAACCAAATTACAAAAAAAAGAAACTTCTTCTTGTACCAATCTCTGAGGAGACAACATATATTATTAAATAAATGAAATAAAAATTATAAAATAAATTACAAATCAGAAAAATCAAAACTTACTCGCTGAATTCACATCACCGCAGCTTAACCGAGACAAATTAGGATATTACACGATCAGATAACCAACCATTGCATCTTCCTGAAGTTATGATAATCTAAATTGTATAAAATGGCAGACTTAAACACCCTGAGAAAACGACGGTCTAATATATAAGGGGAAATATGACCAAATTGTTGAACTTTATTAATGCAATAAACATCGATACGAGTTTAGAGGACATGAAGGTGAGACTATCAAGTGCCGAACGATACCGTACGGAATTCAACGAGACTGAAGATAAAATAGTCACGCTTAAGGGCGATGAAGAATTGGATTCCGAATTTGAAGACAACTACTATAAAGCAGTCTCCGGATTAAATCGAGCATTAAAAGCAAAATTTGATCCAACGGTATCCCTAAACGAAACGATTCTCGACAATTCAGCTATTGGAGGGCCTATGGATGTGAGACTCCCGAAATTATCAATTCCAGCCTTCTCAGGAGACTACACGGAGTGGCAATCGTTCTACGATTTGTTTTGCTCCACCATCCACTACAATGCAAGACTTACAGCCTCTCAAAAATTGCAATACCTCAAGGGCACACTACGGGGTGAAGCAGCAAGCCTATTAAAGCATTTCAGCATCACGGATGCTAACTACATCGAAGCCCTAGTCAAGTTAAGAGAGCGGTATGACAGGAAAAAACATACAATCCACGCGTTCATCAAGAACTTTATGACACAACCATCATTGAGTACAGCGAATAGTACAAATGTTAGACAACTATTAGATACATCTGACGAAATTCTACGTGGCTTAAAAGCTCTAGGTGAAGAGGCTGAATCAAGAGACCACTGGCTACTCCACATCATGATTAGCAAATTAGACATTGAAACAAATAGCTTATGGGCTCAAGAATCTTCTGAAATAACTCTCCCAACCGTAAAACAATTTTTTGAACTTCTCACGAAAAGAGTCGATGCACTGGATTCATTAAAGGGTTCATATAAACGCTATCAATCGCCAAACATTCATTCTAAACCAGTGGCGAGAAGTCATGCTGTATCAAGTTTTCCAGAACGTCAAGAATGTACGCTGTGTCCCAAATCTCATCATAGACTTTTTGAATGTAGCAAGTTCAAGGAAATGCCTATCGACGAGAGAAGAAACCTAATGAAAACGCAGAACAGATGTTTCAATTGTCTAAACGATAACCACAGTGTATACAGCTGCAAATCTAAATTTCGATGTAGACAGTGCAACCGAAAGCACCATACCTTGTTGCATGAGAACTCCCTAGATCAGAACAAATCAACAGTGGCTACATCCAACCTAAACTCCAACAAGGAAATCGCATTTAATTCAAGTCACCAAAATCTAGCTGCTACAACCAATCATGTTGGAAGCTCACTATTACCCACAGCGTTAGTAAAGGTGTTGGACGCGAACAATCACTACCAATCGTGTCGCGCATTATTAGATTCGGGATCCCAGGGTTCTTTTATCACAGAAAGATGTGCGCAGAGACTACAACTCAAGAGACGTAACGGCAGATTGGCTATATCTGGAATTGGAGCTACCACCAACGGATATACTAGGGGAGCAGTATCCTTAAAGATAACACCATGGAATAAAACCAACCCAAGTTTCCAGTTTGAAGCACTAGTATTTCCCAAGCTAACTACCAAACAACCCTCAATCACCAAACTTATTGATACAAGTGATTTCGAACAGTACCAATTGGCAGATCCATACTTTCATAAAGGGGCAGATATCGATATCATAATAGGAGCAGACAGTTTCTTTGAGCTACTGACTGAAGGAAAGATATGCAGTGCAAACCACTTGATACTGCAAAATACGCTTCTAGGATGGATAATAGCAGGAAATGTCAAAAACACTCGACCAAAACAATCCATTACCATTGCAGTAGATAACTCAACTATTGAATTAGAGAACCTATTAAGAAGATTTTGGGAGATCGAAACCCTAGATGTAAATCGATCCTGCTTATCGCCCGAAGAGGAGTTGTGTGAGAAATCTTTCGCCGAAAGCAAAACGGTAGATGACGTCGGTAGAATTAAAGTCAGTTTACCATTCAAAATTTCTCCGTCCATCTTGGGAAATTCATATGCCACAGCTGTTCAAAGAATGCATTCAGTTGAACGGAAATTTGCAAGAGATCCGGAATTCGCTACGCTATATAAGGCATTCATGTCGGAGTATCTAGCACTCGGGCATATGAAGGAAGTAAATATTGATACATCCAAAGACCACAAATGCGTCTACTATTTGCCACACCACGGCATCATCAAGGGCACGAGCAGCACCACCAAATTGCGAGTCGTCTTTGATGGATCGGCAAAAACTACATCCGGGAAGTCATTAAATGATTGTTTGGCGGTCGGACCGACCGTGCAATCTAGTCTGTATGAAATATTGTCGAGGTTTAGGAAATTCAAGGTAGCATTTACCGCTGACATTGAAAAAATGTATCGTCAGGTGCGTATAAATGAAGCCGATACCAAATTTCAAAGAATAATATGGCGAAATGACTAAAACCGCCAGTTTATCACCTTCGAGTTACAAACAGTTACTTATGGAACTGCGAGTGCAAGCTATTTAGCCACTAAGGCAATTATTGATACAGCAAATAATAACACCCAAGACTTACCTCAAGCAACGGACCGGATTAAACATGAAATGTACATCGATGATTTAATGACCGGAGCTGATACGATTGACGAAGCGCTTAAACTAAAACAAGAAATAAATCACATACTGTCTAACTCAGGATTTCTACTGCGAAAATGGCTATCAAATGAAAGTGTGCTTAATGACGATGCTGGACCGGATAATAAGCTAAAAACAGTAGAAATCGAAGAATCAAAATGCAACGCTATCAAGGTGTTAGGACTTCATTGGAACCCAATCAAAGACTGTTTCCAATTCAAGGTTAATTTGAATGACCAACCAACAACCACCAAAAGAGGTATACTATCCGAAGCTAGTCGATTATTCGATCCCTTAGGATGGCTGGTACCTATAACCATTGCGATAAAAATCTTTTTTCAAACACTGTGGGCCGAAAAGCTAGGCTGGGACGATCCGTTACCGTCAAAAATGTTAAACGAATGGTTAAGACTGCGAGGCAATTTACTGAACATCGAAGACATTGAATTAGAAAGATACTTAACCACCAATTCGTCAAGTAAAATAACCTTACATGGATTTTCCGATGCGTCCAAACAGGCCTACTCAGCAGTTGTGTACGGTAAGATCTCCAACTCAAACGGGAAGTCAGTAGTAAAATTGTTATCCTCTAAAACCAAGGTAGCACCGGTTAAACAGCTATCAATCCAACGATTGGAATTATGTGGTGCGTGTTTGCTTAGCAAACTACTAATAACCGTCAAACAAGCCTTAAAATCTGACATCACCGAAATAGTGGCATGGACTGATTCCACTATAGTCTTGGATTGGCTCAATGCACACCCCAATAAATGGAACACCTTTGTTGGCAATAGAACCGGTGACATCCTCACTCATTTGAACAGGTCACAATGGAGACATGTTGATTCCCAACAAAATCCGGCTGATTTTGCATCCAGAGCACTTGACTCAGAGAAACTGCGACACTGTGAGCTATGGTGGAATGGCCCCAAATGGTTACCCAGCAGAAAAGATTGGCCAAATAATGCAAAATCTCAACCAGATACATTGGAAGAAGTGCGCATACCCACTCAGGCATTAACCATCCAGGTTACCAAACAATCTAGCATAATAGACGACTTAGTCGCACGAATATCCAGTTTCAGTACTTTAATCAGATCATGGGTTTATGTACATAGGGCTATCGATCTATTTCTCAAACGAATTCCAAAAAAATCCATGTCATCATATATAACAACTTCGGAAATACAGAGATCTGAATATTTCATTCTCCGTCATATGCAGTCCAAATATTTTAATCAGGAAATAAGCTTGATAAAATCCCATAAGGACTTGCCAGCAACGAGCAAGTTACAATATTTCAAACCATTCATCGATGAATTCGGACTACTACGGGTCGGTGGCCGAATCACAAACGCGTCTATAACTTACAACATAAAGCACCCCATATTACTCACCTCACAAGACGAATTAACAACAACCATTGTCAGAGAACATCACCTACGCCACTTGCATGCTGGACCAACTCTAATGATGGCCACCTTACGACAAAAATACTGGATATTAGGTGCTAGAAACCTAATAAGGAAGGTAGTTCATAGCTGTGTAAAATGCGTGAAATACAATGCCAGAAATCTTAAACAAACTATGGGTCAGCTGCCTAATCCAAGAGTGGAATTGATCAGACCGTTCTACAAAGTCGGCGTTGATTATGCAGGGCCTTTTCAAACATATACGACCAGGGGCCGAGGGCAGAAGTCGCAGAAAAGTTATATTTGTATCTTCGTGTGTCTTGCAACAAAGGCTATACACATTGAGTTAGTATCCTCCCTCACTACAGATGCCTACCTAGCTGCGTTACGAAGATTCATAGCTCGCAGAGGAATTTGCAAGGAGATATATAGCGATAATGCCACCAATTTCCTTGGCGCCCGCAATCATTTATATCAACTCTACACATTTATAAAACAAAACATGACTAATTTTTCTAAAACTTTATTAACAGATAAAATAACTTTCAAATTCATCCCATCAAGCGCACCGCACATGGGTGGTATATGGGAGGCTGCGGTAAAGAGTATTAAATACCATTTGAGACGAGTGACAGATGGTCATATCCTAACCATAGAGGAGATGGCAACGCTTCTTACCGAAATTGAAGCAATGTTGAACTCGCGCCCGCTCTGCATATTGGCTGACGATGAATTGGATTATCTAACACCATCCCATTTTCTGATTGGTCGACCATCAACGCAGCTTCCTGAGTACGAATTGACAGATATCCAAATATCTAGGCTGTCCAGATGGCAGATAATAAAACAGATGAATCAACACATATGGCGAAGATGGCATCAAGAATATTTGAGCAGTTTGCAGCATGCCTCTAAATGGTATAAAAATAAACAAAATCTTTGTATTGGCAATATAGTCCTCATTAATGACGGCAATTTACCACCATGTAAGTGGTTAATGGGTAAAATAGTCGAATTACATCAGGGAACAGACAATAAGGTACGAGTCGTCACAATCCAAACAACCAATGGGAAAATCAAGCGACCCATACATAAGTTATGTCTTCTTCCTGTAAGTTGAATTATCCGATTCAAAGGGGGCGGTATGTCGTAGACGATGATTATCACCTAGTACAAAAAAAAAATAAAAATGTCAAAATAAATAACGAGTTCGGTAAATGAACGAGTTCGGAAAACTGTAAATACTGCTATAAAATTGCGATTTCAACCAAATTACAAAAAAAAGAAACTTCTTCTTGTACCAATCTCTGAGGAGACAACATATAAAATTAAATAAATGAAATAAAAATTATAAAATAAATTACAAATCAGAAAAATCGAAACTTACTCGCTGAATTCACATCACCGCAGCTTAACCGAGACAAATTAGGATATTACACGATCAGATAACCAACCATTGCATCTTCCTGTTATTGTATCATCATGTTAACAAGTGCGTTCGATCGAGGCAACTTGCATTTGTAACAACTTGAAAGATTATTAAATTTAAAATTATTTATCTAGGTTTGGACCGACCTTAACCTCTACCGCACTTTTTTTGTAAAGACCATCATTACACTCTTAATAGTTAATCAGGACTATCGATTTACCTGAACAATAAATTTCTTGGAATGTAAGCTGATTCGCATAAAATATGAGGACACCATTTGCACTCGAACCAAGGAGATCATCACTCTCGTGGTAGAGAAAGTAGCCTGTTTGATCAGTCATTCGGGGGTTTCGGGTTCGATTCCCGGGGTAGTGACCAAACATCAATCACGATTGGGAGTTTTTAATCTGCAAGAGTCTGTGGGTTGTACCGTGGGTCCTAAAGTGGGAATCGTCACAGATGCACTAATCCAACCAACCGTGAAAACTAATTTATGATAAAATTATGCCCAAAGTCATCGAAATACAAACAGCTTATTAGATAAATTGCACTAATTTGAGATTGCCAAATCTTCCATATATACATTTAGTCCAAGTTCAACAAATCGACCACTCTCAAACAATAAATTATCACTTCTTGTTGATTTCATCTTCGGTATATGTAAATTTTATGCTTTATCAGCTGATTCAAGAAAATCGAAACTTGTTTAAGATGCGACGAAAGTTATTTACTAATTAAATTCATATTTTATTAACACGAATATAAGATTAATGCTCGATCGAAAGTGTTGGTAATTATCTATATATACATCGACAGCGAGCGTGTATATATTATAAAAGCCAAGGCCCCATTGCACGATTCAGATTTATTATATACAAACTGATAGTAAGCCAATGTTCGATTAGAATGAATAAATGGTGATTAGATTAGTAATTAATTCGTTTATAACAATTAATCATGGGAAGATAGCGAGATGCTGCGCGGTAGGTATTCCAAATCACCTCGAAGCTATATATTGAAATCGGTTTAATTAACCTTTCCATTGTGTATAACCAGCAATATGTATGACAATGACCATTTGATATCAAATTTCAAAACAATATACTCACACACATGAACGCTGCGCGATGACCATTGGCACCTCAAAAACATTAATTTGATTACTTCATTACATCTTAAGAAAATTTTTACCATTTAACATTTACCGCATGTCCATCTCGAACATCTTCAATCTCAAAACAAACTCGTAAATAAATACTATCAATCGTCTTATGATCTTAAGATCAAATATACATTTACAACAACAAAACTGTATTATAGATACGTGAATGAATATTGTAGCTGTATACCGGTATCCTTGACATTCGATGTAAGTCGATAAAGCGCGCGAAAAATAAGACAACGAAGACACATACGTTTATAAGTTTAATAATCCGTAAATAGTAAATTAATAATTAATTATAGGAATTTCATAATAACACAGTTGGGTGTCTAACCATCTCATTGCACATCTAAGATGTACATGTATAAGAAATGGTCGAATTAATAAAAGATTTAATATTTAAATGACCTTTGACATGGCCAATTGGTTTTTATTTGGGTAACGCATCATCGCGATAATTGTTTCTTCACAACCTTCCTAATAAGTACTCGATACGATACATAAGAAGCACATATATACAAAGCTAAGACTTGAGGTTAAAATAACTGTGTACCAACACATATAATTACGCACGTCTTCTGTTGAAATGTTAATTATTGATCTCTACATCATCAAAGTGGTAAACTCCCAGTGAGCTTGGTCGATGTGAATACCGTCTCATATCGTTAATGTATGTCGTAATGTCAAACTTGGACCAAGATCTTATATTTGTGCCATAAGCATATGTGGTGTAGGGGGGAATTAAGTTGGCACTAGCTGTCCGCTCCGTATCTTGCAGATTCAACAAGTGCTTGTGTTACCTCTTCGCGGTGACGACCGGGTTACTGGCTAACCACATTATGTGTCACCTGTACCGTGCCGATAACGAACCAGGCTGAGAGCCCAATCTAAAAACTATAGCTCAGTCTTTAATGGTGTATCCGGATACCAGGCGCCCTCTGGATCACGTAGCCTTATCTGTGCACAGTCGATCTCTGCATAGACGGACAAAATTTTCTCCACTACTCGTGGGATATAATTATCGACTACCCTAATTTCAATTCGGAGGAACCGAATAGTGCAGCCAAGTCTAATAACTTGGAGGTGCTTTCGGCTTCTCTAGAAAACATATCTCTGGTGGCATCAATGGTACCTTTAAATGGGAACAATGATGCCCTAGCTATCAACTTAGACACTAATGCACAACCGTCGGGGTGCAAGCGGTTAAAAGCTCTTCAATTAAGAAAAAGAGATGTCGGAATGTCAGCGATGGAAGAGACAAGTACTGAAAAGTTCTTGTTCGCACTCGAGGGACGACGCTCAATATTTTTCGAGCAAACTGCTGTGGTTTGTCAACGGCGTGATTGGCTTGCAGTGCGCAAACAATAGAATATAGGCAATCGAAACTGTACCGACTCTTAATCCCTGGGAGGGAGCTGAGCTGAAGTGTATCCTATTCTGCAACCTACCGAGGCAAGTAATGTTTTTGTTCCAGGCCCAATCTAAGACCTTTCGGATATACTGAAGGGGCCAAAAACTTCTAACCCGGGACTTAAGAACAACAAATGAACCATCTTTGGCCAAAAGAGGAAACCGAAAGGCATACTTCTTCACCTTGGCCTAGATGAGCCGTCTGTTCCAAGGCTGGAAGCACTTGGTTTTAAACCCTTATTTGCTTTAAGTAGGGTCACAATAAAAGCAAAAGGAGCGGAAGAGGATCATAGAAAAATTGTCCTTCACTATCCCAACTTAATTGAAATGGTTGGCGTACACTTTATAAACTTGCAGCATTCAAAGGCGTCGTCCTCTATCATAGAACGGCGCATAAAAAACTGCAATACATTACTATTTAAATATGTCGTTTTGATTCAGGAACCGTGGAATCACGGGAACAAAGGACACAATCCAGGGACCTCAGGTTCTCTCCTGGTTAGTGATACCTGCTCGTGACCTACAGCTTGTGTTTTTATTAGTAATAACATGAATTATAGACTCCCAAATCAAATGTACTGTAATAACTTTATAACTGTCGTCGTTGAAGTAAAGGAACAAGGTATTCGACGTGAGCTTCTAGTGATTTCTGTTTATTTCCCATATGATTCAGAACTTCATCCTCCTGAGTTTATCCCAATCATTGCCGGATGCGATGCCAACTCAAGTCACGTATGCTGGGGCAGTACCGATATTAACCCTAGAAGAACTTTCCTCTTTGAATACCTATCCGCGTCTGATCTAGTCGTCTTAAATGTGGGCAATAGACCTTTACGTTTTTGACATCCTCAAGGCAAGAAGTTATTGATATTACTCTTGCCTCACGGAGTTTTAGTGAAGAAGTCTCATCCTGGATGGTCTTAGATGACGTTACTCTCTCTGCCCATCACTACATTTCCATCTCTCTAACCAGCGATAAACCTGAAATTCGAGTATTTAGGAATCCAAAAAACACTGTATGGGAACATTATAGACTCCATCTCAACCAGCCACACTAAATTGTCATGTGGTACTTTCGATTTGCATATAGGTGGATTCTCACATATTCTGAAGCTTATGATAGATGTAACGGCACAAACCATTGCTGTTTTAAACAGCCTACTTCTGTTTTACAATCAAAAATTTATGTGTGGAACTTATTTTGACAACTATTAATAATAATGTATACTCTTTTGAATAAGTTAGGTTCCACAAATAAGTATTCGTTCAGAAAGGAGCTTGGGATATGTTTCAAGGATTACTTATTTTGGAATGTAACTTTCTGGAAATATGTTCCACATTTTTTGGGAATATGTTCCACAACAACACTTTCATATATTCCACTTATAACTAATTATAATATTGAAAGTGTAGATTTTGTAACTATTTATGTTCTCGAAATAGCATCCGAATATGTTTTGAGCCAGACAGATTCCACAACTTCCTTTGAAATACAACAAAAATAATGTTTTATTTCTAACGACAATAATTCGTTTATATGTGCTTTTTAAAACAGCATACTGCTGTTTTCCAACAAAAATTTATGTTATGCTGAAACAAAATAGGTCCTAAAGAATACTTATTTGTGGAATCTAACCTTTTGGAAATATGTTCCACATTTTTGGAACGATGTGGAATATGTTCCACATCAACACTTTCTACACTTTCATATATTCCACTTAATACTGATAATAATATTAAAAGTGTAAATTTGGTAAATATTTATGTTCTCGAAATAGCTTCCAAATCTTTTTTGAGCCAAACAGGTTCCACAATTTCTGTTAAAATACAACAACAATAAATTACTTTTTTATAAAAAATTATTTTATTTCTAACGACAATTATTCGTTAATATTTGTCGTATTAATGTCAAACTTACACCAAAGCGATCTAGATTGAGTAGTAAAGATGGCTTTGCTTGAACCATCATTGTGTTTGGGGCCAAATATGAATATTGACCATAGTTTTTTTGCTAGTTTTGTGTCAACTACCAGTAGTCAAAAGGTTTCGTCACTCATAAAAGTCACTTGGTACTTTTGATTTGCCTTTTCTAAATTCTAACATTTTTATTCGGACCTCATTGGTCGTTGACTTCTTAGTGTGAATAAAAATTTATTTTCACAACAGTAGAACTTCACGATATCCTGAAACTTATAATGAATACACTGGTACAAACTATTGCTTTCTAAAATAGGATACGACTGTGTTCAACACAAAAACTTATCTGTGGAACTTATTTTGACAGACATTTTTGTAATAAATTTACACTTATTTAAATAAGTTAGGTTCCACAAATAAGTATTGTTCAGGGAAGCCATTAGGATGTGTTACAAAGGAATACTTATTTGAGGAATCTAACTTATCATATAAGTCTACTGGCACTGTGATTTCATTTCGATATTTTTTTTGGAAAGATGTTCCTCATTTTTTGGGAATATGTCCCACATCAACACTTTCCACATTTGATATATTCCACATATAACTGATAAAAATATCGATAGTGTAAATTTGAACAGCAAAATAGTTTCCGAATGAGAAGAGCCAAACAGGTTCCACAATTTCCATTGAAATACAACAACAATAAAATGTTTTTTTATAAAAAATTGTTTTATTTCTAACGACAATAATTCGTTTTGATAACTTAACAAAATATTTAAATTATATATACAAACACGTATACGGCTGGAAATGAGGAATCAGGAACTTAGGAGGAGGATAAATAACATTACTGGAAACTGTAGGAGATCATATATAATATATATCGTTGAGGATCGCTGTGTTTTTGAGTATTATACGTATGACTTGAAATTTCTTTAATCTTAACCAATTAAAGATTTAAGTGCATTGGGGTCAATTCCAAAATCTTGTCCTGGTTTTGGTCCACCTTCTGGTCCGGTTCCAACAACTGGATGATAACCATTCTCATCGGCTGTGTATGTCACCCAATAGATTTGACCATCGGGGGCGACAAATGAATAAGCACCTTGTACAACAACTGGACGTTCCTCGCCGATTTGTTTTGGTGCACCACTTTCACCACGGATTTGGCCATCGCTCAACTCGTATCTGTGTATATAATATAAAAAATGTCTTAATCGGTTCACACGATATATATTTTATTAAGTTCACTTACACGAAAGTATAAACATTATCCTCCTTTTGGTCGTTAAGCCATCGTGTCACTTTAACATCATCGTTTGGATTACCTTGTGGTGCGGCAAGAACACATGTGGCCACGGCCAAAGCAAGTACAATGAAGAATTTCATTTTTTGTTTATTATTTTTTGATTGGTTTGTATATAATTGAACACTGTTAGCTGAATGATGTACAACCAACAATCGTTCAACGTATATATAGCTGGCGAACGAGCGATAGAGTTTCAGATCGTGTATAGTATCTTGTATATGTTTTAAGATGTCTGATTCGATCGTGTATATAGAGGGTAGGGGTAAATTATCTATATACGAGTATGTATACCATTACCATCGCTACCAAATTGTCTTCGTTCTTTTTGTAATTCCGAGACAACAACAAAATATTTTCATTGAAGAAAACTTAAGAAACTGAAAGGTGTGAGAATGCTAATAATTATTTTTGATCATCTTGAACTATAATGTATAAGATAGATATAGAAAAGCTTAACTATTATTACCGACGACAGTGTCTAGAAATCAACAAACTATTTATCATCGAAGACACGACCAAAAAAAAAAAATAAATCGGTGTCTTACATCACAGAAGAATTTCTTATGCTCATCGTAATTGACCTTTTTTTTTTTCTTGTATCTGTAGTTGTTGTTGTCATATTTTACATAATTTATGTTATTGTGCGCGATATATATGCAAAAGAAATAAGAAAGTTATTTATTCGAAAATTGTTGTTGTTGGTGGTGGTGGTTTGGTGGTTCAACTTTTTTAAGATATATCTTAAGATGAAGATGATTTCTTGTTAATTGTGTTCAATTCAATTTTGATTTAGTGATTTAGTGTTAATTGAACTGCGAATCGGCAATGTTGTTGGATAATACATAATTTATAGTGTTTTTGTGTTGCGCGATTAAGGATATTCTGTTGTGTCTCGTTTATAGTGTCCCGCTGCGCGAATTACTCGACCAAATATTGTTATGTAAAATCTCGCAAATTTAATCCATTTAAATGTTAACATTTTGATAAGTAATTGTTTTTGGCGGATATCACCTTTGGTTGCATCTTATAATTGGTTGAATCTAACCAGCTACTCGTCTTTGTTTTAATCACCATCCCACCACCCATCCGTCTTATTCAAATATTTACTCGAGACACACTAGTTGTTGGTTTATTCAAATTTTTGTCCAAATTGAGTAACAAATTTGCATATTATTGATTCGGAAGTATAGGTAGATGTGGGTTACATTCGAGGAAGTAAACTTAATATATAAGGAAGTGCATTCAACTATCAATCAGTTATCGACACACATACTCGAGTGAGATACTAAGAAATATTGGTGAGCGAAAGTTTTGTGATTGATGTGATGGTTAACAAGTGAGCTTAGATAATAGATTATGTCAAAATTTGGCAAATTTTTTTACGTTATCAATCTACACGGTTGTGTTTGACAGAATTGAAAGTGTTTTAAATAGTCTGTCCACTTTATTTATTATTGTTGGAGTGTTACGAAATCCACAAGCTAAGCTCTGCAATATACAGTTTATTAAGTAAGGCTACAAGTTTCCTAGTCACAATGGGCCAGTTGGCAAGTGACTTAATGAGATACTTGATCAACTTGATCAGTTTAATGAGACGAAAATTAAATTTCTGATAGGACGGTGAGATTCAAGTATCTTAGATCTCTAGTATCTTAGAAGAGTACAATAGACAGTTATTTCTCAGAATGCACCTTTTTTTCAACGTCATTGAGATTTGGGCCGTCAACTTTATTCTCAGACGACCTCATCATACAAATCCAATCAGACTCTGTAATCGTGAAATCGAATGCAGGTGGAAACCTGCACTATAGGCAAACAGCGCCTGGCTCTTTATCCGTCTGTCGGTGTGTTTCAGTCTTTGCAATTTGTTTTGATGTTCAAGGCTCTCCCAACTCTTTTACGGTTTCCTTATTTACGTTATTCTTTACGTCATTACATAGCCAAATCGAGGACGTACTGTTATATATCAGCTTAACGTAGAACCATCTGCACATTGCATAACTCCATGTCAGCCAATGGAAGACCGTAATAAATCCTGGTTCTTGTCCTCTGCAAAGAATTATCACATGTGATAACGAACTGAAAGAACAGTGTCTAGTGAAAATACCCACCTTAAATTATGTCTTGATCTTTTCTGGTTTATTGTTCCAAGGAAGAGTTTAGATAAGCGACACAATTCATAAATGTCTCTCCACGTAGATAACTCTCCTAGTAGTGTTTATTGATGCCTATCCCGGGTCCTCCATAAATGAAGATGGACTCACCCGGGCAAAGTTATATCGTCGAACACGTTTCCTTTAATACCTTTAGTTTCCCAAATCGTTATCAGTATCGTAACTAACAAGGGGGATTGAAAATTTGACCTTACGATTTAGCACGTTTATAGCCTCGGCACCAGTCACTTAGCGTAATGATCTTCTAATAAATTACCAGTGCTCTTTGGACTCCATAATGTCGGAGGTCGTGTGAACTTATCAGTTAACTTACGAGTATATTTGTGTCAGTTAACCGAAGTCACTAAGAAGTCTTGAAAAACTGTTGGTGACTCCTGATGATGAACGAATTTGGATTGTCTCAATTATATGTAAATTTCGGCTCAAATATCATGTTCGAGCTATAACACACCGTAGCGTTCATTTGGAACATCAGAACATTTGCAAAACCGAGAGTTGTAAAAGTATCAGGTAATTAGGTGTTCAGGGGTGGAGAAGCAGCTCAATTCGTAATAGCTTTGAACCGATTTTAACTTTATAACTGACTTTCTTTAAACTTATTTCACACATAACAATGAGTCTTAACTGGATACAGACGGAACTATATGGGTTAGTAAATCGTAAGTCAATAGCCAAGTCAAAGGCAATCGTAAGTCAAAGGCAAGTTATAAGTCACTTTGACGTTATATATAATGAGCACCGTATATCTCAAAAGCATTTTGTCACAAGATTATGGGTAGGTATTCTGTGGTTGGATCGCCAATCTGTCAACACGTATCCGTAAAAAACGAACAGGCAATTTCGTCAGAACTAAAATTAAAATCGCATATTGTAGCAAAGTTACACCAATCAATAGCTGAAATCTCCTATAAAGTCTCCTATAACCACATCCTTCGAAAGAAAAAAATGTGGTGAAATAACTTCACAGAATTTATATTGCTTGTGCATGCCTATGAGACGTACTAATTTTGCATAACTTATGTAACAAAGTAATTTCATGTCTGAATTATTATAATATTCCAATGTCACTAAATAACATCAAAGAACGTATGTTACAAGGTTATTTCATATCTATTTAAATTTTTAACATATGTGCACTAAATAAATGTCTTGAAATAACACTGAACTTATGTTATACAGTTATTTTATGGCACTGTAAAGTTCCAGCATGTCAAAATTAAAGCAAGTAGTGAAATAACTTCATGTTATTTATGTAACATAGTATTTATATGTATGAATTTCAACGTAATACTTGAATGTCACACAATAACTTCACAGAACTTTTGTTACACGAGTTTTGCTTGTCTGAGTTTGAATTTGATATTTAAATATGATAAAATAACTTGGCAGTATTCATGTTACACAGTTAGAACTTGTCTATGTAATGTTTCAACATGGTTTAACTAAAGATAGTATTGGAATAACTTTACATAACCGATGTAACATAGTAATTATGTATCTGAGTTTCAACTTGCTACTTGAATATCATGCAATAATGTCACAGAACTTATTATACACTGTTTTTGTATGCCTATGTTAATTTTCAGAATAGTTCTACCAAAGAATGTGGTGAAATAACTTTAAAAAAATTATGTAACACTGTAATAACATGTCTGTTTTACACCATGCTATTTGAAGGTCATTATATAACTTCACATAACTTATGTTACACAGTTATAGCTTCAACATCTATAGTTTCTGCTAAAGAAAGTAGTGAAATAACCTCACACAGCTTATGTAACATATCTGTGTTTAAAAGTCGCCTATAAGTTCTCCTATGAGAAATTTTATGAAATATGGCTCTCCTTTGTTTAACATACGAATTACAGTTCTAAATTCTTAAAATTACTGCTGTCATGAAGTAAGTAATCGTTAGGCTTCTTGTCCACATCATCCTGAGGGTTTCTTTTCAAGAAACAAGAACTATATGGAGACAACCGAAAACGTGTACAAAACCTCCACTGGTCACGTTTTGGAGTAAGGCTAACAAAGCATCTACGACATCTAGGTCAAGGAATATAAAAACAAGCCCGGGTAGCTCAGTCGGTAGAGCATTGGACTTTTAATCCAAGGGTCCAGGGTTCAAGTCCCTGCTCGGGCGATTGAAGTTTTGTTTTTTGGCACTATTATTTTGGTTTCTTAATTTCAACAAGCATCCTGCTACCTTTTTTATGACCTTCACATGACCTCCTTATAGAAAAACCATGCGCTTACCACTTTCTGTTGATTTTAATTTGAATTTCATAACCAAAGTTCTGATTAAAAAATATAAATGCCATGCCATAATATAAAAAATTAACGCCCCCGGGTGGAATCGAACCACCAACCTTTCGGTTAACAGCCGAACGCGCTAACCAATTGCGCCACGGAGGCTATATTTGACACAGTATTCAAGGTTCCGAATACATATGTTACAGACAGTATCATAGGTCTGTTATTGTTTGAATGTGGGGTGCATTACACGTACTCAGGGTGGTAATGGGTATGTACAATACTGACTAAGTACCTTCAATCTTGTGGGAATGAGGTTATTCTTCAATTAATATCTTCACACCTACAATAATTGAAGGTTATGTTCATTTTGAGTGGAATAGTCAGTCCATAGGGGAGATCAAAGGCGATATGAGAAAAATTTGAACCATTTCTCGGGTAACATTGAATCATGGTTATTGGACGCATGCTTATTGAATCTTTACTAATGGATACTAAAGTGTATAACAGTACATATGATGAAAACACTGGCTTCTCGTAAATTTATAGCAAAAGTAAAAATAGGAGGGTAATTGCGATATATAATTCTCAGACTAGAAAGATAATTAAAAAAATTGAAAAATTCGCCCCCGGGTGGGATTGAACCACCAACCTTTCGGTTAACAGCCGAACGCGCTATCCAATTGCGCCACGGAGGCTACATTCTGTTACATATATCTTGTAGCACGGATACTTGAAATTTTTTTGGAAGAAAGACTTGAAATTAGGGATGGCACAGCCATTCATGGTTAACTCGATGTACTTCATGGACTTCAGTCAAAATTATTACTGTGAAGCTCAAAACCGTAAAGTACACCAACTCACATTTCGTACGAACTTGGGGTTCGGTGAAGTGCAATAGAATAACCTTGTGACGTCTAGATGAAAGTACGTTTTGTGGTTTAAACCACAACCCGTTGCTTAGGTAGACAGTTTCCTCATAACTAAAACCAACTATATGTTAAATATCGACCAGTAGAAATCGGAGGTTGGGATGCAAATGTTCAGCATATTTTCATGCTGAACAATGAAATATAAAACACTGACAATTCAAAAATCTGTTCCTCCTGCTAAACGGATTATGGGTGCATCAAAATAATTATTTCTCCAGATTAGTTTTTACAACTTGTATGTCCATATTTCAAAAAACCTAGTTTGTTGACCTAGCAATTAAAGGGATGGGTTTGATGTTGGTTTTGAATTGAATCAATATTTCCGATCATGCTTGGAATTACCTGAGCCTTAGTTAATGACAAGATCAGGAGAGGCGTTCGCATTTCGTAAATTTGGCAAGGCCAGTCGCGTTCTGCATGCTAAATGGGCCGACTGGCGTTTCAATTACTTAAAGATGCTCCTTCTTTCAAACGATGGACACACTTGATAGGTGAATCACGGATTGTGATATTTATATTTATTTTGAAGTCTTAGACTGAACTTTCTAATTAGAGGTCTCAGATTATAAAGAAACAGTTTGTGTATATGCATGCATAGTTATCTTTCTATTTTTAGCTAATCTGAGATCATATACCGCGGTGTAGTCTATGATTTATTCGCTTGTTTATATCATTAACCAAACATTGTGTAAGATATGTGACTTTTAGAACATCAATTGAAGGTTAGTTAAACTTTTACGGTATGTGCAGCTTTATTTATCCACGGTTTGGTGATTAAGTAAACAGTCACGACGATAATTGTCACAGTTGGTATTAGCAGCAGCATCTTAGGGGTCAGTTTAATGGATCCAAAATCAAAAATCACTTAAGATTTATGAAACAGTATATACTTTATTTATTATATAACGTTACCCGATTACAGATGGTTGATACGATATCAACCTATAAAAAGCACAATTTAGTTAGAACCATCTCGTATATAAAGATCAATCAGTATACCTACGCGCTCTCGAGGTCGTATGATGGATATTTCTCAGGTAATGAGTCGAACTCGTCATCAAGATAAGATGGCGATGCAATAGGTTTTGTATCCCTCACTGGTTTTGGTACATTGCTGGCATCACCATCGGTTTGTTTGGTCTGTGGTGGAGCACATAAAACACACGTCGTGATGATCAATAACACGAATACTATCAACAGTTTCATTATGTTTAGTTTCGATTGAAATTTGTCAAATGATTGAAGTAATTTAAGATGAGCAATTGGTTTTATTTATAATAACAGTAAGACGTCATCGCATATAATGACATGTATATAAAGTTAACCCGAATTTCATCCCATGAAAACGCAATGGCAACACCAAAACTGTCACGACAGTAACTATCATCCCAGGATTTTAATGTCAGCCCAGAAAAATATTATCGTGATAACTACTATCATCCCAGGTTTTATATGTCAGCCCAGAAAAATACTATCGTGATAGCTACTATCATCCCAGGATTTTAATATCATAATCGCCTTACTATCATCTCAGAAAAAATTAGATACGAATTATAATTTTCAGATAGTATAATTATTTGAAATATAATTATTTATTCATAAAAATTGATATGCATAGCAAAATTTGTATTCTTTATACTCGTATTAAAGAAAGAACACAAATAGTTCTTTATATGGACCGTGTTTCAATCACGTGAAATAACAGATGGTATTATTTAAAAATTCACATTAAACTATTCAAAGGCTTTCTTAAGTAAAATAAAAGTTTAAAAATCTAACAACTTTTCAGCTAATATTAAAATTTAATGATGTTCAAATCGGACAAGCTAAAATGCATTAAATTTCATCCAACCATTTATATAACATGTTGATCAAATATAAATCCAATGGTTTCTTCAACTAAATCCACTATATATGTCTTTCGGTAAAAGTGTCGTGTCAGATCGAACATGTTTTCGATTTGACACACTCACATCTTCATTTTGTGTGAGTTTAAAAATCATTCAACGATCGCAAGTGTGCCAATTGAGCTTCAAATCCCAAATTTTGTATATTTCTCATATGGATCCAACTGCTTGATCAACTAAATCAACTATATATGTCTTTCGGTAAAAGTGTCGTGTCAGATCAAATATGTTTTCGATTTGGCACACTCATATCTTCATTTCGTGTGAGTTTAAAAATCATTCAACGATCGCAAGTGTGCCAATTGAGCTTCAAATCCCAAATTTTGTATATTTCTCATATGGATCCAACTGCTTGATCAACTAAATCAACTATATATGCCTTTTGGTAAAAGTGTCGTGTCAGCTCGAATATGTTTTCGATTTGGCACACTCACATCTTCATTTCGTGTGAGTTTAAAAATCATTCAACGATCGCAAGTGTGCCAATTGAGCTTCAAATCCCAAATTTTGTATATTTCTCATATGGATCCAACTGCTTTCCATTTCAATACTGTCAGAAATTAATTTAAATATTTCATAATAAGGGCTTTGAGAATAAAGCGTCTTATTGAAATTTCTTATTTCTTCGTGACTATCATCATCCATCCATATCATTTTGTTAGTATCATTAACTTCTAAATATAGGTTAGGTTAGGTTAGGTTAGGTTAGAGTGGCTGCTAACGCACACTTAGACCGTTGCCGGTCCGTTGTGATACCACAGGATCTTAGTCCCCTAATACCCCTAACACTCTATTGTAACCATCCTGAGCTACTAATGTAGCGTAAAATGTCCCGCACCTTACTATCTGCAAGATCTGAAAGGTTGTGCATTACATACCTACCCAAGTGTAAATGTCTTCTTAGTGCCAGTGCAGGACAAGAGCACAGGAAGTGAACAAGCGTCTCTTCCTCCTCTTCGTCCATGCAGCTTCTACAGAAGTCATTTGTTTCTAGACCCAGCCTTCTCGCATGCTCCCCGAAAAGGCAGTGTCCCGTTAATATTCCTACTATTCTTCTTAGATCTCTTCTTTCCAGAGAGATTAAGGTCCTGGAGCGATTCAGATCCAACCTTGGCCACATTTGTCTCGCTCTCTCGCATGATTCTGGGCTGCGATGTTAACGCGCATCATACGATCTGGGGAAGTTCGGACATCAATGAAAGGGGTGAGACACTTTTCAATTATTTGTTGGAAACGAACCTGTATGTATGTAATATTGGGAGAGAACCCACTTTTATTATTAAAAATAGAAAGGAAGTTCTGGATGTGACCTTCGCATCAGAGAATATTTTTCATATGATTTTAGAGTGGAAAGTAGGGAAGGAGCATTCCTTCTCTGACCACCGTTATATAACCTTTAATATCAAAATTTGCCCTGCTTCCCAGAAATCTTTTAGGAATCCTAGGAGAACAAACTGGAGTAGGTATAGTGAAGTCCTTAAGCGACTAATGCCGTCGGGGGTCCCAGAGCCCCCAGCGACCATTGAGGATATGGACCGCATGGTGGAATCCGTTTCACAAGCTTGTAACCAATCCTTTAGTGCTGCTTGCCCTGAGGTAAAACCCAGGGGGAAGCAGAAACCGGCCTGGTGGTCAAAAGAATTGCGGGCCATAAAGAAGTCGTGCAGAACGGCGTTTAATAACGCCAAGAGGACTAGAGAATCTCAGGACTGAGACTCGTACAAGAAGACGCTGAGACTATATAAGAGAGAATTGAAGAAGGCACAAAGGAGCTCCTGGAGGCTATTCTGTGACAAAATGGAAGATGTCTCGGAAACTTCTCGCCTTCGGAAGATTCTCTCCACAAATCCAACAAACATAGGTTATTTAATTAAACCTGATGGTTCTTGGACCGATTCCAGTGAGGAATCCCTCAAGATTCTCATGGACACTCACTTCCCGGGTAGTTTAGACAACTCGATGGAACTGAGAGCGTCGGGAATAGCTTGTTCGTTGAGCGCACCGGATATCGTAAATAAAAAACGAATTCTGTGGGCCATAAAAGGGTTCAAGCCGTACAAATCGGCTGGACCGGATCGAATTATACCAGCAGAAATCCAGAACAACTCGGAAATAATCCTCCCGTGGTTGGAGGCGATCTTTAAGGGTTGTTTAAAGTTGGTCTGCATTCCTAGGCAATGGATGGAGGTCAGGGTGGTTTTTATTCCGAAAGCGGGAAAAGGATCGCATGGCTATCCAAAGGACCTAAGACCTATAACATTATCATCCTTTCCATTGAAAACCCTGGAAAGGCTGGTAGAAACACATATCAGTATGAATTTAAAGCAGGAGAAATGGTCAGCCTCTCAACATGCGTACTGTAAGGGTAAGTCAGTAGATACAGCCCTACATACCTTGGTACGCACAATTGAGAGATCATTTCACTCAAAGGAGTACTGTTTGGTAGCTTTTCTTGATATTGAGGGCGCCTTTAATAACGTTCAGACAGATGCAATCCTGAAAGGATTATCGTTCATGGAAGTAGAAACCTCCATAATCAAGTTGATCAGTCATATGCTTGGAAGCAGGACTGTAAACTCAGAGTTAGGGGAGTCAACTATAAGAAGACGAGTGGTTAGGGGAACCCCACAAGGGGGAGTCCTGTCTCCTCTTCTCTGGAACATGGTGATTAATGGCCTACTTCTGGAGTTAGAGAGGGAGGGTATAGGAGTGGTCGCCTACGCTGATAACGTGGCGATCATGGTATCAGGTAAATTCTTACCGACTATTAAGGAGGTAATGCAGAACGCGCTTCTTATTATAACGAGATGGGCCAGTAAATGTGGATTGGAAATTAATCCATCTAAGACAGAGCTGGTACTCTTCACGAAGAAATATAAAATTCCAGTAGTTGACCCACCTACTGTAAATGGCACTAAACTGGCTTTTACTGATAAAGCGAGATTTCTGGGTGTAATCTTAGACAGTAAACTAAGCTGGAAGCCGAACATTTTGGAGAGAATCGGCAAAGCTACGACGGCGATGTATTCGTGTAGGAATGCGATAGGCAGACGTTGGGGTCTCAGACCGGAGCTGGTACACTGGCTCTACACGGCCGTAGTAAGACCCGTTCTTATGTATGGAGTGAGTGTTTGGTGGCCAGCACTGGATAGAGTAACCTATAGGAAAAAGTTAGAGAAGGTGCAAAGGATGACCTGTTTGCTGATAAGCGGGGCACTGAGAACAACACCTACTCAGGCCTTAGAGGTCATGTTACACCTTCTTCCAGTGGATATATATGGTAAACAGATGGCGGCTAACATAGCCACTTGACTAACGGCCGTGTCTCAGTGGAAACACTTTCAGGCAGGTCACTCAACAATAATTGGTTCGCTAAAGAAGGAAATGTTGAACCTTGACTATATTACGCCGATATTATGCTTTGAAAAAGGTTTTCAAACCTTTATCCCTTCAAGAGAATTCTGGGGGAATAAGCTAGCACTGGAAACCGAAGCTATACAATTCTACACGGACGGCTCGAAGCTAGATGGTAAGGTCGGAGCTGGGCTGTTCTGTGGAACATTAAATATAAGTACTTCCGTTCGTCTCCCTGACCACTGCAGCGTGTACCAGGCGGAAATAATAGCGATTGAGGAAGCCTTGAACTGGTTGAGGCATAACGTGATCGCAGGAGTTTAGACTGGCTCTGAGGAAAAGGGCGGAAGCTTCAGCACAGGAGAGGTGGTCTAACACCCTCACATGCGAGAGAGCGAGACAAATGTGGCCAAGGTTGGATCTGAATCGCTCCAGGACCTTAATCTCTCTGGAAAGGAGAGATCTAAGAAGAATAGTAGGAATATTAACGGGACACTGCCTTTTCGGGGAGCATGCGAGAAGGCTGGGTCTAGAAACAAATGACTTCTGTAGAAGCTGCATGGACGAAGAGGAGGAAGAGACGCTTGTTCACTTCCTGTGCTCTTGTCCTGCACTGGCACTAAGAAGACATTTACACTTGGGTAGGTATGTAATGCACAACCTTTCAGATCTTGCAGATAGTAAGGTGCGGGACATTTTACGCTACATTAGTAGCTCAGGATGGTTACAATAGAGTGTTAGGGGTATTAGGGGACTAAGATCCTGTGGTATCACAACGGACCGGCAACGGTCTAAGTGTGCGTTAGCAGCCACTCTAACCTAACCTAACCTAACCTAACCTATATTTAGAAGTTAATGATACTAACAACATGATATGGATGGATGATGATAGTCACGAAGAAATAAGAAATTTCAATAAGACGCTTTATTCTCAAAGCCCTTATTATGAAATATTTAAATTAATTTCTGACAGTATTGAAATGGAAAGCAGTTGGATCCATATGAGAAATATACAAAATTTGGGATTTGAAGCTCAATTGGCACACTTGCGATCGTTGAATGATTTTTAAACTCACACGAAATGAAGATGTGAGTGTGTCAAATCGAAAACATATTCGATCTGACACGACACTTTTACCGAAAGGCATATATAGTTGATTTAATTGATCAAGCAGTTGGATCCATATGAGAAATATACAAAATTTGGATTTGAAGCTCAATTGACACACTTGTGATCGTTGAATGATTTTTAAACTCACACGAAATGAAGATGTGAGTGTGCCAAATCGAAAACATATTCGATCTGACACGACACTTTTACCGAAAGGCATATATAGTTGATTTAGTTGATCAAGCAGTTGGATCCATATGAGAAATATACAAAATTTGGGATTTGAAGCTCAATTGGCACACTTGCGATCGTTGAATGATTTTTAAACTCACACGAAATGAAGATGTGAGTGTGCCAAATCGAAAACATATTCGATCTGACACGACACTTTTACCGAAAGGCATATATAGTTGATTTAGTTGATCAAGCAGTTGGATCCATATGAGAAATATACCAAATTTGGGATTTCAAGCTCAATTGACACACTTGCGATCGTTGAATGATTTTTAAACTCACACGAAATGAAGATGTGAGTGTCCCAAATCGAAAACATATTCGAGCTGACACGACACTTTTACCGAAAGGCATATATAGTTGATTTAGTTGATCAAGCAGTTGGATCCATATGAGAAATATACAAAATTTGGGATTTGAAGCTCAATTGGCACACTTGCGATCGTTGAATGATTTTTAAACTCACACGAAATGAAGATGTGAGTGTCCCAAATCGAAAACATATTCGATCTGACACGACACTTTTACCGAAAGGTATATATAGTTGATTTAGTTGATCAAGCAGTTGGATCCATATGAGAAATATACAAAATTTGGGATTTGAAGCTCAATTGGCACACTTGCGATCGTTGAATGATTTTTAAACTCACACAAAATGAAGATATGAGTGTGCCAAATCGAAAACATATTCGATCTGACACGACACTTTTACCGAAAGGCATATATAGTTGATTTAGTTGATCAAGCAGTTGGATCCATATGAGAAATATACAAAATTTGGGATTTGAAGCTCAATTGGCACACTTGCGATCGTTGAATGATTTTTAAACTCACACGAAATGAAGATGTGAGTGTGCCAAATCGAAAACATATTCGATCTGACACGACACTTTTACCGAAAGGCATATATAGTTGATTTAGTTGATCAAGCAGTTGGATCCATATGAGAAATATACCAAATTTGGGATTTCAAGCTCAATTGGCACACTTGCGATCGTTGAATGATTTTTAAACTCACACGAAATGAAGATGTGAGTGTTCCAAATCGAAAACATATTCGATCTGACACGACACTTTTACCGAAAGGCATATATAGTTGATTTAGTTGATCAAGCAGTTGGATCCATATGAGAAATATACAAAATTTGGGATTTGAAGCTCAATTGACACACTTGCGATCGTTGAATGATTTTTAAACTCACACGAAATGAAGATGTGAGTGTGCCAAATCGAAAACATATTCGAGCTGACACGACACTTTTACCGAAAGGCATATATAGTTGATTTAGTTGATCAAGCAGTTGGATCCATATGAGAAATATACAAAATTTGGGATTTGAAGCTCAATTGGCACACTTGCGATCGTTGAATGATTTTTAAACTCACACGAAATGAAGATGTGAGTGTGCCAAATCGAAAACATATTCGATCTGACACGACACTTTTACCGAAAGGCATATATAGTTGATTTAGTTGATCAAGCAGTTGGATCCATATGAGAAATATACAAAATTTGGGATTTGAAGCTCAATTGGCACACTTGCGATCGTTGAATGTTTTTTAAACTCACACAAAATGAAGATATGAGTGTGCCAAATCGAAAACATATTCGATCTGACACGACACTTTTACCGAAAGACATATATAGTTGATTTAGTTGATCAAGCAGTTGGATCCATATGAGAAATATACAAAATTTGGGATTTCAAGCTCAATTGACACACTTGCGATCGTTGAATGATTTTTAAACTCACACGAAATGAAGATGTGAGTGTCCCAAATCGAAAACATATTCGATCTGACACGACACTTTTACCGAAAGGCATATATAGTTGATTTAGTTGATCAAGCAGTTGGATCCATATGAGAAATATACAAAATTTGGGATTTGAAGCTCAATTGGCACACTTGCGATCGTTGAATGATTTTTAAACTCACACGAAATGAAGATGTGAGTGTGCCAAATCGAAAACATATTCGATCTGACACGACACTTTTACCGAAAGGCATATATAGTTGATTTAGTTGATCAAGCAGTTGGATCCATATGAGAAATATACAAAATTTGGGATTTGAAGCTCAATTGGCACTCTTGCGATCGTTGAATGATTTTTAAACTCACACGAAATGAAGATGTGAGTGTGCCAAATCGAAAACATATTCGATCTGACACGACACTTTTACCGAAAGGCATATATAGTTGATTTAGTTGATCAAGCAGTTGGATCCATATGAGAAATATACAAAATTTGGGATTTGAAGCTCAATTGGCACACTTGCGATCGTTGAATGTTTTTTAAACTCACACAAAATGAAGATATGAGTGTGCCAAATCGAAAACATATTCGATCTGACACGACACTTTTACCGAAAGGCATATATAGTTGATTTAGTTGATCAAGCAGTTGGATCCATATGAGAAATATACAAAATTTGGGATTTGAAGCTCAATTGGCACTCTTGCGATCGTTGAATGATTTTTAAACTCACACGAAATGAAGATGTGAGTGTGCCAAATCGAAAACATATTCGATCTGACACGACACTTTTACCGAAAGGCATATATAGTTGATTTAGTTGATCAAGCAGTTGGATCCATATGAGAAATATACAAAATTTGGGATTTGAAGCTCAATTGGCACTCTTGCGATCGTTGAATGATTTTTAAACTCACACGAAATGAAGATGTGAGTGTGCCAAATCGAAAACATATTCGATCTGACACGACACTTTTACCGAAAGGCATATATAGTTGATTTAGTTGATCAAGCAGTTGGATCCATATGAGAAATATACAAAATTTGGGATTTGAAGCTCAATTGGCACACTTGCGATCGTTGAATGTTTTTTAAACTCACACAAAATGAAGATATGAGTGTGCCAAATCGAAAACATATTCGATCTGACACGACACTTTTACCGAAAGACATATATAGTTGATTTAGTTGATCAAGCAGTTGGATCCATATGAGAAATATACAAAATTTGGGATTTCAAGCTCAATTGACACACTTGCGATCGTTGAATGATTTTTAAACTCACACGAAATGAAGATGTGAGTGTGCCAAATCGAAAACATATTCGATCTGACACGACACTTTTACCGAAAGGCATATATAGTTGATTTAGTTGATCAAGCAGTTGGATCCATATGAGAAATATACAAAATTTGGGATTTGAAGCTCAATTGGCACACTTGCGATCGTTGAATGATTTTTAAACTCACACGAAATGAAGATGTGAGTGTGCCAAATCGAAAACATATTCGATCTGACACGACACTTTTACCGAAAGGCATATATAGTTGATTTAGTTGATCAAGCAGTTGGATCCATATGAGAAATATACAAAATTTGGGATTTGAAGCTCAATTGGCACTCTTGCGATCGTTGAATGATTTTTAAACTCACACGAAATGAAGATGTGAGTGTGCCAAATCGAAAACATATTCGATCTGACACGACACTTTTACCGAAAGGCATATATAGTTGATTTAGTTGATCAAGCAGTTGGATCCATATGAGAAATATACAAAATTTGGGATTTGAAGCTCAATTGGCACACTTGCGATCGTTGAATGTTTTTTAAACTCACACAAAATGAAGATATGAGTGTGCCAAATCGAAAACATATTCGATCTGACACGACACTTTTACCGAAAGACATATATAGTTGATTTAGTTGATCAAGCAGTTGGATCCATATGAGAAATATACAAAATTTGGGATTTCAAGCTCAATTGACACACTTGCGATCGTTGAATGATTTTTAAACTCACACGAAATGAAGATGTGAGTGTCCCAAATCGAAAACATATTCGATCTGACACGACACTTTTACCGAAAGGCATATATAGTTGATTTAGTTGATCAAGCAGTTGGATCCATATGAGAAATATACAAAATTTGGGATTTGAAGCTCAATTGGCACACTTGCGATCGTTGAATGATTTTTAAACTCACACGAAATGAAGATGTGAGTGTGCCAAATCGAAAACATATTCGATCTGACACGACACTTTTACCGAAAGGCATATATAGTTGATTTAGTTGATCAAGCAGTTGGATCCATATGAGAAATATACAAAATTTGGGATTTGAAGCTCAATTGGCACTCTTGCGATCGTTGAATGATTTTTAAACTCACACGAAATGAAGATGTGAGTGTGCCAAATCGAAAACATATTCGATCTGACACGACACTTTTACCGAAAGGCATATATAGTTGATTTAGTTGATCAAGCAGTTGGATCCATATGAGAAATATACAAAATTTGGGATTTGAAGCTCAATTGGCACTCTTGCGATCGTTGAATGATTTTTAAACTCACACGAAATGAAGATGTGAGTGTGCCAAATCGAAAACATATTCGATCTGACACGACACTTTTACCGAAAGGCATATATAGTTGATTTAGTTGATCAAGCAGTTGGATCCATATGAGAAATATACAAAATTTGGGATTTGAAGCTCAATTGGCACACTTGCGATCGTTGAATGTTTTTTAAACTCACACAAAATGAAGATATGAGTATGCCAAATCGAAAACATATTCGATCTGACACGACACTTTTACCGAAAGACATATATAGTTGATTTAGTTGATCAAGCAGTTGGATCCATATGAGAAATATACAAAATTTGGGATTTCAAGCTCAATTGACACACTTGCGATCGTTGAATGATTTTTAAACTCACACGAAATGAAGATGTGAGTGTCCCAAATCGAAAACATATTCGATCTGACACGACACTTTTACCGAAAGGCATATATAGTTGATTTAGTTGATCAAGCAGTTGGATCCATATGAGAAATATACAAAATTTGGGATTTGAAGCTCAATTGGCACACTTGCGATCGTTGAATGATTTTTAAACTCACACGAAATGAAGATGTGAGTGTGCCAAATCGAAAACATATTCGATCTGACACGACACTTTTACCGAAAGGCATATATAGTTGATTTAGTTGATCAAGCAGTTGGATCCATATGAGAAATATACAAAATTTGGGATTTGAAGCTCAATTGGCACTCTTGCGATCGTTGAATGATTTTTAAACTCACACGAAATGAAGATGTGAGTGTGCCAAATCGAAAACATATTCGATCTGACACGACACTTTTACCGAAAGGCATATATAGTTGATTTAGTTGATCAAGCAGTTGGATCCATATGAGAAATATACAAAATTTGGGATTTGAAGCTCAATTGGCACACTTGCGATCGTTGAATGTTTTTTAAACTCACACAAAATGAAGATATGAGTGTGCCAAATCGAAAACATATTCGATCTGACACGACACTTTTACCGAAAGACATATATAGTTGATTTAGTTGATCAAGCAGTTGGATCCATATGAGAAATATACAAAATTTGGGATTTCAAGCTCAATTGACACACTTGCGATCGTTGAATGATTTTTAAACTCACACGAAATGAAGATGTGAGTGTCCCAAATCGAAAACATATTCGATCTGACACGACACTTTTACCGAAAGGCATATATAGTTGATTTAGTTGATCAAGCAGTTGGATCCATATGAGAAATATACAAAATTTGGGATTTGAAGCTCAATTGGCACACTTGCGATCGTTGAATGATTTTTAAACTCACACGAAATGAAGATGTGAGTGTGCCAAATCGAAAACATATTCGATCTGACACGACACTTTTACCGAAAGGCATATATAGTTGATTTAGTTGATCAAGCAGTTGGATCCATATGAGAAATATACAAAATTTGGGATTTGAAGCTCAATTGGCACTCTTGCGATCGTTGAATGATTTTTAAACTCACACGAAATGAAGATGTGAGTGTGCCAAATCGAAAACATATTCGATCTGACACGACACTTTTACCGAAAGGCATATATAGTTGATTTAGTTGATCAAGCAGTTGGATCCATATGAGAAATATACAAAATTTGGGATTTGAAGCTCAATTGGCACACTTGCGATCGTTGAATGTTTTTTAAACTCACACAAAATGAAGATATGAGTGTGCCAAATCGAAAACATATTCGATCTGACACGACACTTTTACCGAAAGACATATATAGTTGATTTAGTTGAAGAAACTTCCGATTCTTATCACTTTTTAGCCTAATACAAATAAATATGTTTATTATTTGTTGTTGATTTATTAGATAAACTCATTGGATTCAATATTCATATGGGTTTACTGGAAATTTTTACTATACAACAAATTTTTGATTTAAACTTTTTTATGAAGATTATGAATTTTTAATTATATTACAAAATAATAAAATTGAGTTTGTTTTAAACGTATTTAAAATTAATTTTTTTGGTTATTTGTTTTAATTATTATGCTTCATTTTACTGACTTTAATTATGTTCTATTTCTTAATTGATTGCTCTTATCACAAAATAAATATTTATTATATCACGATAGTTCGATAGATTCACGATACTTTTGCTAGGGTTGCCATAAGTATAATTTTCATATTCCTGGGATAAAAGTTCGGGCTAACTTTTTATAGGTTATAATGACCATATATTTAATTTGAGTGTGAATCTTAAGATTCTTGAGATTTGAATAAGTGGAATGCATTTAAGAAAAAACTAGAAATAGTATATAACATTGTGAAGTCAAGAACCGATGATTGAGTTTCTCACGCTTCTTCAATTTATACTTGCTTTTGCATATGTTTTCGATGGGGTCAAAAGCGCAACAGGTCAAAAGCGCAAGAAGTAAGCCGACCTGCTTATCAACGCCATACAAACAATAGTGCCTTTCAATATGTTCTACGAAGCAATAGGAGTACAATCGTCAGTTTTAAAAGACAATACTTCGTCCCGAGGAGGTGTAAGATAATGTCAGTGAGGAAAAAGAACGTATTGTTGTTCGAAATGATCCGATTTTGAAGATAATTAGTCTCTTGTATATTGACTCATACACATTGAACAACGCGTAATTTATTAGGAGGTCAATCTTTTGGCAAAGCGACCATTCAGAAGACTAAATAACGAGGGGCTACTATCTCGACGAGCCAATGCACTAAATGAACGATTACTAGTCAACATAACGAAAAAATCCGATAAGAAAAAATTCCAAGTTCTAATCTTGGTCTAGGTATTTAGTAGCGGATCAAGACTCACGTTTTGCGCAGATACAAAGAAATTTTCTTCGGCGGTTTAGAACTTTAACGTGATCCATCTAAATGGATTAGATTGATGATATCAGATCAAGGATTACATGTGGTTTCAATTTGACTTTGAATTGGAAGATAACATTGCTTAGAAAAGCTTGTTTCTGGCTATAGTGTGCAAGCTTCACGTTCTATTTGTGTAATTCCTATTTTGAATCTGGTTACGCTTGATCGGCATTCAGTATCAATTTGGTCGACAACCAGTAATTTTTCAAAACCGAAAGACAAATAGTCTACTTTATCGTAGCAGCTGGTTAGGCTTAAAGCAGTTTGCCTTCTGGTCACGTATATTACCACACGTAACAAGAATATTACTTAAGGTTAATCTAGATAAACTATAATTACGAGAAACTTAAAGATAATTAAAACAAAATCCAATTTTCGAAATAAATTTTATTAGTGCTCATAATTCACATATTATGTTTGACTTACTAATTTGGTCTTTAACCAAGAAGTTTATGAACATGCTTGCTGAAATTAAACATTCAAATAAAACCTTATAAATCAGTTAGAAGTAGCCACCGCAAAACTTACCGAGGGGAATTTTTAATTTCTTCAGGCAATTTAATATAATCGCCACTTAGATCAGAATCCTGTGCAATCGGCCATTCCTCGCTAAGGTTTGATGCTTCATTATCGGAATTATTAGGCTTGACCTGTGGTGCAGGTACACACATAACACATGTGATCATAACCAACAGCAAAACTATTTCCAATTTCATTTTGCTTTTCTCTGTATTGATATTTGAACGATGAATGAAATAATTATATGTACAAACGGCGCTATATATACTACAAGGATGACGTCATATCACCGAATGAACTTGCTGTTTTATGAATAAAATTGTTTAAGTTTGAATAAGTGTCGAGTGTTTAAACATCTTTAACATCGATTGAACTGAATTAGCTACAACGAAATTCGAGGAATATGCCAAGAGGTGGTTTGACTAAATGCCAAGAGTCTTCTGACGGTATAAAACACCTAACCATCACTATTTTAGATAGATAACTTAATGAATATTGTACAATAATATTGTCCTGCACATATTATAGTGTTTGTTTTTAAAGTCAAAATAAAAATTACACATCTAAAATCTAGAAATAACTTCACAGAACTAATGTAATAACATGGTTATTGCATGCCTATGTAAATTGTCAGCATGTTTGTACTAAATTATGAGCCGAAGTAACTTTTTTTAACTTATGTAACATAGTAATAACATGTCTGAGTTTCAACATGATATTTCAATGTCACCAAACACCTTCAAAAGACATATGCTACAGGGTAATTGCATGTCTATATAAATTTTCAGCATATTTGCACTAAATAATGAGGTGAAAAATCTTATTCTTACTTATGTAACATGGTAATTACATGTCTGTGTTTAAAAATAATATTTAAATTTCTTGAAATAACTTTACTGAACTTATGTTACACAGTTATCTCATAGATTTGTAAAGTTTCAGCATTTTGATACTAAAGCAAGTAGTGAAATAACATCACATAACATATGTTACATAGTGAAAATATGTTTGAGATCCACCATGAAGTTTGAAGGTCATTAAATAACTTCACAAAACTTATACTAGACAGTTATAGATTCAGCAAGTATAGTTTCAGTATGTTTCTACTGAATAAAGTAGTGAAATAACTTCACATTGGTTATGTAACATGTCTAAGTTTCAACGTGATACTTGAATGACATGAAATAACTTCAAAGAACTAATGTTATACTGTTATTCACAGAAATAATGTTTCAGCATGTTTTCAGTAAAGAAGAGGTGAAATAACTTCATAAAACTTATGTTACATAGTAACATAGTATTAATATGCCTGAGTTAAACCATGGCATTAGAAGGTCATGAAATCACTTCACAAAACTTATTTTACACAGTTATATTATGTCTTTGTAAAGTTTCAGCATGAAAGTAAGTAAGTTGTGAAGAAAGTAGCGAAATAAATTCACATAACTTTGCAACATAAGAAATAAAATGTGTGAGTTTCAACTTGATACTTAAATATCACTTAATAACGCCAACGAACTTATTTTCGTAAGTACAAAAGAATGCGGTTAAATAACTTTAAAAAAATTATGTTACATAGTAATAACATGTCTGAATTACACCATGATATTTGAGGTTATAAAATAACTCCATAGCGTTACATTGCTTAAGTTACATGTCTTATGTTACATGTCTGAGTTACATTGCTTATGTTACATGTCTGAGTTCTAACGTGATTTTTGATTGTTATAAAATAACGTCACAGTTTTTATGTTACATGGTTATTGAATGTTTGTGTTAATTTTCAGAATGTTTGTACCAAATAATGTAGTGAAATACCTTTACAAAACTGATGTAACATCATAATAACATCTCAAAGTTTCAGCGAGATACTTGAATGCCACAAAATAACTTCATAGAACAATGTTACACAGTTATTGTATGTCTATTCAAATGTTCAGTATGTTTTAACTTAAGAGGAGGCGAAATAACTTCAAAAATCTTATGTTACATATTAAAAACAAGTCTTAGTTTGAATATAATTTTTGAATTATACATTACATAGTTATAGCAGGTCTATGCTAGGTTTCAGCATGTTGCTAATAAAGATTGTGGTGAAATAACTTTTCATAACTTTGTTATATAAGCAATAATATGTGAGAGGTTAAGTGTGTTACTTAAAAATAACGCCACAGAATTTATGATACACATTTATTATATGCCTATGCAAATTTACAGCATACATTTCCAACAGAATGAAGCGAAATAACTTTGTAGAACTTATGTAACAAAGCATTAATATGTCTGAGTTTAAATATGATATGTGGAGGTCATGAAATAACTTCACAGAACTTTGTGCATCTCTATGTAAATTTTTAGGTGTTTGTACTAAAGAATGAGCCGAAGTTATTTCGTAGAACTTATGTTACATGGTGATAACACTTTTAAATTTCAACATTATATTTGAATGCCACTAAATAACTTCAAATAACGTATATATGTTACAAGGTTGTTGCACGTCTTTTTTCATATTTTCAGCATATTTACACTTAAGAATAAGGTGTAATAACTTCATAGAACTTATGTATCATAGTAATATCATGTCTGAAATTGAATATGATATTTGAATGGCTTGAAATAATTTAACTGAACTAACTCTGTAATTTCATAACATAATAATAATGTGTCTGAGTTTCGACGTGATAAGGTGACATTCAACGAAATAACGCCACATGTTACACGGGTTTTGCATGTCTATGTTAAGTTTCAGCATGTTTCTAATAAAGAATGTGATGAAATAACTCCTTATAACTTTGTTATATTAGCTATAATATGTTTGAGTTTCAACGTTACACTTAAACGTCACGAAATAACGCCACAGAACTTATGTTACACAAGTGTAGCATGTCTATGAATATTTTCACATATTTAAGAGTGAGCCGAATTAACTTCGAAGAACTGTGTAATATATAGTAATAACATGTCTGAGTATCAACCTTACACAGTTATAGCATGTTTCTAACAAAGAAAGTGGCCAAATAACATCAAATAACTTATGTAACATAGCAATAACATGTCTGAGTAGGAATCGATACACATGATTGCACCCGGTAGTTAGTATATCCATTTTGTTGGGGTTCAACATTTGTTACGATTGTTATTATCATTTCACTTGTACTTAACGAAGTATGGGGAATACCCGCACTTCACTTCTAATTCCGGATACACTGTTTAGCCAACTGAGATCATAATTTAAATGTTGGTTTTCCTGATATGTAAGTGAGATCATTTTATGTGAAGAATGGGAAGCAATAGATAAATGTCAAGTAGCAAACACATCGTAGACAAAAGAAGTATTGAACCATAATTATCTAATCAATGAATAATATAATAACTTTTGACATTTATCGTATCCATCAATTTGTCGAAGGTTAACACACTTTAAAATAATTTCAGAGTATTCGATGTTACATGAATAAAATAAAATAGTTTCCCATCCAGTTTATTAATAATCAAAAAAAATACAGAAAATATGAATTGTTACTCTTCATCATCCGAAAAAGGCATAAATCCACTGCCTGAACCATCTTCATCATCATTTATAGGAAGTCGAACCGGTTTACGGATTTCAAACCTCGATACCGATTCATCCTTTGGTGGAACACCAATACCTACAACAAAGGTGTATAAGAGTTTTGTCGAGTAAACTGTATCACTAAATACCTGTTCGAGCAAGATATCCATTCTCATCAGCTGTATATTGTACCCAATGACTTTGGCCATTAGGCGCTACGAACGAGTAGCCACCTTTCGAAACAATCGGTTGTTCATTTCCAATTTGTTTTCGTTCACCATATTCACTACGAATTTGACCATCACTCAATTCGTACGAAATCGTGTACGAACTGTCGTCATTCAGAGCACGTTCTATTTGGATCACTTGAACGTCACGATTTGGATTCGAACGTGGTGCACCAACAATGCTTGTTATTAAACCGAGAATGAAAATCTTAAACATTTCACATCTAATTCCGTAAGCAATTTTTAACCAACTAACCAAATTCGACCAAAGTGAGGTCATCTTATATACAAGAGAAATGTCAAAGGTCAACACATATATAAACAAAAGATTGGCAATGAAGTACAAGAATAATTTTTATTTTACTAGATTTAGACTATACACTCGTATATATATACATCGAATAAATTTAACCAATCAATGATTTAATGGCGTTCGAATCTAATCCAAAATCTTGATCTCCCGATGGACCACCTGGACCAGTACCAATAACTGGATGATAACCATTTTCATCGGCTGTATAATTGACCCAATAGATTTGTCCATTTGGTGCAACAAACGAAAATGATCCGGCAACAACAATTGGCTCCTCTTCACCAATACGTTTTGGGACACCACTTTCACCGCGCAATTGGCCATCACTTAATCCATAAACAAAAGTGTATGCATTATCCGGTCGATGTACGTTCTCCGATCGTGTGAGTTGTACCTCTTCTGGTCGTGGGGCGGCTTGAACACAACATGCCATAGCACTTAGCACAACAATTATTACAAATTTCATATTTGCAGTTTTTTTTTTATATTTTATATTGACACAACGTTAATAAGACGACTAATGCCAATCGATTGTCTATCGACGACTTATATACTAAATGCTGGATGACATTTTGATCGTGATACCATAATAGATTTAGCTCATGTCTAGTAAGTTATAATTGGATAAATTTAGTCAACGATACAAAATCTCGACGTAAATGTCAAGTGGCCAAAATATTTATTTTGATGCATATATTTGTGTATGAGTTCCGTCATTGTCAATAATTCAATATCATATGCAAATATGCGTAGATTACAACACCAACAACACATATGGATGCAGTTTAATGATTTAAGGCTTTGTTGTGATTTAAGCACAGAAGTATTTGCTTCCTGTTTGTTAGTTCAAAATGTTGTTTGGATAGGTCAAACTATATGGCGATTGTTACTAAAAAAGTCGTTGCGGTTATATATACTGGTATGATGTCGCTGATTGAATGCAGTATGAGGGCTTAATCGGGATGTTATTCATAAGGTAGTTATGAAATAAGGTTGTTGGTAAGAAGACTTCTGCTTCACTCCTGGAAATCTTGTTTGTTTGTTGGTTTTTATCTTTCCAATCTGTTTTGGGGCTCAAGGCATATTTACGTCCTATACCTAACGCCATTACAGCCTAATCGAGGACCTACCATCTATTCTGCACTTCATAGATGTGTTCATTCACACCACCGATCGTAATCAGATGGTGAAAACTCTTTTGCATCCTGCCCCTATCGGGATTCAAACTCGGTATCTCCCGGCTAAATGCCGCAGCTTTAATCCCTGTGCCATTTGGTCGGTCACTGGAAAGCTTTCTCAACTAGTCTGTACTTCGGTCTATAATAAATTCTTATCAATCATGAATTTGTTGATGATCCTATTGGTGCAGATATTGCTGATAAGTCATTGCCGGCTGCACCAATGAACGATCATGAAATCGAACAATCAATCTATACTTCTTTAATTGGGATGGTACCTTTGCTTTTATAAAGGACTCTTGAATGTGTCTTATAGTATAATATGTTGAAAAGTCTTGAGGTTAACACTTTTCTTTTGTGTGCTGCTTCTCTTAAAATAAAACCGCTGTCTAAACAGCTTACGATGCGTTGGAATGCTGAAAAGCACACTATTACGACAGATAACTTTATATGGTTATTGAATATCTGAGACTTGAGAGTGGAAGCGTGGTTAAAACTTTGATATTAGCATAGGAACAAGAATATTCTAGACACCATTTAATATGTCTTAAAGCTGCAGTTTTCTAAAATTGTTAAGCTTGGATCGAGCCAAGCTTAACAATTTTAGTATCGGTCAGTCTTCTATAATGAAGGATAAACCACTTAAATATAACCGAGGAGAAGAGACATAGTAGAAAAACCTACAAAGGTAACGAACAGTCGTTACTTGACTCCCTTTGGCATTTGGCACAAGCAAGCTCTTATCTAAACAACTATTAGTTCCAGTCAAGTTAACAAGAAAAGTGTATCGCAACCGATTGCCGCCCCTAGAGAGTCTATAGAATATTTTTACGTAAGTCTACCAGAAATACCAGCCTTACCAAATGTTCGACCAAATCGACGACTTTATGTCGGTGCCTGAGAAGCAGTGCCACAAGTTACTGTAGAAGATAATATCCATTGATTTATAGAATTATTCCAAAGTCATCTAATGGCCTAAAATACGATTATGTGTCGTATAAAGCTGCACTCAAATTATCAATAACTTTGGCTTAACGACGAATGCAGATTCATCTAAATTGCAAACAAGCACTCCTGAACCAACGAAAATATAAAATGAGATAGACGCAGGCAACGACAAAACTTTATGAAACACTTTTACTACAAGTGAATTAATTTAATCGACATCTGGAGTAGATCATGGATCTCATGTTGGCCCCTAGCTTCTTACAATTTGCATTAAGGAGATTATTGAATCTAAAAAATCTACAAAACTATCGAGACTATTGATGATTGCGAGAAATTATAAGAACCCTTCCAGAATGACTTCCTTGTGCTTTACCAAACACTTTGAACAATGTGTGGCTTCTTTATTTGGTTTTATATAGAGTTTGGCATGGAATATTTATGATTTTTATGCAATTAAAATTTTCACTTCGACAGTACACATATTAAGAAAGTCTGGCATCCTTCTATTAACGAGAGCTGGATAAACTACGTACAAAATTAAGGAGACATTTAACAAGGTTAAACATACTAATGCCCACGATTGGGGTGGGTACCAACTGGGTTTGAATAAGTACAATTTTGAATTGATTAGTGTGCAACTTTGAGGAACTCCTGTAATAGACTCAATATATTACTCGCTCCACTTAGACTTCAGTTTGCCACATATTATTCAAAAGTCGGATACAAGCTTCAATTGAGTATTTTTTAGGAACCCTTTTTCCACAATCGTTAGCAGCTAAACCTCAGAATGATAGCTACGATAGTCCAGGATAAGTGGAATACACACCTCACAGTATCAAATCTCCTGAAGGAGATGGTAATTTCCCATGCCTTCTCCAGAAAGTTTGAGATTCTCTCGAATCTATAGTACAAATAATGACGGTAAAGTATATAACTCTGGGGGCAGTTAACGTGATCCTTATATGAAGGGGAACGACAGACATATCAGCCTGACGTTGTTTCTTCTTAAGACGATGGAAAAAGTTGTAGTTTTAGAGTGGGGCTCTTCCAAAAAATATACTAAAATCAAACTGGTAAATCTACACCGATTATGTGCGGTCTAACGAGTAGCCTGGCTACCAAACTGGTTAAAACTAGCACTGATAAGAAAATCACCCTATGAGCAAATACCTACAGTAAGGTAGATTATGGTCTTTGGTTGTCGATGTACATACTGACTCTGGTCCGAGTATGATTATAATAGAGGAAAATTTGACACAGAATTTTGAGAACTGATATAGAATGGTGTATGCAGAAAGGACTAAATGTAAATCCAAATAAGACAGTTACTGTACGCTTTACAAGGAGAAAACCGTTAATCTCGTAAAATATTAAATTTTTCCGAGGAAGTCAAATCTAGAGTGAAAAACTGTCTTTGTTTAAAAAACTTAAAAATACTGAGTATTCATAATAGAGCCACCAAGGTACTTTTAGCCTATCAGAGATGATCTATTCGTCAATCCAAACAATAAACCCATAGCCTGAAAAAGTTTTACGGGCTCAATGAGAGTTTACCCAACTTCGATAAACCCTGTCGTCTAGTCATACCGCATTGTGGATATTATATTTACCTGCCCTCCCTGACTTGTACAAAACCTGCCATCGTAATTTCGAAATTTATTAAATAATTTCTATACGATCTCAGGTCTTGGGCAACTCGATTTCCCTCTTTTTTGAAATAACACATGGTAAATTTTGGGATGTATTACGTGTAGTTTTAGTACATGTTGCCACTTTGAGACCATGAGTGAACGCAAGAAAAAACATTGTGAGTACAGACCTATGTTATTACATAAGTCGGTTTGATTTCTGCCAGTTCCAACATACAGTCATCAATCATCAGCCCATTAAATTATCAAAATTATTGTAAAATGAGCCTTTAGGCTATGATTAGCTTAATCTCATGTTTATATATACTCATTCGATTATTTATTGCTAGGAAGGTAAACACAGCCTTCTTAACCTTCTTAACCTAATTAGCCTTCTGACTAATGAAAAATGAAACTTCAAAATTTCCAAGGTCACCTCCACTCTGTGAATTTTGTATATCAATATCTCGATTGCCTATCGATGGACACATGGTTTCATTAGTAGACCATCGAGTATCTCTCCACTAGTTCCATCGATACTCTTTTTCCATGTGACAATCCTGAACCTCGTGTTCTATGCGAGATGTCCAAAGTTATTGTGAGTATCCTAACTGGAGCTTTGGAAGTGCACACATGCACTAACTTTAACGACCTTGTATAGTATACTCCCATTATCGGCAATGTTGGCTAAAACAGTTCTTAACGGTCGGCCAAACAAAGAATGTCCTAAAGTCAAGTACATCAAGTTTATTAGGGTCGGTGGATAGGGTTGCTAAGGCATTGGAGATAACAATATACAATTCTTTATAACATTTTGAAGCAGCTCCATGCAATCCTATGAACTGTAGGGTTGATGGTGGTTGAAAGGCAATTATAAGTATCGTTCTCAAAGGGTTCTCTCATCAGCTGTTTTGTTTGTGTTGGTTTTGCTCGAATATATCGAAGACACCAACGAAACAGATTTGCTGCCAATTTTCGTGTTAATATGAATACAGTTTCATAGATCCATAATTGTAATGCCACTATCGATAATTTATCCCTTTAGTGCCGATTGGGCCATTTTTAATATTCATAGTTGTTAAACGAATAATTTACCCAGAATAATGACTGGTGCCAGGAGTCCAAGAGAATCAAACATTTAGGCTAGGGCTGAGATAACCTTGTTTGGAAACATTTGCTTATTGTTGCCGATCTACATGCAATTGAAAAAGGAAAATGATTGCCAATGTACATTCAAAGTACTTTGATGATTTCATGGCCAAAATTTCGGAACATTTTCTTCATACCAGCCATATATAGCATTTCCATAACCTATGTCTTGTAACTTTTGAAGTTAGCAGATTATAAACTTACAAGTTAATGGAATCGTGTATTTGCTTCTAGAACCAACTAGCATCGCTGTTGCCAAATATCGTGCAGAAGCTAATCCATGTGTGATTGTGATGTGAATCTGATTATTGGTTTAATGGTTTGTTTAAATCTTAAGAATATGCTAAATAGCATCTTTTTTTTTTTACTTTATTTAAATTTTGATTATTAATACATATAATTTTTTTTTACATTATTTTTTTTATGTCAGTTGCTCGAACCTAATAAGGTTTTAACGCAACTTCACAATATTTATAAATATACTTTTTACTAATTTGTAATTATTATAATTTGAATATAATTATCACTATACAATTAAATTTCATATATACTAATACAATTACAATATGCATTCGCAAATAAACAATTATTTCCGTTTACATTACATTATTTTATTATTTAATTACTTTGAAAGTTTAATTTATAATTTATATTTATTATTATTTTTATTTTTTATCGTGATTTAGGCAACACACAATTATTATCATATTTTGCATTCAGATACTCAGTGATTTTCTTTTTAAATTCACTCGCACTAGTAAGATGTTTAATTTCGGACGGTAATTCATTAAACTTTAACATTCCGCGATACCATATATTATTATTTGAAACATTGGTTCTAAAATGTCTTACAATTAAATATGATTTTCTCCTAGTGTTGTGGTCGTGCTGACTATGGACATTGATCAATTCAAAATTGTGCTTAATTTGGTTTTGATTTATTTTGCTAATAAGTATTAATAATTCTTTTTCACCTAAGAAAGTTATTGACTGGAACTCATCAAAAAGTTTGCTGGTAGGATATCTTTTCGGAGTATTGATAATATATTTGAGAACTCTTTTTTGCAAAATCTCTAATTCTTTCACTTTATAAATAGCACTTCCACTCCATATCGGATTAAGGTAAATCAATCGCGACTGAATGAAAGCATTATATATAAGTAAACGACCTTTTTTTGGTAGGATGTGCTTTAATCGATTTATGACAAAAATATAAGGTAATATATTGTTTTTAATTTTGTCTATGTGGTCAAACCAGTCAAAATTACTATTAATAATCAACCCAAGATAACTATACTTATGCACTCTTTCAATGCCGAAAGAGCTATAAGTAATTGGGTGTTCTTTAAACACATTCTCATCCAATTTTCGATTGTTAAATACTATGTACTTTGATTTTGCATAATTCAAAGATAAGTGATTTATATTAAACCAATGATTTAATGTTACTTTTTTTTTTTAATATTTCCAAGTAGGTCTTTAAGAGATTCTGCTTGCACATAATTACACAATCATCGGCATAAAGCTGAATTTCGCCTTCAAGTTTGTTAAGCACTATATCATTAATATATATATTAAAAAGTGTTGGGCCTAATATGGAACCTTGTGGTACTCCTAAGTTTAATTTTTATTCTTCACTAATACTGTTGTTTATTTTTACAAATTGACTTCTGTTCTTCAGATAGCTTTCAAATAAGTTAATTTGTTCTCGGGTAAATCCTAACTTAGTCAGTTTTAGCAAAAGTATGTCAACATTAACAGTATCAAATACTTTGCGTAGATCTAAAAACAAACAAGCACAGAACTGCTTTTTATCTATATTTCTGCTTATAAAATCGGTAAAGTTTATACACGCTGCGATAGTACTTGAATTTAAAGTGAAACCAAATTGACTCTTGCTAATGACATTGTTTACAGATAAAAATAATTTTAATCGATTGAGTATTATTTTTTCATAAATCTTGAATAATGCGCTTAGAACAGAAATTCGTCTATAGTTTGCTACGTCTGTTTCATCTCCAGATTTATGAATAGGTATTACTTTGGCGGTTTTTATGCAATCAGGAAAAATCCCTTTGTCAAATGAAGTATTTATGTATTCTACAAGTAGATGGGTAATATAGTTAATAGTGAACTGGAGGACTTTTGCTGAAATATTATCGAACCCAAGTGCTGCTTTGGAATTTATACTTAATAAAGCTTCTTTTACTTCGTCATTATTTGTTAAATAAAGCTGAAATGGTTGAGAGATATTATAGGTTAAGTAGGTAAAATCATTTAAGTCTGGTTTATTGAAATGACGTGCAATTGTTGTTGTGATACTCATAAAGTAATCATTAAAGCAATCTGCAATCGCTTTTTCATCGGTTACAAAAGCATCCCCAGATTTAATAGAGATAACGGTTTTATTGGTTTTATTAGTTTTATTAAATATAAGCTTATTTAAATGTTTCCAAAATTTTTTTTGATTTATTTATATTTTTGCTCACATCTAAAACCTCTCCCACGTTTAACTTTTTTAATTTTAGAAGCCACCAAAGCACTAAGAGTTTTATATCTATCAGCTAAAAATATATCATCTTTAAATTTATTTTTAACTTAAAGAAGTTTTCCCGCTCTTTAACTAGATTTTGTATTTCAGGAGTAATCCAAGGGACACCTCTTAGTTTTGATTTCTTGGTGATAACACGAGTATTTTTTACTAACAGTTTAATAAAAAAGCTGCAAAACCTCTCTTCATTAATAGAAGTATTGATGTGGGCCCATAAAGGATCACTTAACAACTTATCATAGTCCAGTACCTTGAATTAAATTCCATCAGACTGGCGCGGAACGCTGGTTTTACTCATTTGTACAAGTATTTGCTTATGGTCTGATAATGAGGTGTCTGAGGTATTCATATTATATGTGTGCCCTAGCAGGTCAGTTATGATGTGATCAATGATTGTACTAACTCCATTTTTGATACGCGTGGCAAATTCCGTTATGCGATTATTTTAAAATAGATGGCCATATGAGCTTACTAACTGAATTTAATTTGTTACATGTATGTCTTCAAAATCTAATAAATTAATATTAAAGTCTGTGTGTCGAATGCATTGAAGATGTTGCGCAAGTGCAATATCTTTAATATTACTTAATTAATATTAAGTAATAATAAAGATATTGCACTTGCGCAACATCTTCAATGCATTCGACACATTCCAGTGTATTGAGAATATTTTTTGCTATTTATTTCCCAGGGTTGCACCTCTTTACTAGGTAAACCATCTATAATAAAGTTACATGCTAATTTTTCTTGACGGAACTCATCTACAGCTGATTCTAGATTATTTATCTGATCTTGCTGATTTTTATTTGCAACTTTGGGTGTTTTTAGAAGTTGTAGAAGTTCTTTATTTTCATCGAAGACCCTTTTGTATTCTGTAGATAGTCTTTCAAATTCTACAGAAATGAACTCTTGTGATTTTTTTATTTCGGCCATCATTGCCTTCATTTCATTAAATTTTTCATCGTGTTTTTGCAGCTTCCCCATTATATTAGCGCTCCCCATATTGTTTCTCTGACATACATCGGCGCAGAACCATTTGGGCTCTGTAGCCTTTCTGGTGATATGCTGTCCTATTATGCCTTTACAATTAGGATGAAAACACAAGGTACACTGACTGCATACAAAAAGGGGCTGTTTATTTGAAATATTTTTGCCACAATTGATCACCGAACATGTTAAGGTTGTTTTATATTTTGGGTACTGATCCGCAAATTCAAAATAAAACATTTTCTACAAATTTTTCTGAATAAAAACTTTTGTTTTATCTTAGTAAACACTTTAACAATTAAATTGAGCAAATTAATTCGCTTTAAATATTATAATTCGATTTTTCAATGAAAATATTATAATTTTACGTATACTCAATTTGACAGTTTATTGACAGACTCAATCTTTAAAAGCTGAAAGGCTGAAAAAAAGGCCGAAGCATATAAGACAACCGTTAATTTTGTAATGAGCGGCTTGATGGCACAGTGATGCGATACAATTAATTGATCTCAGAAATGAGTTGTTGATATAACTTCCATGAGGCCAAAATTTACTATATTTATATCCATGAAATCAGTATACGCCCTTTTGAATAACACAACCACTCTAGGAGAAGTTTTGAAACCTTCTTGACGTTTCTCGACTGACAGGTATACAGTTTTATTGTGTCCAATTAAGAGATCGATTTATGAGGAATCCATACCAACTGAATATTTGTAGATTATTGTCATTTGCGGTGGTTCGTGTACTTTTAAATGGGTCTGGAATCCCATCACTCGAGACTGTAATTTAAGAGTAATACATCACACATACAGACACAATTGACAGTTATGTCAATCTTACTTCAATTTTTTGGCCAATCTCAACCAATTTAACTGATTACCAACCATGTCAGTACTGTAGGCTGGTATAGAGCCAACCAGAACTTCTAAATACTATATGAAATCTCTCTTCAGAAAGAGGCGGATGCTTGATAAGCCTATACCTGTTTGTTAAGCCTATACATCTGTAATGCGGTAGTGATTGCTGCGGCCTCTTGATAGATTGTATGGTAGAAATAAAAATAAACAAACGAACAGATTTACTTCCAATTTAATATTCCTATAAGTACGTATTGGTTCGAAATCTGTAAACAAATGACAGTATATATATAGTAACAAAGACAAGTACACAAAATACCTCATAAAATCTCCATCGCGTACAGTTCCTTTACACGTTACCACCAAACCATTTACATATTCCAATTTTCACGTTGATCCACTTTGATATCGAATACCATAAAAAAAAATCACCAAAATCACATTTTCTTCTTCAATTCATTTCTAATCAAAACGAAACGAAATAAAAAAAAGAAAAACGGTTTTCCATCCACACAGTACCAAAATATTTGCTACTTGCTGATACTTTTCCAACTGTTTATTTCGTATTTTTATCACACATTCTGTTGTTTCATTTTTGGACAGTATACCATCATATAAGCAACAATCTTGTCTATATATTGTACAACAAAAAGAAAAACATTTTCCGTTCAATCCATAAAAAATTTTCCAAAAACAAAACAACAAATAACCAAACCACGTATAGGGCACAGAGTGTATATATAGTACGAGTACATACTCGTACATACAATAAAAATCAAAACGGTTTTTCATTTTATTTCGTGGAAATTTATAGATTTTCGTGTTTTGAAAAAATAATTTTTTTTTTGGGAAAAATCATAAAAACAAAATAAGAATATTGGGAAAAATTATACAACCAACAGCAACAGCGACAAAATGTTAAATTGAGTTTAATTGGGAAAGGAAATTCGTTTCGTTTTTCGAGGCGATAATTTTCGATACGAGTGAATGAACCATCGAGCGCGATTTGATGTTTTACGAGTTTTTATTATCTCGTTCTGCGGTGGGTTTTGTGTCTTTGTCAGTGTGTGTGTAACAAGGATTTTTTTAATGTTTCGACGGTACTGGAGGGGAGGTGATAAGTGCTAACCCCATTGGCAGTATAGTAGCGAAGGTATCCTATACAGTCTACTTAAATGTCAGTATCAATCGAGAGTTTTACAGAACGAATCTCTTAACCCGACTCGTTTAAATCCACAACGCATCCTCGGTATTAATTGTACATGCTAATATGAGAGAGGGATTCAATAGTTCATTTTGCCTGAATATGGTATGTCAGGATGATTTCAGCAGCACTGGTTTTACGAATGAGATATTTTAATGATAACCTCATAAGAAAACTGACAGAGACTAGAAAACGTATATCTGCGAGTAATTTATTTTCTAAAGCTCCAGGGCCCGTATATGCATGTCTCTTTAACATGAGCCATGGGTAACGGCCAAAATAGGGTGACAAATTGATAACCAATGGTAGTGGTAGCCCTAGATCACTTATACTACTGAGTTCGAAGTTTAAATATTTGGATTAAGTTGCTTTCATGGTATAAATTCCAGGGGTTTCTTTTCGGAGCACCAGAATGCAGCGCTTTGCCGTGAAAAAGAGCATATAATCTACTGCAAATCGAAGCTTTCTTATCGGGATACAAATGCACACACCATATACTTTGGCTAGGAATGGTTCAAATACAATGAGTTATATCTCTAAACATCCAGGTGTGAACATTTTGAATAAAAACGAAATTAGGTCATAAAACGCATCTGATAGAAATCACATCTCTCGAATCAATTAACTGGATCATCTTCTTAGATTAGAACCCCCCAAAAAAGAAGCATTGAGTCACCTCAAACTTGAAGTTTGTTTTCAATAAGCTCCATAATACTACCTTCTGTGAAGACATCCTGATTTTTTTGCTGCAGCCCGGCTCCAAAAATTACTCTTAAGGGATCAAACAAATCATAAAGGCCAAGTTCAGAAAGACGGTTAATATTTCACTGATATAAGAGAGTGAAAAATATTAATGTACTTTAAGAGAACCAACTTCAAGGATCTTCGGTTACATAAAGCCTTCCTAGATGGCCTAGATAATGAGGGGGGAAATCTTTAAATCCGAAGGTGGTACTTTTCCTGCTTTACTGCAGCAAGGTTTAGAATCTAGTTCGTATCCTTAGAGCCATCGAGACCTTTAACAACATCCTATGTAAGCGGAGAAGGTCATTGTATCATTTATTCTTAAAGGTGAGTGACGTCTGGATATACCCAACCCTATGCAGAAGGTTCTCGATAAATAAATTAGGAGTTAGTTCCTTTCAGGTCCTGGTAAACCCACCATGACGGAGTACTCTCGTCTCTAATATTGAGAGATCAATCACGTAAAAACTGGCTCTATAGAGCTTGAGAAAGCTTTGGATAACACCTGTTATGACCTCATTGGTAGAATAGCAGAGGAGAACGTAGAAAGTAGTCCTGTGGCACAATATATTCAGTCCATGCTTATGTGCAGGAATATCCAGCTAAATTAAGGGATGATAGAGTCACCACTAGGACTGCCAAAGGATGCCCACAAATCTACTGATTGGCGAGCTCATATCTGGAGCTACCTAAAATTTGATGTTCTGGGTTATGTGGGTGAGGTCGTTATAATTATAAGTGACAAATTGGATGGAACGCTATCAGAGTTAATGCAAGAAGCGTTTGACACCGTGTAGCAATGGTACATACAGGTGGCAATTAATGTCATTATGGGGGTTAACTGCGTGATACTAAGAGAATAATGCATCTGTTTAGGCGCCCCGTTTGGAAATGCGTGGATTGTATTGGTATAACTGGAGAAATGCGACTGGACCAATGCTGTGGGGTCTGCATACTGCATCTGCATCTGCAACACAGGCTATTTAGTGAGTAATCTTAAAATTCTAGTAAAATTTTAGCCCCATTTACTCAATGGAATGTATTTCAAAATATAATTGCACAAAACTTTAAATGTGATATTCCTTGATCGAGATGATTGGAGTCGAGGCAATCCATCATTCAAACAGAGTCATTCGTATGGAATACCGACGGATCAAACATCGATGCTGGAACAGCGATAAGAACCATTGGTCATGATCTGTCTATATCAAGTGCCTGTGGCTTAAAAAGTAGAACGGCTTATATGTATACCAGGCTCCTTAAACGCACTAAGGTCAAACAATTGCGGGTCAAAACCATAGGAATAAAATAACACTTATGTGAGGCATGCTGGGATTGAAGAAAATCAGTTAGCTTGTGGGCTGGCAAAACTGAAACTCTGCTACTGGACCTCAAGTCTTTGGTGTACGGTGATAGAGCACGTTGAAAGTTCAAAATGAACCACATATGACTGCATCATCTTAGAGACGGACAATAAATCTTAACTAGCCTGGCATTGTGGCTGAAATAATCGTCCACAATGCCAAGGCAATGAGAGTTCGAATAAAGACAAGATGGTTCAAGGCAAGAACAAGATGGTTCAAGGCAAACCTAAGAGAATTGTTTAAACTGACAGAGTATATCCTTCGTCACTGTAGATAGAATTGCTTTGGAACTGAGGCTACAAAATATACAAAAAGGCGGGACAATCCAAATCTACCAGGCTAGCAATCAAATGCGACGATTGGCTACGATTCTGAAGGTGCTAATTTACAACCATAATGGGAACCAGTGTAATTTAAAATGTGGCAGATCAGGATTATATTGGGGATGCGACATCACTATCCAAATATGCTTCTACAATTTCATATGCGCTATACCAAAAAGAAGTGAAATACAGTTCTAGCAGTTTGTCTTTGACTGCCTTATCCAGTTTTATGGGTTCGTAGCAGTACCCATTATAGGTTCCTTGGAAGTGGCTCTAAATACCTTAGATACAGACTGGTGATGATTCATTGCGCTTAAGATGCATGTCGAAAGACGAATGCTCTGTCAATACACGGATTACTCAAATAGTTACACTCAATAGTTGAGGCTCTAATGCGGGTACCATAGCACAGTCATACTACATCTTTCTACTGTTGAGTTATGATTATCTACACAGATATGGGCACGAAAATGTACCTAAATGCACTTACTGTTTAGAAATCTAAGATAACGGGAGCAGTTGGAAAGAGTAACTCCACACACAGTATATTAAAATTAGGAGAGTTCATGTCACAATGAAATTCATTCCAGTTGATGACACTATCCGAGCGAGTGTCATGATAGTATTTAGTTCAGAAAAACTTAAACTGTGAGGCATTTAGCCAATTCTTTCTCGGATTTTCTCCTAACTAGGTTCGATTGTGAAATGGATACTATCACGACAGTCATTACAATCACTATCAGTGGGTGTCATGACAGAATTGCGTTACTTAGAACCACTCAGGAAACCATATAATATGTGATATTCAGACAACTCTTTAGCAGATTTTCACCTAAATAGGTCCACTGGTCAAATAGTTACTATCACGACAGTAGATACAATTACAATTAGCGGTGTCATGATAGAATAGAAGTGTTTAGAATCACTCAGAAAGCATATAATGTGTAGAATTTGGCAAATTTTTTCGAAGGTTTTCACTTAAATAGGTCCAATTGAAGTGGTTACTATCACGACAGTCGTAAAAACCACAAATGCCTAGCAATGCAGTTGATGATACTATCGGAGCGGATGTCAGGATAGAATTGTGCTGCTTAGAACAACTCAGAAAGCACTGTATGGAATTAAGCAAACTCTTTCACAGATTTTCACCTATAATAAGTCCATCTGTGAAATGGTTAGTATCCCGACAGTAGTTACAATTACTATCAGTGGGTGTCATGATAGAATAGCGTTGCTAAGAACAACTTAGAAAAGGATAAAATATGTGGCGTTAGCCAACTCTTTCGTGGATTTTCACCTAACTAGGTCAAATTGTGAAATGGATGCTATCACGACAGTCGTAACAATCACTACTGCCTTGGAAATCAGATAATGACACTATCGGAGCTAGTGTCATGATAGAATTGTGTAACTTATAGAACAACTCAGAAAAGCATATAGTGTGTGGCATTTAAGAAACTCTTTCGCATATTTTCACCTATTTCGGTTGTGAAATGGTTGCTATCACGACCCCAGCAATTCACTTGCATTATCAGAGCGGGTCATGATAGAATTGTGTTGCATAGAACAACTCAGAAAGCATATAGTGTACGGAATTTAGCAAACTCTTTCGCAGATTTGCATCTATGTAGGTCTAATTGTGAAATGGTTACTATCACGACAGTAGTTACAATTACTATCAGCGGTTGTCATGATAGAATAGTGTTGCTTACTTAGAAAAGGATACATTATGTGGCATTAGTCAACTCTTTCGCAGATTTTCACCTTTTTACGTCCTATTGTGAAATGGTTACTATCACGACAGTCGTAACAATCACTACTGCCCAGTAATTAAATATAGAATAGCGTTGCTTAGAACAACTCAGAAATACAATGTACGTCATGAAGCCCTATATAGGTATTTTTATGTGAAATGGTTCCTATCACGATAGTCGTTACAGGAACTTCTGCCCAGTATTGTTAATGTGATAACAGTTGAATCCCATCTGGATGAGACACAATTGGTATGCTACTCATCTGAACAGGACGGATGCGGCTGAAAACAGCGTAAAGAGACCTTCTGCTCACATATACATATACACACAGGCATACATAGTTAATATAGCGATAACAAACTGCACCATCCTTTGTAAAAAAATCCTTAATTTTACGACAATCCAACAATTTTTTATTACACAACATTTCTAATCAAAAGCCAAGTAAAAGTAATTTTTTTTGGTTCGTTGTTTTTAAGACCAAAAAGGACATTGTTTTCAGCTGAAGAAAATAATAAAAATCCATATCATCCATAATACGACACGAAGAGTATAAATAAAATTCCATAATCCTTAAACGTAATCGAAATAATGATGTGCGCGAGATATTCCGCCCGATTTTCCCTCCCTCATCCTATATATGTATATGGTGTAAGTATGTTGCACGTTCCTTTTTTTTGTGTATAGGTTGGTGGTGTGAAGACATGGGTAAATATACGTATAAGTGTGTGCTGGTATCAAATAGGAATAAAAATTCGTAAAAAAAAAACCAAATTTTCGAATGAAAAATCGTAAAAGAATCTTCGTTCGAACACCCAGATAAAGATATTTGGTATTTCATATACAAATTTTGATCCTATTCATAAATAGTAATAAAAATGTATAATAATAATCATAATCGTAATAACACTGTATTGACGATATCCTTTTTGTAATAAACGGAAAATTTAAGATGATGACGGGAAAATGGATGAAAAATTGATGGAACATTGGGTAACGTACGGATATATACGAAAAGTAGTTAAAGCGCGCGCTTTCGACATAAACCCCTTTTTTGCCATTCACATACCCCTTTTGATAAACAAACACTAAATATTTCAATCTATTAACGGGTTAACCCTTTGAATCCCAAAAAAATTATTTCGTCTTTTTTTCCATATATAATTTATGTCCTGTTGTTTTGTGTGTATATACATACATCTTTTGTCCCGTGTCTGGATATGCCTGAAATAATATCGAATATCCTTTTCACATTTCATTTTTTTTTTATTATTAAATTCGTGTATGCTATTCAAAACTGACATAAGGACGAAAAAAGGTTAAAAAATATGTCTTTTGTTTAATTTAATTTTTTAAATATAATTCGTATAATATAAGGACGTGAATAAAAAGGGATGTTTATTTGACGGGTCTACCTCTTCGTGCGCTATTCAAATTTTATATTTCAGTTTCGAAAATACAACTCGAGCGGATCAATGTGTGCACATAGTGTTAAAATTATAATGTTAGACATAAAGGACTTTAAGGACATTGGAAATATTTGTATAGTGAATTTGGTGTTGAGTGACAAAAAAGTGAAATAAAAGTGAAATATAATTGGTTGACTGAAGTGAACTGTGTCACTGCGTTGTGCTTCTTCTCCAACTGTTATTGTGTTAAGGAAAGTGTAAACCATAATGTGTTGAGTAATAGTGAATTTGGTAGTGATATTGGTCTACTATATTTAACTTTTCAAGGACGTTCGAGATTTTACAATTCTCAAATCAGAGTATATACACTTTACACTTACTTGAATGGATGAATAAATGAACGTAGAATGTTACATAAATGTTGTTGATTTACCAATACGGGAGAGGTAGCCACAGATCACCAAGTGATATCAGTCGGTAAAAAACGGTAACCAAACGGAGATTATTAGTCATATTAAAGATTAGTCACACTGTTTTCACTTTACTTTAATCACTTTAAAAATTCACTAGTTCGAACAATACTTGTCCTGTTCGGCGATTTAGCACTGCTAACTCGGCGATACTTCGTAGAAGTAGCGGCTTAACTTGTTTCGATTCACTCGCTGCTTTAGTGAGTGTTATCTCTAAAATCGTAGTCAATATATTACCTGGCGTTCGGTTGGATTCGAACAAGCTTGGCCTTCTGCAATTTGCGTTGAGGCTAATATCTTAGGTTGAATAGTACCAGATGTAAATCTTAAACTTTTTTCGCCTTAGCGAGTGTGAAAAGATGATACTTCAGTTTACATTTTTCTCAGATTATTTGGACAAGTAAACACGAGTTGTCTCTAAAATTATAACATTTTAGAGACAAATCGTGTTGAATAATATTCTGATTAAAATTAAAACTCTCTCGATGCATATTGCCAACATCTTGGATTGCACTATGTTCTGAGACACAATATTTCATACAGTAACTCTTAGGATGACAAGGCCTAATCATATCGAACCAGACTGTTCTCCAGTGATTATACAGAAGTGTGGACGAAATCAAAAATGACGTACTCGAAACATACTATAGGTATGTCTGAACGAAACACAATATATTGTCGATTCATTCTCGCCCGACTGTAATAAGACACAACGGTTAGGAATGATGAAATGTGGTTCATGAAATCCGGATCCGAAGTTCTGTCCCACTTATACATCCTTTGTTTGATGTTCTACAACTCTACATGAGAGTATATGACTCTAAGGTAGTGAAATATATATATTATCGTCAAAAAGCACTCTCCTCCACTTTCTGAGATTAAACAATTACACTTACGCAGTATGCGATAGAAGGTAAGAAGCATTGAGTGTTTCGCTCCCTCATTCTTCTTTGTAAAACTCAGTTCGTATTGCATTAAGGAAAATAGTTATTAAGTGGTGTAGGGCTAACGTGATACATCTAAGCAACATATGATTCTAGACCAAAGACATTCATGTAAGTCATTTTGGTTAGTTGGTCAAGAGTTCTTCCTTATTTAAGTAGACCCAAAACTAATATTATATTCCAAGAATCTTCATCTTTCAGTGGTCACGAAAAATAAAGCACTGCGTACAAATACTGACTATGATTGGATGCGTTCTGTTACCCATATCAGTGACTTGCACAAACATAACTATGATGTCCTTGTTGGACCAAATTCATGAGTCGATCCATCTTCATGTCAGTGGTAACAATGCTTGAGTGATTAAGCCGGCAGACAATATTTAGCAGGTCAATGCACTGAATTTTAAATACAATCAGTAAAAACCTTTTTATCGCCCACAACCACTTAAACTTGGTTCACTTAAAATACTAATGAGCTAGTTGGATAATTGAGAAATATCAATGGTCACGGATCATCGGTTATAAGAAACACTGCTCTATAACACTCTGTTCAATCGTCAATTTTTGTTTTTGTCCCATAACTCATTTTTATTCCTAATCCAATCTCAGTGACTTAAAAGGTAACGTTTGCAAATTATATACTTATGTGTTGGCTGTTATTCCGAAGTATAGCATCCCGGATTGGAATTCTGGTTTAAAGGTTCATTTTGACGGTGTTTATACGGTGCTATTCAGCCTAATCTTGGAAAATGGTAATATACAAGGATACAAAAAAACGGAGCTGGAATTGGTCTATTACTCATGGCTCATCCACAGCCCTGATACAAAGGAAATATACATTTTTAGTTGGAGCTACATTCGGAAAGATGTAGAAGAATATTTCTTTTCTTCGAATGAGTTTGTGATAGCATTTGCAATCCTATGAACTTACTGCATAGCTTCGGAATCCAAATTGATGGTCTGGTATAATCGATCTTCCAGGCCTAGAGTCAGATTATTTAATACAGTTTTTTAAAAAGCTTTGAGATGGTTGGCAGCATACTTATTGGGCGATGCCCATTTGGTCTTAACGGCCGATTGGAATTAACTGCCTTCGCGGTTGGCTTCAATATTCGAGAGTTCACTTAAATATTTGTGGATGCCTTGGTTTTGTCCTTTCATTAAAGCTAATTTTAAAATTTTTCGCGTTTCTGGGACAAGATACCACGTGGAATTAGCTTTTTCTGCTGATCAGCTGGTATGCCGTGTGAAATATTTGGACAACAAATTTTTTTGACTATAGACTCCTAAATTTATTCCATTTAGAATGCTGTTTGTATAGGATGTTTCGGATCATCTGTCTTTATAGAACATACGTTACTATTCTTGGAAGATCAGGAATTTCCTTTTTATCCAAACCTGGTAAGTAATTCTAGCCCGGTCCTCTATAACAGCATATAGATGGCTACCCTTGGGTGATGTTAGTCTTGCTCCCCATAGTGAGTATGATTTGCGTTGGAATCGCGCCTTGCGTTGAATTTGGTATTCAATTGGATATTATAAACTTAAGAGATTTTTCCATTTTACCTATTCACACTATTGAACCAGTTACCTACTTTAAAAATACAAGTATATATGAAACTCATAAAAATCATGATTTGATATCCAGAAGCTGAAAAATGATAAAACTGCGAGTAAAGGTATGTGCAGAAATTTGTACACCACTAAGTTGCATTACAATTAGAATCCTCCAGACTGCCCATAGACATACGGTAACCCATTATGATCTTAAAGAGAGGCAACCTAAAGGAATGCAGGAATTAGAGAGGTATCTCACTTCTCAACAGTAAAGTAGATGGTACTAGTGATTATAACCGTTGAGAAAACTTCCCCATCTGTCAACCAACAACTCAGAATCACAAAAAATTAGGTTTGTGGGCAGAAAGGGGCCAAACTGATCATAGAACAGTCAAACTAACGAACTTTCAAAGTGAAATAAAGTGAACAATTCTTCAACTCACGAGGTGTCGGTCAAGGCCGCGTATATGATCTCCACTACTATTCATGATAACGCTTGATAACATCAATGGGGCCAACTAAAGCAACTCAATGATCTAGACTGCGCATATGACATTTGCCTGCTTACACATATACATGTAGCAGGAAGTATAGAAGCTGTCATCGAAGCTGTGCCGGAACAGAAACAGACGAAGAATGCATCTGTCGTGGAAAATAAACCAAAACTAGGATATTTCAACGTGTGTGTGTGTGAAAAAATTCTGTTGTATGGGTGTGACACACACATAAGATCATACAAACGCTACATGTGTAAACGAATGATAAGATCAAAAATAATGAGCTTCTACGACAAACAAACCCAACCGACATTGTATTGAAACCAACAAGGAAAGAAGAAAGAGGAATGATCTGGAAGAGAATGGTGCTAGCCGAAACGAAAGAACTCAGTCGAACAAGAGGAGGGCTAAAAACAATAGTCCCCATTAGAGTCAGAAGGTTAAGTCTACTGAATTGTCCCCACAAATGAAGTTATTGTTTTCACTCGAATAAACTAGATAACCTAGATAAACTAGATGAGATTTCTATATCATTCTCTCCGTCGACTTGATAACGCTGATATGCAACGTATGTTGACCATCACAGACCCAGTGAGACGGGTTAATTAAATCGTATATTGTCACAAATGTGGCAACGTTTCGGAAACACGTTTCATTTTAGCTCCGGGACGTTCAAGACTATTATAATCCCTGCATCGAAGACAAATTATTTCTTTTTTTATGTAAATCACGTTTTTGAAAAGGATATAACTTGTCTATCCTAATTCATTGAACTTATTATGTATATACGAAAGTCGAACAACACATTGCTAATTAAAATCCTTTACACCCTAATTCATTAGAAAATCAAATTTTCAGGACAAAAAAATCCTAACAATTTTTTTTTTATTATATTCCATCATCATTTTCATATTTCACATAATCCTTGTACAAAATCCTTAAAGCATATATTATGTATGTGTGTTCAGTATATAATACATTTCCCAATTCCTTAAGATATAGATAGATTCACCTTCTTCATCTTCTTATTTTCTATTTACCTAAAGAATCATTTTATATGTGTTTAGCCTTTTTCCATTTCCAAACACTGAAAAATAAATCAACCATTTCCAAAACCAAACATGGAACACACATAAGGTCATAAAAAAAATATATTTCCAGTGAGATGAGAAACGAGCCGAACCCGAACGAGTGAAAATATGCTTTTTTTTTGTTGTTGGCAAAAATTATAGAAAATCCCAAAGCCAAACCCATTAAAATCATCATCACATACAAACACAAATATTTATAAAAACTATAACTAAAAAAAAAAAAGGATATGAAAGTATAAAGTTTAAGATAAAATTGAAGAAAAAGGATAATTTAAGGATGTGGTGAAAAGGTATTATGTATGTATATAAACTTTGAGATAGATGCAGGTTTTTGCCTTAATTTAATTCCGAACTTTTTTTTCTCTCTGTATGTTTTTGACCGACAATCTTCGGGTCGGGATCACCTTAAGAAAAGCTTATGGGATTATCCCTATATATACATTCAGATATCTGTACGAGCGACAAAAAAAAGGATACACATACCAACCTTATACACGGGAGAGGAAAAAAGGAAAATTGAAAATAAAATTTTTGTATAGTTTCAAGATGGATGTGTTTGTGTGATGTCAGCATACATTAATGATGGATTTGTGTCAACGGTTTTATTTGGGAGGATGTATGTAGCCTTACCCGGCAACCGTGGGAGCTAGGATTCATTGGACTTATCATTTATTAGTCCGAAATCACACCTATTACAGAAATGAAACGCTTGACGTAATCAAGATTCTAGTCCTTAGTAAAGTCAGATGGAAGGAAAGCGGTGAAATAAATACAAGCAATGGGAAATATATGATATTCTCTGGTAGAGACGAGAGAATAGGCTTCTGCGACAAGCAAACCAAACAGATCTTGGAAAGAAACCAATAATAAAAGAAAGTCGGAAGACCAGTAATGATCTGGAAGTGAGCGGTGCTAGCCGAAATGCAGGAACTCACTCAGACAGTGAGAGAGGTCACATCAATAGTTCGCAATAGAGTCAGATAGTCTATAGTCTAGTGGATTATTTCCACGAATGAAATTTCAGTTTTCACTTTTTTCAGCAACGTCAAGCAACTAATTCTAGTGTTAGTACAAATTTAGGTGACTTTCTCAGCAGCCCACGGAGTTGGCTTGGTTTTATTGGGCTATTTATTCATTAGTCCGAAATCACACCTATTACAGAAACCTTAAGACAACCAGAAGTCGAAAAGAAAATTAATCGCTATTATATCGACCTTCTAGCCCTCAGAGAAATCAGATTGAAGGACAGCGAAAAAATAACAATTGGGTTAGTACAAATTTGGGTGACCTGACCATTATGACTTACCCAGGAGCCTTGTGAGCTAGATGGTATTCATGGGGCTAATCATTCATTAGTCCGAAATCACACCTCAAGGAGAGAAGGGAATGAAAATATCACATCGAGATTCTAGTCCTCGGTAAAGTCAAACTGAAGGTCAGCGAACCAATTACAAACCACAATAGCAGGATTGCACAGAAATAAAATCTAAATCGTACATGTGGGGAGTACAATAATGTCAAAATTAGAATAGATAACACCGACTACTGTTAAAAGAGACTCGTAGACATCTGAACCACTTCACTACCAGATGTCAGAACACAATGAGTCGGGTAGACATTGAAATCAACAACTGTGAAATATTCAAAGACCACTAGATTGAAAGCTACGGAATCAAGAAACATCGCCCATCTCCATAGATGGAAAAAGGGAACCTAACAGAAGAAGCCTACACCAAGACTGCCACAGGCAAAGCCTACATCAAGTACTTGGCTACCAAGAATACAATCCGAAAACATGAATTTTTGTTTGTCCTCCGTTACTCAGGCACAAGGAACATCTGCACCATTGGGCATAACTTCATACCAGCCAATAATGGTATGGAAGATGGGTCGGATCATAAATTTTAAACAGACTCGTAGGCTTCTGTACCACATCGGTTCATAGGTGGTAAACAAGAAATTTGTCACATCACTACAAGATGTCAGAACGTAATGAGAGGAACACGGAGATCACCAACTGGTAAAAGCAAAATTTCAAATCAAGTCAGCAGCTGGAAATTTAGCACAAACAGATTGAATTGGAATCAAGAAACATCCTCAATGAATTGGGGCATTTCCATTGATAGAAAAATGGAACCTACACTAAAAGCCTACATCAAGACTGCCACGGAACTACTTGGCTACCAAAAAGTAGAATCAGAAACATCTGAACCATTGCGCATAGTTCCATGCCAGCTTATAGTACTGAAATGGGAGATGGGTCGGCACAATATCGATTGTAATTAGAACACACCACCTTCCGCACCAACTGCGTCAGTTTTGAAAATTGAAGAATGTTGTCAACGTCTAAGCTCAAAATGTAACAAAACGCGGCAGATATAAACAAACACCCCGTCAAGTAAAGAAGATGCTTGGAATGATCCAAGGAAATGAACAAGATTATTGATCCGCAAATATGTAGAAAGCATCCTCAGAGCCTTCAGCAGCTCACTTCAAAACCATGCGAGTACTTCATACAAATATATATTACCTATAACTGATGATACCGGTAAAGTATAGCAGCATCGAACATCTCCAATAACGAAACTATCAACAGCCATCCACCAACGGAGCGGAAAGTTAAAAGTCCAATTGAAAAACGGAAGAACAATAAGGTTGCTGGACTAGACAGTCTGGCCTGCCAAAATATTTAAAGGAGATTAATCTTTAACTGCAATAATCCAAGAATTGGGTAATTCTGCCAGAATACCGAGGCAAATAGAAGAGAGGCTTGACAACTACTAACCTCAAGAAAGGTGACCTAAGAATATGCATAAATTGGTGAGTTATCTTAGTGAATAGATAACTCACCAATCAAGCGCGCCTTCTGTCTGTCTTTTTCTATCTTCTGCTCTCAAAAAAGGAGGATCTCTCTCTGTTTGAGAGCAGAATTCATAGCTCTCAAAGAGATGGTGAAAAATTTATTTTGCCTGCTGCTCGATCGGGATTCGAACCCGCTACCTCCTACTCTATAATTGCCGCAACTTTAACCATTTGGTGAGTAGGAACGCAAAATTTAGTGAGATTTGGAGACTTGAATAACGAGCTCGCTGAGTTCATCCTACGCTAAGGAAATCATTTAAGGTAGATGACAATGAAATGGAACCCGCAACGGGAAAGAAACGTATAAAGACCAACTTGGTAAAGCCAGCGAGTCCCCAACAGAGTGAGATTGCCCAGTCTAGTAGACGCCCTATGCTCTCAAAATTCACCATTATAAACAGAATTCATTTAATCAGATGAAACACGTATTGAAACAAATCTACCTTTTTGTCGGGGGGAGTACGGTGTACGACAACCCAAATTAAATTATTATATTTCCCCCAACCTCATCTACATATATATAGCTTCTTATCTCTACGAATCATTACGTTTTAATTTTTTTACCAGCACCAGAAGGCAGATCAAATATTTGCGGATCAATAATCTTGTTCATCCACATCGTGTAGTGGGCAACGAGCGTAAACATATACGGATCTTCTGATGATCGGCACTCGTCCGTACTATGGGTTAGAACAGCAATTAGTTTATTGTGAAACACGACTATAGCACCCGGTGCCATTTGACAATATTGCATGTCCGGATTTCGAGCGATACACAACGTTTCCGAATGTATCATATCCGTTCCGTACAGTGAACGACAAAGTGCCATCGACAAAATAACCGAATCGAATGCCCGGACATTTTTATGCGTTTCCTGGAATAAAATTATAAAAATTATAATCACCCTGTTATGGTGTATATATATGTATACGTACTTTTGGATCGCCCATATACCCGATCACCTTAACATTAACATATTTACAAATGAAATCCCAGTTCATTGGTATCTCGTTGATGTGGGTCGTAAAATCGAAAAAATTATACACCGATATTAGTGCAACATTGTTCCGATAGTCGTAGTTACTGTATTTGCTGTGTCGAAAAATCATTTTGATTGGATGCGTTTTGGCGAAACGCCAATTAGCCGAATCGATAATATCGTAGCCGGCACGAACAAAACCAGTCACGATTGTATTGCCCTCGATGTACAAACAACGCATGCTTGTCATTACATGATTTTCGGATACAATTGTGCCCGTACACTGTCTCGCTATTTCGCCATTCGATGTGATCGTTACACTGACGATAAACGGAAAATCAGCTAGTACTTCGGGATATTCTCGACTGTATGCAACTGATAGGTACATTGCGATGACGAGTGGCACAATTCGACAACATTTTATATTCATTTCTCGTTGTTGTTATAAATCGACAGTTGGACGAAGACTAAATAATGTATGTATGGATCGGGTTGTGTGGGCGACTAATGTGTTTATAGATTGCGTAATCAATTATTGATTCGATTTGGTTGCGTACATAAACTGGACCGATGTGGAACGGATTCAGCCATACACAAATACGTGACTAATATGGTTTGGAGTGCGTATTGTGATAACGATCGACCGCAAAAAATCCTAATTACTCGTGCCTACGTATGTATAACAAATATATAGATTTTTTATGGCCATGTGTCCCAGGTATATGGGAAAACTACGTGAGGGATGAAATTAGACTAAAATGAAAAATCATTTCAATCAATTTTTTTTGTGGGTGTTTTGGTTTCGTAAACCATCCAAAAAAATATCCTTATAAAATCCTGATAAGAAAATATGATTGAGGCTATGTTATTATTTGTCAAAAATGACATCACACAACATAAAAATAAAAATTTTACCGCAGGACAAAATATATTATCTAACATTCATCTTCATCTCTTCGGAAAAAGCGGTAGCTACGACTATATACAGCAACAAAACACTAAAAAAATAAAAAAAAACAACCATTTCTCATATTTGTATCCCTTTGAATACCCCACCACCTTCGATAGACAAAGAAAATAGACGAACATTGTATATAATCTACCCTAGCCAATCTACCCGTCTCGCTCTTTCTTCACACACATATCTATATAGTAACCAAGGATAATATAAAAATGAAAAACTAACCAGGATATTTATATTTTTATATCCCTTTTCCAATTTTACCACCCTTCAATCCCACCCATCTATACCACATATTTTTATATTCTGTTACAGTATATGTCGTTATCTTGTTAGGAAAAATAACAAACATGGTCAATGTGAAAAATGGAAAATTAAATTTCGAGAAAATCCCTTAAAAAAAATAAAATAGAAAATGGAATGGTGGATTTAACATTATTTTTGTTGTAGATGGAGTAGTGTTTGGGATATAGTTGAACCTGAGATCATAACATGTAAAATACGAAGATTCGGAGTGCCATCTACCTTAAAATGGTGAATATTTTTAATACATGGGTCAAACGTATATACAAACTCTTCCCTACCTCAAGAGGCCTAAAATAACTAAACACTCCAGGAAATCTTTGAAGGCTTCTGAATTCAGTGACATCTACCTTAAAATGTTAATTTTTTTTAAATACATGGTTTAAAAGTATTGTGAAAGTCCACATCTTTCCATTGACTAGTTAAAAGATTTGTTGACAGATGGTGCTCTAGTGTACAATTATATTTGATAATAGATGGCGCGTCAGTTAAAAGAAAGCAATACCCATTTATGACTGAGATATTATACGTATACAAGCTCCTCCTTACCTATAGAAGCCTTAAATCGATTGAGACTTCAAGAAAACATTGGAGGATTCTGGATTCAGTACCATCTACTTTAAAATGTTTGTAATTTTAAATACATGGCTAAAACGTATTATAAAAGTTCACATATTTCCAGTAACTAGTGAGAAGATTAGTTAACAGATAGTGCTCTAGGTGCAATTATATTTGATAAGAGAAAGTGCGTCAGTTACGAAAAAACAGAATCAATTTGAGACTGAGATATTATACGTATACAAGCGTTTCTTTACCTATAGATGCCTTAAATCCATTAAGACTTCAGGAAATATTGAAGGCTGCCGGATTCAGTACCATCTACTTTAAAATGTTAGAGTTTTTATTTAATACTTGCTCAAACGAATTATGAAAGTATAAATCTTGCCAGTGACTAGTGAGAAGGTTAGTTAACATTGTGCTCTAAAAAAAATAAAACCCATCCGTGACTGATATACTATACATATACTAGCTCCTCCTTACCTATAGATGCCTAAATGCACTTAATAGTCCAGGAAAACCTTGAAGATTTTGGGAGTAAGTACTATCAACTTTAAACTGTTAATTTTTTTTAATACATGGCTCAAACATATTAAAAACGCCCACATCTTTCCTTGTGACTAATGAGAAGTTTATTTACAGATGGTGCTCTAGGTGGAATTATATAAAAAACAAAAGCCATTTCTGACTGAAATATACATATACAAGATATTCCGTACCTATTGATGCCTAAAATCGATTAAAACTCCAGGAAAACCTACAAGGCTTTCGAATTCAGTGTCATCTAATTTAAAATGTTAAATTTATTTTAATACAGAGTCTCAAATGTATTATAAAAGTCCACATCTTCCAGGGACTAGTAAGAAGATTAGTTTACAGATGGTGCTCTAGGTGCAATTATGTTTTCTAAGAGATGGCGCGTCAGTCACAAAAAACAAAACCCATTTATGACTGGGATACTATACTTACAAGCTCCTCCCTACCTATAGATGCCTAAAGTTGATTAAGACTCCAGTTAAACCTGGAAGGCTTCCGGATTCAGTACCATCTACTTTAAAATATTAAGGGTTTTTAATACATGACCGAAACTTATTATAAAAGGTTAAGTCTAAGGATTTTTCCAGAGACTAGTGAGAAAATTAGTTAACAAATGGTGCTTCCGGATTCCGGATTCAGTACCATCTACCTTAAAATGTTAAAGTTTTTTTAATGCACGGTTGAAACGCATTATAAAAGTCCAAATCTCTCTAGAGACTGGTGAGAAGATTAGTTAACAGATGGTGCTCTAGATGCAATTATATTTGATAAGAGACTGAGATATATATACAAGCTCCTCCCTACCTATAGATACCTTAAAATCATAAATAGATTAAGACTCCAGAAAAATCTTGAAGTTTTTTGGATTCAGTGCCATCTACTTTAAAATGTGATTTTTTTAATACATCGCTCAAACGTTCACATCATTTCAGTGACTAGTGCATAGATATTTTAACAGATGGTGCACTAGGTACAATTATATTTGATAAGAGATGGCGCGTCACTTGGAAAAAAACAAAACCCATTTGAGACTGAGATAATTCACATATACGAACTCCTCTCTACCATTAGATGCCTAAAATATATTCAGACTCCAAGAGAACCTTGAAGACTTCACGATTCAGTACCGTCTACTTTAAAATACTAAGGTTTTTTAAAACATGACTAGTGAAAAGAATAGTCATGGATTGTGCTCTAGGTACAATTATATTTGATAAGAGATGGCGCGTAGTTAGAAAAAAAACCATTTGTGACTGAGGTACTATACATAATAAACAAGCTCCTCCCTATCCCTTAACGTCTAAAATCGCTTAAGACTCCAGAAAACTCTTGAAGGTATGCCATTTACGTATTATAACGTATTATAAAAGTTCATATCATTCCAGTGACTAGTGAGAATATAAGTTAACAGATAGTGCTCATGGTGCAATTATATTTGATAAGAGATGGCGTGTCAGTTACAAAAAAAAACAAAACCCTTTTGTGACTGAGATACTATTCATATACACGCTCCTCCCTACCTATAGATGCCTAAATTCGATTAAGACTCCAGGAAAACCTTGCTTCTGGGTTCAGTCACGATCGATGGTGAAAAATCCTTTTTTACATCTTGACTGAATCGGAATTCGAACCCGTTACTTCCCGCTCCAACTGCCGCAGCTTTAACCACTGCGCCACCTGGGCGGTCCCCATTTGTACCTAAGCTACTATACACATACGAGCTCTTCTCTACATATAGATGCCTAAAATCGATTAAGACTCCAGGAGAACCTTGAAGGCTTCACGATTCAGTACCGTCTACTTTAAAATATTAGGGTTTTTTAATACATGGTTGAAACTAATTATAAACGTCCACATTTTTTCAGTGACTACGGAGAAGAATAGTCATAGATGGTGCCTTAGGTACAATTATTGGCAGAATTGATCTGAGGTAATTCACTTTGTAACCCTTGGAAATTTCTTTAATGCTTCCTCAATCAGAATTCGTTCAAACTCTCCAAAATACGGTGAGCTTTACAACCAATACAGAATGGTAGCCGGTACCCTTGGCACCCTTTCCTTTTCCAGTAGCAACCCTGTTTGAAAAGTGACATGAATCTACTGTCAGTTTCCAGTTTATCAATGAACTATTGACTTTGTAAACCATTGATGCCAATGACTCTTCGTTGCATTACCACAATTTATTATAAACTTGTGCTAAGAAGTTGTCTCAAAATTTCAACCAATATATTTCTAGACCGGCCTATTTAACTGGTTCTTGGTCATGACTTGGTATGGCCCCACCAGCCCATATTTCCGATATAAATCCTATATAAATACTAGAGGCTCTGGTATTCAATTCCATATATATTTCACTTCTGGCGTCACTATCTACGTCTGATCTAGTCATCTTAAATGTGGGACTCTTAACTCTTTCATCACGTGATCTAAGTGAGAAGGTCTCATTTAGGATGGTCCTTAATGAACATTCCTTCATCTCTTTCTCTGTTACCAAAGATAAACCTGTAATTAGAGTATTTTGGAACCCAAGGTGGAAGGAACACACATCAGCCTCTATTTAGAGTGCTGTTCTGTTACAGCATTAACCTTTAAGTACTGGGGCCGGGAAGCTGGGCAGGCTGATATTCATAAAGGGAGTACAAGAAATGTACCCGAAGTGAAAAAACATCGAAGTACAGATCTTTCTGATGGATCGGTATGCTGTAATCTGGCTGGTGCCAGGTTATACTTGCTATTTTCTTTCACCCTTGGTTGGTACGCTGCTGTCATTCAGGCGGAAATTGCTGTTATTTTGAGAGCCGCATTCTATGCAAAGAAGATGTATTGTAACTAGGCAGTCTGAACAAAATTAGACTTCACTATCCCCGTTACATGGATATCGAAGGAAACATATTAACTGATAAATTGACCTGTTTGGATGCGGCATCCACTTTTGGTAGGATCTGAGTCCACTCTAGGAGTGATGTTATTATCTCTAAGGACAAATATCGACTGTCGTTTTGGTGGTCTGCGCTAGAAGATATTGACCTCATTTTTTGGCGCCAATATCCAAAATCTTATGGTAGACTTTGAAGATCTTGCTTTCTATATAGGCTTTCTATATGGTCACTCTGCCCATACCTTATTCCATTATCTTCGATAGCCGATCGGTTCCGAAACATCACATCAAAATAATCTCATCTCACCATTATCTCATTAAGTCATTATCATTTCTAGACATCAATCACACCCCAGATTGACCCCAAATCTAATACCAACAATAAGACAAAAACTGGATCAAACTGCATCCCATTACATACCGCACATAAATGACCACACGAATGAATAATCAAAAACATGGCACGCTTCACCAATATACAAATAAAAAACCAGATCACTTTGTCACGAGGTCATCTCGACAATAGCTATACAGCATCATCAAAACAAAATGATCATCGGACATAAAAAAAAGGGGGAAACGTATAGGAATCTCGACCAAAAATAATTCGACACGGGGTTATAAAATCATCAAAATATTTTTATTAACAATAATCGTCAGCATCCTATTGTGTGTAGGGACATTTACGGATAGAAAAACATGTTTACAGATTTGTGATGAATATATACGAGAATATTGATATTTGAGAAGAGGGTCCCGAGCATATATACCCAAAATGACCAATGAATATAAATTATCCCTTTATTATCCCTATATTTGGACTGTAATGTATGTGTGTGATATAACAGGTTTTATGATTTTCAATAATCTTATTAACGAGATGCTGATTTATGACATGGATGTTAATGGACCACATGAAGTCATCAATAAATGATTGAGGTTTTTTATTGTCGTTTTAAATTTGCCCGGTATTTTGTTGAAATGTTTTAAGGGACATAAGATTCTGGAAACCATTCAACTTTATGTTGACTTAGGGTGCGAGCACTTCCTGTGAAAAGTAGATCGGCCATGCAAAGGGTTAAGGGGGAAATCTCACTGAAGGTTTTAAGATTGTCAATAGATGTAATTCTAGATGACCAGAACTGTATGACAGTCGCTTTTACGTTTTAAATGGTGACTTATTGGTTAATGAGTCACCTGTGGTTCTTTTGACCAGTTCTGTTGAATCTAGGTGACAAAATGAACTGTGTCATTTCGCAGCCAATAGCGATTCACCTTCAGCTGCATCACCACGCGGTATTGAAAAATACAGATCTCATAAAAATTGTGTGGCGTTCGAAGTCTTAAGGATGTAATGTATATTGGACCTCCAGATGGTGACTACATCAGATAGTGTTCATCGAAGATATAGAGAAGATGTTTCGCCAAAACTATTATCAGGAGAGAAAATAAACATCAACTTACCTTGCCATTCGGGCACTACATAGACTGGCTGACGATGAGTTCCCTCAACATTCAGAGACTTGTCGCATTCTTATGTAGACGCGATTTTTATGTAGTTATCCTAACGGGCACTGACACCGTTGAAGAAACTCAACAACTGCAATCCCAACTATAGTCAAATTACTTCATAAAGGAAACGTAGAAGTGTAGAAGTAGGTAAAAGGTCTAGTCTGGGATAGCTCGCACCATCTTCCCATCAATTGCAAATAAATGTATAACAATATGAAGTGTGCCAAGCCATCCAGATACCGCGATACCTTAATTATGCATCGCACAACTGCAGTGTTGAGCTACAGCAAAATTACCATAAACGACCATAACCAGCCGACTACTCACGGCAAAAAAGTCCAATAAAGTTCAAACAAACCATCCCTCGCCTAGTGGTAGGTGGAGCATTGTTGTTAAACCGACTAGCACAACAAGGAATCAAGACCCTAGAAATGAACATTACCAACACAACCTTGTGAATCGTTTCCATGACGTGCATTCACAAACATCCTTAAAAAGAAAATCACTCACTGGACTGCCGATGGAACAGACCTAGGTTCCTTGCGAGATATCGAATGACATCACATTCAGTTCACATCTCAAAAAACTAACTAGCCAGTAATCAGTGGAATGGTAAATCAATAAATATTCATGTGTAAGTAAACTCATCCGAATAACAATCTACATATTAAGATGGTGGACCAAACACGGATGCCTAATATGGCAAGTGAATGGGACCACGCATTGTTACGTTTAGAAGTGGCCTTCGCAGAAGAACATTCATCACTTATCAATAAATCCCTTCCTGGACAAAAGCAACGTACTTCAGGGAGAAGGTAGACTGGAAAATTCTTAGCTCCCGTATAAAGAACAACAGCCGGTTATAACTTTATACAAGAGACACTTAACCGACTTGTTCCTGGATTGGGGTCATCGCCAAACATTATATGGGAGTGACTTTGGCGTATACTCGGAAACGCTTCTAGATCATCAGAGGGGTTCAAACAACTCAACAACTCCATCATTACATCCGATGCCAACGATTCAAGGTAAAAACATTATCATACCCTAGAGTGGCTTATGCAGGACCCATTAACATACAAATGAGCAACTTCACTCATTTATACAGTGACAATTGAATTTACTTTGTAAGGGCTAGTGCACTTTATTCCTCCTTCAGAACCACGCTTCGGGGACTGTGAGATGCAGGAGAAAAATCCACCAAAACTTATCTAACAATATGTATATAGGCGACACGAGGTCAATACTCGAGTAATTGACTACTTTACCAAACCAGATCGAAGTGTTGCTGAACGCCAGGCCACCCTGACCACACCATTGAGAATCCAGAATCGCAAAATATGTTAACACTTTAAACATGACTTCAAAAGTTCATTCTAACCACCCAGAAGGTCACATGATCACATCATCATATAAGTTTTAACAGTTTTGTGGCATCTCTACCACGTTGCTCATATTTTATTAATCTGTAGGATGGTCGCATCTTGATATTTTGAATGATGCACGAGTACATTATATCCGTCCCTTTGGCGCAGTGGATAGCGCGTTGGACTTCTAATCCAAAGGTCGTGGGTTCGATCCCCACAAGGGATGAATTTTTTATCTGATAAATTTTTGTCTCCGATTTGGATGGAATCTGACTCTGACATGCAGTACTACACAAAAATAAGCGCTGTGCTTTTTGATAAGCGCTGGCTCGAATCAGAATTTCAATAATCAATGTAATATCAAATGCATCGAGAAGAATGTAAACCTATAAATGCATCCACCATTTGGTAGGTTTTTCAGTCACAAGTGTTGCCTAGAACCGAAATTGGAGTATAAGCTTTTCATCGAGTTAAAAAAACTCCTCGGCTCACGTGGGATACGTACAATGGCTTTCAATCCACAAGCCAACGGAATAGTCAAAAACTTCCATCGACAGTTACGAGCTCCTCACGGCCAGAGGTTACTCGGAATACGAGCAACTGTGAAAGATTCAACAGTTGTAACTGATGAGATCATAGACCCACAGTAATTTAGAATAAAGCATATTGTAATTCGCTAGTACAGCCGCAACACGATTACACACAGTACATAGAAATGAGTCCGGTAGTATTTGCTTTTTGTATGGCTGAGGAGAGTCTCTTCAAAAATAGGTCTGACTGGTGACTTGTAAATTAAGAACGAACTGACGGTTTATTTGAATGATCGTGTTTTTTCTGATCCTGGATTTCCTATCGAGATGGATGGTGATGAGTTGTGGGAGGGCACATCATCTAATGGATCGAGTGTTCCGGTTTCTTTGTTGTTGCAGGTACTTGCAATGTACATGGTATGAAAGTATTGTTTGACTAACCGGACTGTTTATTTATGTGGGTGGTTTGATGGCAAGTTTGGATTTTTTTGGATTGTATGGATTGTAAGGAGTGTATGACGTGTTTCTTTAAAGGTAATGTGGGTGGAGGTAAGTGTTTTTTATACACAGAGGTAGTGTAGTGTGAAGGTTGTTGCCTTCATCTAGTAGGGAAGATACTTGAATGGATGGAGATAATAATTTTTAGGTTTAGGTTTGGATAGTGAAAATCCTTTATGGTAGACATGTATTCGAGAAGTTTCGAGGTTAGGTTAGTCAAGCGTACTAATTTATTGAGTTTACTTGATTTGGACCTCTGAGCCCTTCAGTGTTTTTTATGGATGGTTTTTGTTGTCTGGAATTGGAATTGAGAGTGCATCTGTCCATATTTTTCTGCATAGATGTATTATGAATTCCTAAGAATAAATCTATCTCGACCAGATTATAGTGACCGCAGATTGGATATAATTGGGTAAGGTGAATAGGATCAGCCTGGAATAGTAGTGGAATGTTAATTTTGCATGGGTAAGTCCTTGGTAATCTCAGGTCAAGTTAGTGGGTTGCCTGGGAAAATACAAATACCAGTTTACCAGGTGTCCCAATAAATGTTCAAATTAAGCTCAGTTAGCAATGCCGGATCTTTCTATTTCAAATGGTTTCTTTTGGCTGGGATGTTACAGTATCTCGCAAATTCCTAATTGATTCATGCCAAATAGAAATTTCCTGTTACTCCAATCGTGAATATGAATTGGGCTGGATTGCTGAGTTCCATTATTGCATCAAAGGATGCATACGAAACCCGAATTATAGAGGGGAACGAACTAATCGACATTCACACCGCTGATCAAATATTTGAACTAACACAATCGGATAACATGTTGTCACAATCGGATAACAGTTTCAATGAACGTAACCCAAATCGATTTTGTTTCTTATTTCAGATAAACAGAATCTTATAATTGGCAGGTTTATCATGTGAACGCTATTTGAACTCAAATCTCTATACATACGAGTACATATTGTATTGTTTGCACTCTAATCTTGTTATTCGATAAAGAGTCGAGCGTGATTGGCATTTCGAAGTATAGTAATAAAATTATTGACTTTACGTTCGTGGTATGTAAAGCAATGACCGACATCAATAAATCGTCTCTATATACGGTATTGAGTTACCTAAAGAATGGGGTAATCTTGATAGTCGACGAAAAAAAAAAATCCAAAATCGCGCGCATTTCCAAAACAATAAGATGATCATTTTCATCTGAAAGGAGTTTATTTGTCTTTTTGATGTTTTTTTATTTTCTTGTGTATCCGGATTACACTGGGGGTGTCGTTTTTCGTCAATAAAAATAACAAAACGAGTTAACACAAACAACACAAATAAAAAGGATGAACGAAACGAATTTTCCAATCGGATTATTATATAAATATACTCGTATGAACCAAATTGTGGTTGAATTAGCCAATTTTGGGAAATTGGTGCGTGAGAAGATTAGATTCATATACGGGTCGATATTATGACCTGTTCTGTGTGTGTGCCCCCGTAAATATCATCACTAAACGTATCAATCATATACCAACATTTCACCCCATACTATACGAGTTGTATAAATAATCCGCCGCGATAATCAATACGACAGACATAACAAACAAACATGAAATTTATTAATCCTAATTTACCAACGTACCGTCAACATCCCGATGTATCATTCACTCGTATTATTAACCATAAAAGTTATTTACTTTTTTTCCCAATTTTATTTTATATTTGTCGTATATTTTCGAACAAAAACATCATTTTTCTCACAAAAAACATAAATAAATCGTAAATAAAGTGCCAATAACGCACTCTGTAATAATTAGACACTTCAAATGTCAATTTTTTATCATAACAACAAACAACCCCTTGGTATTGATATTTCACATTATTCTCGTTAAAAAAAAAAAGTTTTATTTTTGTTTCCAAATTTACGGAAATTTTAGGGGCGGCTTGAAATCGATATGGGTCGTTTTTTTTTTGGAAAAAGCAGCAAAATCAAATTTTTGTTGAATAAACACCGTGCAATTGTATATATAGAAGGGATGTTAACTATATTGAAAATTAAAACACCTGATTAGCAAAATGAGGATACTTTTTTATGAGCTTGTTCGAAATACGAAGGGAGGTAATTGGAATCAAATGCATGGAAAATTATTTTGAAAGTATTAATTTATTGACTATAATTGAGACTGTTTCTAAAATCGATACTTGTCATCTTAAATAAATCATGTCACCAAGATACATGAAAAAATTAGATCCCACAAATCAAAATATACATTTGGAATCTAAACGAGTGTGGAACCTAAGTTTATAGTTATCAATACTATAATTTTGTGAAAATTATAGGAAACATGAAGATTACGTTCCACCAATAAATTTTGCTCTACGGAATACAAAATAAAATTGTGGAACCTAATTTGGATGAAAAAGTTTAATATTTTATGTTCAAGATGATTTAACTCTATAGTTTTTTATCCACCATTATTCCCATAATAGTTTATTTGACAATGGTTCAATTGGTACGATTCGTATCGCCAATAATCATGTGGAATCTAAACATGAAAAACACCTTAAAACTAATTTAATTTTAGACTGTACATTAACTCGCGTTTGGTTCTTAGACAGTTAAGATGAAACCCCAGTATCTTAATTTGGACATGCCATAAAAGAGTGTGGAACCGAATTAATGGTTGTTGTTACTTTAATTTTTGTTTCTAAATCCAATTAAAGATAAAATATTTTTAAGGAAGGTAATTGGAATCAAATGTATGGGAAATTGTTTTGAACTTGTCATCTCTAGCACCATTGAAAGCACCTCACCGAGATACATGTTTGAAAAAATTAGGCTCCACAAATAAAAGTATGCATTTGGGAATCTAAAATAGTGTGGAACCTAATTTTATTTTTATCAAAATTCAAATAGGAGATATGCAGATTGGGTTGATTTATTAAATTTTGCTCCACGGATAACATAATCAAATTGTGGAATCTAATTTGAAAAAAGCGAATTTATGGTAAATTCTTAAGTAAGATAGTATGTGGACTCTATGTAATTTATTTATGCTAATTTATTTAAAGGTTTCTAATTTAATATAAATTAACAAGAGCTTTTAATGGAAACATTTTTTCTTATTTATCAATTCACTAAAGTAAGATAGATATTTCTAATAACTTTATTCAAACTATGGAAGCTAATTTTTTTGATCAAATTAAAAAACAGTTTACAACTAACAATTACTTATTTTAGTGGACGGAGTACTTTGACAATACGGACAATTTCAAAAACCGATACTTGTTATCTTGAAAACCATTCGAATCCTCACCGAGATACTTGGTTGAAAAAATTAGGTTCCAGAAATAAAAGTATTAAATTGGAATCTACACGAGTGTGGAACCTAATTGTATTGTTATTAGTAGATGAATTTTAGTGAAAATTCAAATAGGAGACCAAAAATTGGATTTCTTTATCGAATTTTGATCCACGAATACATAATACAATTGTGGAACCTAATTTAGATAAAAAGGTTAAATAGTTCTCGTTCAAGATTATTTCACTCGAGATTTTTTTATCCAATATTATTCCCATAATAGTTTATTTGACAGTGGAAAATATTCCAATTTTACGGTTGTATTGCCAATAGTCATGTGGAATCTAAACGAATGGATACAACACTTTACGACTGATTTAATTTTTGAATGTAAAGTAACAAGATATTGATTTACAGGCAGTTTTGGGGAAAACCCAGTGTTTAAATTTCTACCTTTGCATGTGGACCCTATTTATAAATTTAGTAGCTTAAATACTAGTTGAATTCTTATTTGTCACTATTTTATATAAGCAAGCAATTTCTTTCTAGTTATGCGTATTTGAGTAATTTAGTTTCCAGCCAAACCGATTAAAAATAAATAAGTTTTCATTTCGGACATGCCATAAGATAGTGTGGAACCTAATTAAAAGATATTTGTATATTAATTTTGGTTTCAAAATCCAATGACAGATACGAGATTTGGTTCCTTTATTGTATTTTACTTGCTCCAAATCAAATAATAAATAGTGGAACCTAATTTGCAAAAATTTGTTTTCAGTAAACATCTGGAATGAATATGAAAAGATATCTTTTTGCATTGTTTAGCAAATAAGAAACAAATGGCAAATGCGGGGTTAACATCGTTTCTAAGACTTCTCTAAAACAGTGGAAGCTAATTATTTTTGATGGAGTTGTCAGAAAATATAAAAATTAAAACGAGCGATATTTGTTTTATTTATTTTGTGGAATCTATTTTGGTTGAAATTTGGAGATAGGTGAGTTCTTAGTTAAGGTAAGAAAATGTATAGCTTTTGTTACCAGATTTATATAAATTTGATACAATAGAGAAGGAGATATTTAGTTTTATTAGTCAAATCTTCAATTATTGACAGTAAATAACCATGTGGAAGCTAAACAAATGGAAGCAGTACTTAACAAATGATTCAGTTTTTGGGATATAAATACAATTAAAAACTATTAGGTTGTTGATAGAGGTAAGAAACTTAAAAAAAATTGGAATCTATTGTATTTTAACTGTGGAACCTAAAACTATTACTTGTGTTTTTTGTTATATGGTGTAATAATGATATTTTCATCTACCAAAATTGAATTTGGTTTAAAAATTAGCATGAAGTATTTTATGTTTAAATTGTGGAACGTAATTATTGAAATAAGTTTTACTTTTACAGACACTAAATAAATGTATTACTAAATACAAACTAATCTCATTGGACATAAAATCAACCAAATTAACGAGTACGGATTTGAATCTGTCTAATGTTGCATAAACATTGTGGGACGTAATTTAGGTAAAAATTGAAGTATCGGAAAATCTTTGTGAATTAGCGCCAAATTCTGTTGGGAGGTCTGTTGGATTGTATGTTAGAGAGGTCAACGTATAATTTAACATCTTTGAACTGTAAAACATTTATAAAAGATGACTGCCGTTTGAACTTGTTCTGGCCATTACTGATAGATGAAACCTAACCTTGGCACGAGAGCAAAATATCAATAACAAAGTAGATAATTAATGAAGCTTATATGAAATAGCTCAGGAAGACACAGTATATGATCACGTATTTCTAAAATTATCGTTTACTATTGTTTGGCTGCTTCCAGCCAAACCTCTTGTTGGCTTAATATAGCAAACCGATTAGAGATCAATAACCAGTTTTGTACCCCAATTCTGTCTATTGTGGTAAATCAAGATTTATAATTCTTAAAGTGTCTGTTGGGGTACAGCCGTAATAACTCGAAAATGTTCGAGACCTTGTTAAAGTCAGGCAGATTGTACTTTAATCCCAAGTTGAGTTTGTTGTATTCGTCGAAGTACTTCCGAATTAGATAATTATGGACTTTTGTTCAATAAATGAGAAAACGCTTCTCGAACCTTTTATCTCAACTTTTACAATTTATTTTTAATTTTATAATTACAATTTTGCATATTCTATTTTTTATTGATTTAATGCTAACACTTTGATATTTGTGACGAGAATGATTTTGAAAAACATTTCTCAAATCTAAGTAAATGTCAATTTCGAAAACCCCAGTAAATTTAAATTGCCTCATTAACAAAAATTCAATATGAAATTACTTGGCTTAATGGATTTTTCGATCATGAACTGTTATCATGTAAACTTAACTTAAGTACTAAAAAATTTAAGTAGAATGTACCACTTATAATCTATACAGGTATATATTCGTCTACTGATTGGAATCCATCTACTATCAATACAAATGCAAAGTGACGTTTGCCAATTTGTTTATGTACAAATTTTAAAGTTAATTAGTGCAGTGGATTCCAACTTTAGTGAATATTTATCCGTGTTTTCTTGGCATTCTAAAGTGGCCGATGGATTGTTGGATCAAAGTTAAGGACAAACATTTACTACATACAATTTCTTAAATTACTAATTATTTCTTTTCTTTTCAGCTACTGAACATACACCCGCCCTTGAACTGTCAAGTTCAAAGATTGGAAAGTTATAGATGAAACTTGAGTGATGTATTGATGCTTTATTTTATAATTCATTATGTGGTTAGTGTTGTGTTTTATTTGAAGTATATTTAGAAGCTATGTCTTGTTTTATTCATCAAGAGAATTCTTCTGTGAAATTGGCAACAGACATGACTTGTGAATGGGTCGTTTAAATTCGCTGTTGTGCGTTTTCAGCGTGACTACTCTGACTAGCCCGTCGGAGCCGGGATGAAGCTGTATAACCTTGCCCAGCAGCCATTGATTGACAGGAAGGTTTTTATCCTTGATTAATACGACGTCATCTAATTGTAAGGGTGATGCTCTACTTCGCCATTTGGTACGTTGCTGCAATGATGTTAAATATTCAACGTACCACCTTTTCCAAAAATTTTGGCTCATTTGTTGAACCATTTGCCAACGATTTAGATATGATTGGTTCAAATGAGTGATGTCAAGCTCAGGAATTTTAGTGCATGGATGCCCGATCAGGAAATGTGATGGTGTGAGTGGATCGACCTCTGTATCGTTGATGGCACATAAAGGTCGGGAATTTAGTATTCCCTCTATTTCTGCCAGTAGAGTATTCATTTCTTCTGAAGTTAAAATATTTGCCCCTATTACTCGTTTTATATGGAATTTGGTCGATTTTATCGCCGCCTCCCAAAGACCTCCGAAATGTGGAGAATTAGGAGGAATGAAATGCCATGTGATGCGACATCTGGAAACATAATCAGAAATATTATTTGAACCCTTAATAAGTTTGGTGAACATTTCTTGAAGTTTGCTATCGGCACCAATGAAATTACTGCCATTATCGCTGTGAAGCTCACGACAAACTCCCCGCCGCGCAGTGAACCTTTTAAGGGCTCCCAGGAAGGCGTCACTGGACAGATCACTGACTAGTTCTAGGTGGATCGCTTTTGTACTGAAGCATACGAATAAGCATATGTATGCCTTATATGTTTTTTGTCCACGTCCCTTTGCCAGATGAATTGAAATGGGCCCTGCATAATCCACACCAGTTTTCAGGAAAGGTCGTATTAATTCGACTCGTGCGCTAGGTAGACTGCCCATTAGTTGTTCTTGAAGATCCGCTTTAAACTTTGTACATATGACACATTTTCGGATAACATCTTTCGCCTTTATTTTTCCATTCGGTACCCAATATTCCTGACGCGTGATGGATAAAAGAAGTGATGGACCTGCGTGCTTATTGTCTATATGAACATCACGAAGAATCAGCTGCGTAATTGTCGACTTTGGATGAATGATGATTGGATGCTTCGTGGAATATGGAACTATAATATTGTGCAGCCTTCCTCCAACTCGAAGTAGTCCGAAGTCATCTAGAAAGGGATCTAATGACTTGAGACTGCTGGTTCTGCTGATTTCTCGTTTGGACTGTAGTGCTACTATCTCGTCCTTGTAAAATTGGTTTTGTTCGTAGATACAAATTATGTGTAAGACGTGAAATAGTTCTTCCCGCCGCAGATAAATGCCACTGACTCTAGAACCCTTAGTTTTTCTAGCATTGCCAATAAATCGCAGAATGTAGCACATAACTCTCTGCAGTCTCCGGAATGATGAGTACTTGCGAATTGTTTCGTCAAACCATTCATTGGGCTTGGTGCACGTAAGCGTGAATGCGGTTGTTTTGTTTGATTTTTCTTCGAAGTGTCCATAGTTTCTCAACTGAGGTGGCCATAACTCCGGAGGTTGGACTAACCAATTTGGTCCATTCCACCACAGTGCATGTAACTTGAGCTCGTTAGGAGATAAACCACGAGAGGCGCAGTCCGCTGGGTTGTCGGCCGAAGGAACATGCTTCCAAATACTTCTGGGTAGCGTAGTAATTATCTCGGAGGTGCGATTTCCCACAAAGGTACTCCATCGCCTAGGATGACTTCCAAGCCAATCCAGTACAATTTGAGAATCTGTCCACGCGTGTAACTGTTTGTTATCCTGGTTTGACTCTTTCTGTACAACTTTAATGAGATTTGCGAGCAAGACTGCTGCACACAGTTCAAGGCGAGGGAGTGTTTGTTGCTTGATTGGCGCTACCTTTGTCTTGGCAGATACCAGTTTAACCTGCTTTTCCCCATTTGGTTGGATTATCAGGAAATATACCACAGCTGCATAAGCCGACTGGCTTGCATCGCAGAAGCCATGTATATGAATTGTAGAACCCGTCATAGTACTGATGAATCTAGGGATAGAAATATTATTAATGGACTTTAAATTATTTCTTAATTTGCTCCATATGACGTGCTTGTCAGCTGGGAGAGGATCATCCCACTCTAGATTGTCTCCCCAAAGCATCTGCAGAAAAATTTTGAAGGCTATAACCACAGGTGCTAACCAACCTAGAGGATCAAACAATCTACTGGCTTCGGATCTACTGGCTTCGGATAAGACGGTCCTTTTTGTGAATTTCGTGGAATCGGGAACCTGAGCTGTGAATGTGAAGTTGTCTGTTTTGGGATTCCAGTTGATCCCCAAAACTTTGACAGATTCCGTGTGCTGCTGATTGTGGTCCTGAATTTCCTTGTTGTCTGCTTCTTGATGTTCGTGTGGAATGTTGCGCAATAGTCCACTACTATTGGATTTCCACTTCCTGAGGTGGAGTCCGTAGGCACTTAAACATTCCGTAACCTTTTGTTTGAGTTGCAGTGTCTCGTTTTCACTATCAGCTCCAGTCATAATGTCGTCGACGTAGACATCCTTTGATATGACTTGAGATGCATGTGGTGACGCATTTTTGTTGTCATCTGCTATTTTCTTTAAGGCTCTAGTGGCCAGAAATGAAGCCGACGCTAGGCCATAGGTTACTGTTTGTAACTGGAAGTGACGAATAGGCTGTGATGGATCTGGCCGCCAAACGATTCTTTGGTATCGTGTGTCTTCAGGAGATATGGTGAATTGACGGTACATCTTCTCTACGTCTGCAGAAAATGCTATTCTGTGTTCCCTAAATCGCAGAATAATTGCATATAAGCTGGATTGTACTGTAGGGCCGACAGCCAAGCAATCATTTAGGGAGACACCCGTGCTGGACTTCGATGATCCATCAAAGACAACTCTCAGTTTGGTGTTGTTGTTTGTGGTTTTGAATACACCGTGATGAGGTAAATAAAAATGAGCCTCTGTTGACTTTGGTGGAGGTACTTCTACCATGTGATTTAGCTCCTGATACTCTGTCATAAAGTCACGATACAACTTTGCGTATGCGGTATCGCGGATTAAACGGCGCTCCACTCCCCTGAGCCTCTGAATTGCAGATGGCAACGAATCTCCTAAGTGGCTCGGTGACTTTTTGAAGGGAAGTTTCACAATTAATCGGCCTTCACAACTCCTCTTGACATTCTTCATAAAATGTTCTTCACAAATGGACTCTTCAGGCGAAAGTGTATTTGGTTGATCGTTTAGTGATTCGATTTCCCAAAATCTTCGTAGGCTTCGATCGATGTTCACCATTTCATTTTCTGGATTTGATAACGTTAGCATTGACACTACCTCCCTATCCCTGGAATAACCGGGTTGCCCTGATACTATCCAGCCGAAGATGGTATTTTGAAGTATAGGCTCCTTTGGGCTTGATCTAATTTGTCCGCTTTGGAGGATATTGAAAAAATGATCAGCTCCAATTAGTAAGTCAATATTACTCGTTTGATGGAACTGCGGATCGGCTAAGTTGATTCCAGCATAGGATTTTACATTGACGATTAAATTTTGCGGAGGAAGCTTGCCTGTAATTTTGGACATCACGAGAGCCTCTATTGCAAACTCAGGGAAAAGCTTGGGTTTGAGTGTTACGGTAACCAAGCCTTTCGACATTCCAGAGCTAGTTTGTCCCAACCCGCTAACGGAAACACGTGCGTTTCTCCTTTCTAGACGAAGGCGTTGTACACAGGATTCAGTTATGAAACTGGCCTGTGACCCAGAATCAAATAGAGCTCTACACTGTGTTATTCTCCCCGATTGATCGACTGCGTCTACTATTGCAGTGGGAAGTATTGCGCATATATTGCTATTTTGGGAATGAGCATTGATGACATCCGCGTTTGTTTTCTTCGTATCCTGTTTTGAATCACCTACAATTTCATCTTGATGCAATAGTGTATTGTGTTTTTTGCCGCATCTTTCACATCGACGTCTGTTTGTGCATTTGAATATGGGATGACTACTGCTTAGGCAATTGAAGCATCGATTAGTGCGCTTAGCAAACTGTTTCCGCTCATTTGGATTCAATGCCTGAAACTTTCGACATTGAAATATTGAATGGCCTTCATCTTGACACATGGCGCACTGATAATTGAATGACTTTAATGCTGCGTGACCACTAATCTCCTTCTCTATATCTTCAGACACGAAATGACCCCTTATTTCTGGTTTGGTAATTGATCGTTTGGACGATGAAATTAGGGATTCCAGAGTATCAATACGTCGGCTCAGAAATTTAAGAAATTCGGAGAATTCTGGACTAACTACGTCTGCTGAGTGCTCTGCCCATGCTGCCTTGGATTTGTCATCTAGTTTTTGAAGTAAAATATAAATCAGCCATGGGTCTCGGGTCTCACCTACGGTACCGAGTGCTTGAAGTCCTCGGATTACTTCATCAGAGGTGTCCATCAAGCGTTTTATGTTTGCCGCAGTTGAATTGTGAATCGTGGGCTGCTCAACAAATGTTCTGATGAATGAGTTGATGATGTGTTTTTTTCTGTCGTATCGCTCTTTTAATTTGTTGAGCGCTCCAATATAATTTCCCTCAGTCACCGTGATATGACGCAGCAATACTGCGGCCTCACCTCGAAGAAGTCCTTTTAAGTATTGAAACTTTTGGACGGCATTCAAATTTGCTGACTCGTGAATGGTAGTGGTATACATATCAAAGAAGGATTGCCACTCGGAGTAGTCTCCGGAAAAAGAAGGTATATGTATTTTTGGCAACTTCACTTGTGACTGTTCACCAATCTGGGTTTCGTTGTTGGTGATATCCAAATTAATTACACCTTGGCTGAGGCCTTTGGAGCGAATCCATTTGTTGAGCGAAGAGATGGCAGTATAATAATTTTCCTCGTATGTTACATCACTTTCTTCAGTTGGATCGGCAGTGAAAATGCGAAGTTCAAGATCGGTGAATTCCTCCATAAGTTGGTCAACGCGACGTAAACGAACGGTCAGCTCGCCCAACTCGGTGGCAGCGTGGTCTTGTTTAGCATATTTCACTAAATTAGTTAACTTAGCCTTATTGGTGCTTCTTTGCTTTTTTAGAGCTGCAAGATTTGGCTCAGTCATCGCGTATTAATTCACTTTTTTTTTTTTTTTTATATATATATGTATAAATGTTCGTAATTCGTTACTGAGAGCTTTGAAAAATGAAAAGCCAATATTCACGCGGTAATGGCACTATGATAAACTTTAGATTGAGCACTAGTTTTAATTCAATTCATTCACAAATTCAAAAAAAAAAATATATAAAATGTTGCTTAGTTCAAACACTTAAATTGTAATTAAATTGTTCAAAGAAAATAGCCGAAAGTTTTTAAGTTTATAATGCTTTATTTTAATTGCAAAAATATTTATCAAAATGGCTACTTATCTGACCACGCGGCTAAATCGCCTTATCTCAACAATGGATGCTATAATCAGCGTTGATTTCCGGCTCAATTAATGAATTGTGTACTTCTCGTTGAATGACGATGTTATTTGATGATATTATGCGGATGATTCTCAGAAAAATCCGGCTCGAAGGACCATTATGTTGGGGTACAGCCGTAATAACTCGAAAATGTTCGAGACCTTGTTAAAGTCAGGCAGATTGTACTTTAATCCCAAGTTGAGTTTGTTGTATTCGTCGAAGTACTTCCGAATTAGATAATTATGGACTTTTGTTCAATAAATGAGAAAACGCTTCTCGAACCTTTTATCTCAACTTTTACAATTTATTTTTAATTTTATAATTACAATTTTGCATATTCTATTTTTTATTGATTTAATGCTAACACTTTGATATTTGTGACGAGAATGATTTTGAAAAACATTTCTCAAATCTAAGTAAATGTCAATTTCGAAAACCCCAGTAAATTTAAATTGCCTCATTAACAAAAATTCAATATGAAATTACTTGGCTTAATGGATTTTTCGATCATGAACTGTTATCATGTAAACTTAACTTAAGTACTAAAAAATTTAAGTAGAATGTACCACTTATAATCTATACAGGTATATATTCGTCTACTGATTGGAATCCATCTACTATCAATACAAATGCAAAGTGACGTTTGCCAATTTGTTTATGTACAAATTTTAAAGTTAATTAGTGCAGTGGATTCCAACTTTAGTGAATATTTATCCGTGTTTTCTTGGCATTCTAAAGTGGCCGATGGATTGTTGGATCAAAGTTAAGGACAAACATTTACTACATACAATTTCTTAAATTACTAATTATTTCTTTTCTTTTCAGCTACTGAACAGTGTCGACTCAATTCACATTACCTGTCGGAACCTTCATTGAGGAGTGGTTCTAGTATAAATGGTTGGCTGGAGATGATTATTGTCCTAAATTTAAACGGAAAACACTTGACGAACCTTTTTTAAATGATGGAATCTCTTTGAACTGACACAGGAACGCAATTGAGACTAAAACCATTGTTGAACTTATGAAACTCTTCAGTTTAGATCGAATCAAGCGACTGTGGATGATATGATCCGCATGCAAATGTCGTGGCTGAACGCTTACTTTATTTCTAAAAGCAAAACATTGATATTTGTAAGTTTCGAACATGTTACTTGATCTAGGTAAAACCGTCTTTGCGGCTTCACCAACTGAGACATTTATTGAAATTCAAATAAGCGTTTTGTCGAACAGGCTAAGTCAGAGTTCAACAACATATGCATAAGTTCTAATTTTGATTTGTTTGAAAACCCAATGAATAACAGGTCTTGAACCTGACCAAATAAAGGAAATATATGGTTTGCTATTTTCTGTTAAAACACGATGGAAGACGATTTTTATAGCTCATTATCAACATCTTTTTGGCTAATCGAGGTTGCGAATATATCAAAAAGCTTTGATAGTTATTGGAAGTGGCAAAGGCTGCTTCCTAGTTTTCTGTTATAGTCTATTTCGTTTAGGTGGTGTAAGAGTATTATTTAGTATTTATAAGTCTTGGGCCATTTCACTTGCGTGTCATCCTTCTTTCTCGAAGGAAGATTCTTTTGGTTCTGCAGGTCTTTCAAAAAGAGTTATCACGAACACCAATTTGGTTAGTTGTATTAAGCAAAACTTATAAACCCACAGATCAAAATATGGTCTGCCTCCGTAGGGGGAGGAGTAACCTGTTCACTTACTGGTATACCACCTTAGATATTACTACCGTTTGACTTCCTTCTGGGAACCCTTGTTAATAATTATAAGTCAGGAAATTAGAATTGATTTTAGTTCAAAATTCTGTGTCTTATTACGTCACGCTACATAGTATGTATTTATGTTTTGGTGCGAGAAGTGAGAAACACAAATCCTCAATCGTAAAAAATCGAAAAACAAAAAATTACATATAATTCCATTTCAATATCTTTTACCTAATACCTACCTACAGCATATACATATAATATATACATATATGTATATCTTACAACAACATCACGAACCAAACGAAACCAAGAATAAACGACAAGATATCCTTAATCCTATATTATTCTTATTTCGTCCTATCACATAAAAATAAAAACCAAGAAAATAATAATAATAAAAATTTTAATACAGTCGAAAAAAAAGTATTCGATGACGATCACCACCCCCTCTAACATACACCCCTTATGATTCCTCAACCCCATTATCATCATCACCATCATAACCGTAATCATCGTCATCGATTTGAAAAACTTTCGAAAAGAAAAAAATCTTTTTAAAATAACAAACAAACACACGTATATGAACCTGTGTGTTTTTGGTACAAGAAAAATGATGATAAGTCCTGCACACGTTACAACTTTATATATTTTTTCTTATATATTTAAGGTTTTCTTCTTAAAGGAATAACGTATATATGTATACGATATTATCCTTGCTCCTAGTGCATAACTGTTATCCCAACGTAATGCTAACCATCGAAGTCAAACCAAGCAACCAAACATAAATTTATATACATACATACATATTCGAACAACAACATCGAGATGGCTGGTGGAATGAATACGAATTACCCGTACCCGAATATCGGAAGAAGAAATAATATTAAAAAAGGATAAAAATGGAATATAATTCGAGGATATCAAAATCGACCAACTATAAATTTAAAATAAGTTTTTTTTCCTCGTTGCCTTTCACTCCTTACATAAAATATCCTTAAAAAACAGTTTTTTCTCTTTGTGTGTGTGCGTCCTGGAAAGTAAATTTTATTTTCGACTTTTCCGGTGTTGGGGGAGACTTTTTATATATTACAGGATATTTGGCAAATATAAAATTTGGATGTGAGCTTTTGGTGAGCTTTTAGAGTAATAATGCATTTGGTGCACGAAAGCTCGACTTTTTATTTAGTTGTAAATGGGTTGTATCAATAAATGGAGATTTTGTCCGAGAACAGACCTTGAGTCACGAAAATATGAAAATTAATTAGTGTGAAATCCACATTTAGGCGAAACTAGATAGTCTGGACTCCATAGCCTATCGTAACACTCGTTTCTGTATGGTGTGCTGCTCATATTTATGCAGAAGTCAGAGATGTGGGATGTCTTGACCGGGTCTGTGAATTTGAATGATCCACAATAGCATGAACAATCTTCCCCTGGTGAAAACTGTTAAGTAGGAATATACTGAGGCTAATTGTTCACTGATTAGGCAGTTAACAACACAAGTTACTAATCTCTGATATGCAGTTTCTGAATACCAAGCGATCTCCAGTTTTAATTATTTTCTCTCTAGTTCTCTTTCACAGGTTTGATTGCTGTAACGATGACTCTAGCATTCTATCTCCTGTGGAGATATCTAACGATTAGCGGATTGGCACTGAATTATGTCGCTAACCGACAAACCGGTTGGTGGAGTGAAAATTGCTATTAATCATACTCTTGGAGAATAGCCTACAGAGGGAAGCTTCCTTTTCAGCTGAAAATAAGGTGCGCTGAGTAGTAAAAGTGGTGAGGTCAGGTAGAATGTATAATCACATCATCCTTATATAAAAGCCATGGGAAGCCAACAATATAGCTAGAGGACTGTCAGTAGCTGTGTGGAAGTTAATTTGAGGTAACGGTATAGTAGCGACCCTAGTGTGGTTATTTTTGCGAGCTTGCCCTACTGGTTTCTAATTCCAGAATTCATTACCAAGGTTTTAATTGTAGTAATGGTGCAAAAGGTCGGCTTTTAAAATAGTGGAAAGAGGGTTCTATAAATTAATGGAGATTTTCCGAGAACAGCTCTTGTGTAACACAAAAGACAAATTTTGATTTCCTGGAGGGTGGTCTGGACCTTGTCTGTATCTCTGAATGATCCACTATTGTATGAATTACCTTTCGTGGTGACCACTGTTAAGAAGAAATACACTCAGGATAACTGTACATTGATGAAGAAGTTAACATCCCTAGGTTACTTATTCCTAACTGTTGGTGGAGCGGAAAACGCGAATACGAACTTTTTGCAGAAAATCCTGCAGAGGATAATATTCCTTCCTCTGTTAAAAATAAGGAGCGGTATGTATTAAAGTGGTGGATTCAGGACGGTATAAAACTAATGACATCATCCTTCATCATACAGAAGACAGTTGGCAATATAATTAGAGGACTATTACGCTAGTAGCAACCCGAAAGCGATTATTGGATATTTCGCGGATTAACTATAGTTTCAAATTCCAGAATTCACTACCAGGGTCTTGATTGTTGTCATGGCTTGGATGAATTGAAAAGAAGGCAGTTGAGTTAATCAACCTCTGAAATGCTATCTGGAAAGAAGTCAGAACCTAACTTCAGCTTGTTCTGTCTGTTGAGATATGGCTGCTACGACGTATAGTAACGGCTCAAAAGTTGCAAATTCAAAGCTCTGTGAAAAGAAGGAAACTCATCATATATCCTCCATGATGGAACGGGAAGCGTGAGGTACTTAAGACGAAAACGAGAAGATTTCAATAAGTTTAATGTTCTGTTGAAAAGTCATATTGTTTTCTTATTAAGTACATAAAAAACATATGTAAGGGAATCGATGAGCTGCTCGCGGCAATCAAGCTTAAAAAGGCGTGCTCAAAGTATCATACAACTGAAATAGACAATAGGCATTATTCAAAAGTCGGATGAAATTTTTACAAAGAACCGGGGAACTGTATGGGTTATTCTTCTCAAACAAACTTTCTATGATATTCAGTGAGTTTGCACCATTGAGATGACAGAGATCTACTGAGTCAGGTAAAATTTGAATGTAACGTGGGTCGTTGAATGGCACATAGACTCAATTCTCCAAGGCCGTCAAATATCTAAGGGTAATACTAGATCAACAACTGACTTGGACATTTCACCACTGTCTATAATAATTGATTAGGTGCTCTCTGGGCCTTTCAAGAGGTCAATGGTACTGTGGGTGACGGGCCATAGCAATTTTTGAAAATGAGGCCACTGAGGAGGTGGAGGTACTGCGGGTACTTGATTACGTACGTCATCCTACGAAACGTTAAGCGATAGGGTAGGTAAAGGTTAGGCGAAGTAACAAAACATTTGCTGGAGGTAGAGTTTCATCCTAGATCTATATAATCACTCGTGGTACTAGTATGAAAGAGCATATTCAGAAAGATAGCCTTGCCATTTCTGACACTAATAGGTATAAATAGTTCTATCATTGGACAGATAAATAGGTTTGTACCTTTTTTGAAAGTAGGTAGTAAATGCTTTAGTACTCGCTTACATATAATATGGACTAGATAATACGAAAACCTTTTGTGACCAGATGAGTAAAGCTCAGAAAACTTTTAGATTTACCGTTTATTTGGCAAACTCAACGACCACTGTGGATAGTCCTGGACAAAGTAGATTTGTGAAAGATCTTCGTTTTCGAGAATTTCTTGGCAATAGCTGAGCTCTTTTATGGAATCAATTAAACCAGTTTCCTGGAGGGGTATGTGAACAGCTTCCGGTTAGCAACAATAATATTTTTATTACTATCTTAATATGTTGAACTGTTACAATCTTTGTCTTCGGGTAATCGACGTTTATATATGAGCAGTGTTTCCATGGTTCAGCCAGATTCTCTCGATTATTCTTACTTCACAAATTCATTCGAAACAATCGAAGGATCTGAACTACCTCATTTAATGTTCCTTGTTAAGCTACAATATTTATTCTCTTTCATTCATTATAGAATCCGAAGCCATAAAGCTTCTCGGAACTGGTAGTAAATGATCATCACATCAGAAATGTATATATTCGTAAGTTTAAGTATAATTCTTTGTATCTTGACATACCATTTGAGTTTAGGTTGCTGCTTAAACTGTTTCTTGTACTGATATCCCATTTCTCTTGTTTGAGGTTTAAATCCTCCGTTTCGAAGCACAGATTATGTATCGAAGTTGAATTCTGGTCCAATGTTCGCCTCTCAATTTGATCCATAAACCATTGCAGTGAAAATGACACATTTCAAAGAATTTGTTGTAATTACTACGGAACCAAAAGGAGAAATGGTAAGCCTCTCAACATGCGTACTGTAAGGGTAAATCGGTAGATACGGCCCTACATGCCTTGGTACGCACAATTGAGAAATCAATTCACTCAAAGGAGTATTGTATGGTAGCTTTTCTTGATATTGAGGGCGCCTTTAATAACGTTCAGACAGATGCAATCGTTCATGGAAGTGGAATCCTCCATAATCAAGTTGATCAGTCATATGCTGGGAAGCAGGACTGTAAACTCAGAGTTGGGGGAGGCAACCATAAGAAGCCGAGAGTCTTGTCCCCTCTTCTCTGGAACATGGTGAAATGGATTACTTCTGCAGTTAGAGAGGTATGGTATAGGTTGCCTACGCTGATGACGTGGCGATCATGGTATCAGGTAAATTTTTACCGACCATTAAGGAGGTATAATGCAGAATGCGCTTCTTATTATTACAAGATGGGCCAGTAAATGTAGATTGGAAGTCAATCCATCTAAGACTGAGCTGGTACTCTTCACTAATAAATATAAAATTCCGGCAGTTGGCCCACCTACCGTAAATGGCACTAAACTGGCCTTTACTGCTAAAGCGAGATTTCTATGGATGTAATCTTAGACAGTAAACTAAGCTGGAAACGGAACATCTTGGAGAGAATCAGCAAAGCTACGACGGCGATGTATTCGTGTAGGAGTGCAATAGGCAGACGTTGGGGTCTCAGACCGGAGCTGGTACATTGGCTCTACACTGCCATAGTAAGACCCGTTCTTATGTAAGGACTGAGTGTTTGGTGGTCAGCATTGGATAGAGTAACCTATAGAAAGAAGTTAAAGAAGGTGCAAAGGATGGCCTGTATGCTCATAAGCGGAGCACTGAGAACAACACCTACTTAGGCCCTAGAGGTCATGTTACACCTTCTTCCAGCAGATATCTATGGCAAACAGATGGCCTCTTACATAGCCACAAGACTAACGGCCGTATCTCAGTGGAAACACCTTCAGGTAGATCACTCGACAATAATTGGTTCGGTAAAGAAGGAAATGGTGAACCTTGATTATACTCCAATGCTAGATTTGAATCGCTCCAGGAAATTAATCTCTCTGGAGAGGAAAGATCTAAGAAGAATAGTACGAATATTAACGGGACACTGCCTTTTCGGTGAACATGCGAAAAGGCTGAGTCTAGAAACAAATGACTTCTGTAGAAGCTGTATGAACGAGGAGGAGGAAGAGACACTTGTTAACTTCCTGTGCTCCTGTCCTGCACTGGCACTAAGAAGGCATTTACACTTGGGTAGGTATGTAATGCACAACCTTTCAGATCTTGCAGATATTAAGGTGCGGGACATTTTACGCTACATTAGAAGCTCAGGATGATCTAATAGAGTGTGAAGGGTATAAGGGGACAGTAAGATCCTGTGGTATCACAACGGACCGGCAACGGTCTAAGTGTGCGTTAGGAGCCACTCTAACCTAACCTAACCGAACCTACCACGGAACCACATAACCTTATAAATGCCAATTAACACCGCAGTTACATGTAACCTTTCGATATCCGAATGTTGCAGATGGAAACTAATTTTGCCTAATTGAGGACTTTGTTCCTGTTAGAGGGTAAAATTCATGGTTGAGACACCAAACTGCGGATATCGGATCTATATAGCGGTACTTCCTCATTTTGACTAACAACAGCGTCAGGGCGTTAAAATCCAACTCCATTCGATTGTAAGGAATGAAAAGTCATGGCGAATCCAACATATTTCTGGCAGAACCCGCACAGCTCAACTCAGATTTTCATATTTTCACAGCATCTTACATGAATATTCATTGTTCCTGATCTTGAAAGTGATGAGTACGAGACGTACTTGATTGTATTACATGGTCTCAGAGGGAACTGACTGACACCAACCAGGAAATGAATTCGTGTATCTTCGTGTATCGGGCTGGCAAGTAGATATATCAGGTGGTCTTTTAACGAATCTAAATGAAGTGTTTGGGCCTGGCAAATTGTCAAGCAAATGCTTGATTGGATTACATATCTAATCACGTCTTGTCTTCAAGACCACTCCATTTAAATCACACAAATCAATCCTAAACGTAAATTCCACTCTCCTGTTCTACATTATTCGATTGTTGTATAATGTAGATTCGGTCCCGTGTTTAACATCTACACAAGGAAAACACACACCCCAGAAAGTTAGTACGACGATGAGGAAAACCATTATTTAAAATATTATTCAAGATGACCATCATCTTGACGCATCATTAATTCTCATACAAATTCCATTATCGTGTCTTTCGTCTTGTATATTTTTTTGTGAAAATCCTTACATTATTTTCACGCCAGGCGATGGAAATTCATGAATATAAACGACAAAAGGGATGTCTTGGTTTTATGTCAAAGCGAAAGGATAACGTAATATATTCACTATGTATAGAGTTTAAAACTCGTAATTTTTAATCTCGTCTAATGGATGTGTGCGGATATATAAGGGGGTGGAACCGAACTAGTTTTGACAAATTAGCTTGGCCCTATATACACCATAACCCTATCATACACACATATATATATAATCCAAATTGGACGAGGAAATATTTTCCGATAATGTTCCATCTCCCAAACAGTCTACATATCCCGAAATTTCCATTCTATTAATTTCCAATGATTGACTACGACGTCGAGTGTGGTACACATGGATATGTGTACATATTGTCGAACACAAAAAGGGGTCGAAATCGAAATCATGTCTAAGAAATAAGAAGATGTTACATACTCGTATATAGAAAGGAAGAAAATAAATTAAGATTTTTGTGTCGTTTATCGTCTCACTCTCCGTCCCTATACACTCCGTCCTGGTACATACGTATACACAAGGAAAATCAACGAGGTGTAAATTAAATTAAATTAACTTTATACTGATCGTAAATTACTGATAGATTTATAGACGACATTAGGGTTAGGTCTAATGTATTTACGTATGTATAACTTTAGGTGATTTTTCACAACACCAGATTCCGGAAACTGGACCATCTGATAGTTTTGCTTCGATGACTTTTGTTTTGATTGGATCACTTAGTCGATTCCCATCCCTCGTCGGAGGAAATTAGAAATTTTTGTACAAAATATAAATTGAATTAAATGGAAAAAGAAAATTAATTTTCCAGCACGAGAGTATATAAGAAGAAAATTTAATTGAATTTTCTTAAATTTTAATTGTTTTATGGTTTGTTATTTGGATATACATTGATAAAATTAATAAAATGGATTTTATTGGTGAATTAAAATTGTTTACAAATTGATTAAATTGAAATCGATAAATTTGATCGAGTTAATCGGCTTGTTAGACACGATATATCACACGGTTGTGTATATAGTGGGGGAATGTCAAACTAATTATTGGTTGGAACGCGGTGATATATTCAAGGTTACCGCAGTCGAACTGATTTATTGGACAACACCACTTGCCCAGCCACTTGACATGTATACGAGGACAAAAGTTCGCTCAGTAGGTACTTTTAAAAATTCAGAACTGAGGAGGCATCCGACGAAATTTCACCATCAACTCTTCAATAAATGCCTAATTGCATACGGAACGAGTACAGCGTCTCCTCAGATATTTTTTAAGTGGTCCCTACGGGCCATTTTTCTGTAAAGGACGAGCCCCGAGAAGATCGTCCAAAATCTATGAACTATAAGATCCACCATTGATACCAGAAATTACTGCTGATGAATTGGTCTTAAATGTCATGGATACAAGAAGAAATCTACTCAATGGATTCCACAAATTTTAAATGAGGCCCAAAAAGGGGACAAGTCATTTTGCTAAATAAATTCGAAAATGGGCAGTCTATCAACTTCAGTAAAGTTGTTATTGGTGACGAGTTTAGGTTCTATAAGTACGATCTGTCATCAAAAGCAGTCCACGGTATCAGCAGCAGGAGCAAACCTCACTACCATGAAAGATTATTGTACTCGTTCAACCACTTGGCTGTCATGTCTTGTTATTTTTACGAGGAGAGTAACAAAAGTTCGCTTGGTGCTTCCAAAAATTTACACCCCGATTGTCGAAGTCGCGTCACTTGTCACTTGTAGTGACAGACAAATATTGGCATTCTCTTACTCGATTTGTTCGTCAATTATGAATTGAAGCGAAAAACTTTATACTCTAGTAGTCGTTTAAAAAGTTTCTTGCAGCACTTGTAACGACATTTAGGCGCGTGGAAATTTCATTCGACACATTCAGTGGAAATTATTAGTATTCCTCGATTAATTCAGTGATAGACGTTCGTTGCATCAGGTGACATCAATCGACTATCGAATACAAATTTTTAGATGAGGCGCACGAAGGGAATCGGGGTGTAAGTAAGATCCGGTATCCCCAACAGCAGTCCATGGTATGGGGCTCAACAGGGGCAAACATCACTACCATGAAAAATTATTGTACTCGTCCAACCTTCATATACATGCCATGACAAGCTGTCTTGTCATGGCATGTATATGAAGAGAGTAACAAAAGTTCGCTTGGTGCTTTCAAAAATTCAAAACGTTCGGGTATAATGGAGACGAGAAAATGCAAAATAGCTTAGAAGGCATCAGACGAAATTGGACAGAATATTTCCAAGTGGTTCCAAGTGGTGACCTCGAGAAGGTCGACCAAAATCTTTCACTGACGTCGTTATTGTTGCTCTAGTGAAATCAAAAATTGACGAAGATCCACGATTGACACAAGGATTGCCATATGGATACACGAAGAAATCTGCTCCATTAAAAGGAGGTACGAGTGCATTTTGCAAAATTTTTTCTAAATAAATATAAAAATGGGCAGTCTAGCAACTTTAGCAAAGTCGTTACTAGGGACGAATATTGGTTTTATAAGTACGATCTGGAAACCAAACAACAGTCCATATTCCCCTTTCCCCAGCGGAATAGAGGCGATAATTTTTGATCGGGTAAAGTAAACTGACTAATTTTTACGGAAGATTGGCTAACTGCTAAGTAACTGCAAAATGGTTTCAAAAATTGGCTGCACTACTTTTGACATCATGACAGTTCACCAGATCGCACTGCTGAAATAACGAATAACTTTATTGCGATCTTCAGCATCGAATAAATGCGACCAGCACCGCATATTCCCCAGATCTAGCACATTGTGTTTTCTGGTTATTTCCATAAATTAAAACAAAATTAAGGGAAAAAGATCGTATCAGTAACGTGGCGATAATTGATGTGGTTAGTGATGAACTTAAAGACTGTTTTAAGAAGTGGATCTATAGGTCAACTAAGCGAACTTTTCTTACTCCCCTCGTATATTCAATCAGAATAATACCCGATACTGTAGATATCAGGTTGATAGTAGACCATCAAAATCTAGTTGGTGCCATTATCACCGCTCATTTGGACTGATCGATCCGAGGAAAATAGTCACAACTATGGTCGAACACGCCTAGTTCAAACCTAATAATCGACAGGTAAGTAAAGTGTGTTACCGCTACTCTACGAAAAGGAACTTAAGTCCAACCAAGATAATTTTTTATCGGCTTTAATAGCCAGTACCGTGTTTATAATCTGACGGTTACGATCACGAGGATAGCTCTGCGATTCCAGATAGCTCTGCCGAAGGTGGTTCTCCCTTTACAAATTGCTGTACTGAGCGGCCATTAACCCACAAAATGTTACAAACTGATTATATCACTGGCGCTGACGATGCCCATAAAACCATTTTTTTTATAAATATCAAAAAGATTAACCAAAATGACTGCATTCTGCTGAACCTCCAACTATCTCAAATTCTAAAATATTTGCAATAATCAGTCAACCCAACTTCTTTGCAACTTCGTTTTGTGATGTCTTCCATATAGGTAGCTTTGGGCTGCGATTGGGTACCAGTCTAAAGAAACAGTGGAATCATGTAGAGTTTCAACAAAATTCAAGGCTGCTTCGAGAGGGTTTGACTATAATTTCGTGCCTCACAATGTAGTGAAGTTTATAATATAGAAGTATTTTGCCACAATATCCTCGATCTCAAAATTAATCGCATCGAACATGATTCATAAATCTCTTCTAGTTTTGTTGATAGCCTATGTTTCTCCTTAAGGACTGGAGCTTTGGTAACTGTCCATACTCTAATGGTAGACCAATCATATCGATTCTAATCTGGGACATTTACATTACTGCTTGAATTCTTTCCCTACACCGATGGTCCCTTGATGTTCGGCATCCCAATCAAACGAACCTTTCGCAGACCTTATGGGTACTATTAGCTCTTTCATTTCACTTTAAAAATAATCCTGTGACACTAGACAGATCTGTCAGCTTTAACATCTTTAACCGACAAATCATTCCATTGATTCTAGTACACCTTGATTGTTGGACTCATAACGACAATTGTTCGTTTGTTTTCCATCACAAACGTCGATATTACTTCCAATTAGAGAACACCAGCTACTCCCGTTTTGATCTATTACCGTGTTTCAGTTCACGTCGTATTTGTCCCACGTCGATCGAATCAGAAACATCATGAATTTCTCTGAGTGTAGTGAGAGCTTCGAACGACGTTTAAAATGTGGTTTCCGATTTGGTACGAGGGTTTTTCCCTCCATGCGTATCTAGTTTTTTGTGTTGTAGTTTATTTGACATTGTACATTACATTATGTTCACCGATAGATGGCACTCACACAACCTTATAAGAAACATTTGTTTTATCTATTCCGCTTTGCTCTGCAGAGATCGTCATACCTGCATTATTTCTGACAGCCAGGTTGTCCAGACGATTGGTTCCAATACTGTTTCTTCGAAACTTGTCTTGGAAACGATAAGTGCCTTTAATCGACTAGGCAGGCTGAATAAAGTTAGACTCCACTAGATACCCAGTCACATGGGTATCAAAGGGAATATATTGGCCGATAAATGGGCCCGATTCGGTGTGGCATCCACCTTTGTGGGACCTGAGCCAGCTTTAAGAGTGACGTCACTATCTCTTAAGCAAGAAATTGATTATAACTTTGTAGATCTGCAGCAAAAGAGATGGAATAATCTCATCTCTTGTTGTTTATCCAAAATCTTCTTTGGATCAGTAAACCAGCAAAGATCCCAGTCTTTCTTAAACTATAATACGCGCACTTTAAGGATCTTGCTGACCATTACTACGCGGCACTGCTTCCTGAATAGTCATATGTTTCTTAATACTCTTCTCATTGACTGCACTTTTTCGGTTTACAATGACGACCTTGATAATACCGGATATCCTGGAGTTCATAAGAAGAACAAACAGATTCCGGGACTGAGAGTGTATGCCTGGGAAGGGATGTCACAAAGGGCCAATTGAGCCTAAGTGACTAAGAAAAAAAAACTTTGTTTTGGATGTTAAACGATTTGTAATTGTTTATTGGTAGCCCTACTGGTCGATCATGTCACGCTTTAAACATTATAGAAAGGCGTTTCCTCAAATGTAACCCTTATTGCTTCCAGCAGTGGTTAGAGTTTCCTTTTATTTTAATGCACTGGACGTATCGTGGAAAATCGTTCTAATATGCAATTATATGTAGGAGATTTGAATCATCTGGGTAAACGATGGCCTATATCGATCAATTTTTGTGATACGAAGGGAATTTTTGGCAAAATGAGATCTGCCAGAAATTGCGTACTTCGGGGTGGCTATATGATTAATCATATATTTATAAGTGAGAGCAAAAGTGTGCGGCAGTACTATGAATTCGTGAACTAGTGTTAGAAGTACAGATGGAACTTGGAATCAGCTAATGGGAAAACTGAATTAAGAAAAAATATCCTCCCCGGCGGGGAATCGAACCCCGGTCTCCCGCGTGACAGGCGGGGATACTTACCACTATACTACCGAGGATGTGAAATAAAGAGATTAAATTTGGTTCATTTAGTAACAACAGATATTTATCAAACATAGGAACGGATAGGCAAGATATTTAATGGGATTTTAAATCTATCCGAGGGAAGAAAGCTATACCCCTCTTCAAATTCATTATCAAGCATAAAGCCAATCTAGACTCTCTGTACAAAACTTTATCCCAACTTTTCAACCCCCATGTTTGAAAAATAAGGGGCCAGAACTGTGTGATCAATAGAACATATCATCAAACATATTAAGCACATGAACAACTACTCGTCAAAGGGGATGTCTATGGAAAGCCGCAAAAATCAACAGAAACACAAAGGTCCGCTAGGAATCAAGTGGCTTTCCAAACTACCCTCCAACTCACATATTCAGTACACCAACGGTTCCAAAATACAGAATAGAGCGCAGCTATGAACACGACAACATCTATGAACGTCAAAGACTGAGATCAATAAGTTTGGAGGCAACCAAATTGATAGTAAATTGGAATAACGTAATAAAAATATAAAACTTGGCGATTACATCAAATCTGTTACAACCATTGAGCCAAATAGTTCTTAATCTCGGCATCATTTGAATAACAATCATCACCTGTTAAAAGCAAAGTAAAAAGGGGCGTTAATCAAAAATCGGTGAACCAGTCGAATCTCGCGGAATTACAAGCGTGAAATCTCGAAACCCAAGCAATATCCACAGGCTCCTTGGCAGTACTCGAAAAGAAACCAATATCCTCTACTCCGCGAAACTCGAGAGATGACTGTCAACTCACGACCACGTAGGATCGACTACGTGGAAATACCCAGGAACGAAGAAGCCAATTGCGAGGTCAAAGCAGCCAAAATCGAAAAAGGATACACAATTAGGGAAGACTCAGCATCAATAGCCAAAAAAGCATCAATAGCCATTCAGCAAGGCAAGACTTACTATATACAACCACAAAACTATCTATCTGCAATTAAAGATCGGTCAGTAGCCTAGAAATCTTCGGACCTAGAGTCAAGACGAGACATCACTATTATCTACCGGCTACGAATAGAACACACCAACATCACTCACATCCGTCAGATGTAATCTATGCAACGTTTTTCTAACAGTCACACATTTCGATTATCCACACTTGGACAACCAAAGGCAAAAATATAAAAATCCCAACTTAAATAAACTGACACTATTGGACGACAGATATTTCTGTCCAAAGCTAGACCGGATGGCACCATATGGTGGTTATCATACCTCAACAAATAAATATGCCAGACTTCGCCTTTTTGGAAGCAGTAGCTGGTAAAACAGGCAATTTGGGCAAAAATTTATTATTAGGGATTGTGTACAACGTACCTCAAGTTGAAAGTAGACGCGCCTCTGCCGACATTATATTAAATTATTTGACTGGGTGAATGGAAAAAAGTGACCTACTTGTATGTGGAGACTAGAATGCGCTGGACGACGATTGGCTGCATTGCTCTCCACACTGTACCAGAAGATCATACGAGTTGTTGTGTTCATAATTAAACATCAGGTGGATTTGAAACCAATACCTCCTGCTCCTAATGGTCCCCATAATCTAGTTTGAATTGTATTAAGGTAGTCAGTCAATATCATTCAGTTACCCTCACTACATAGTTTTTCTTCCTCGATTTGAAAACAACTTCTTTATATATATCCACATACCACATTTTACCACTTTTATTCTTCATTTTCTTATTGCTGTATTATATCTGATTCTGCACATTATAAATATGTATTTTCCAATTGTGTTTAGCCGAACAAGAAAATTACGTTCATTTCCATTCGACAAGAGCAAGTATAAAATTCATTATCATTCCTCTTTGAACTACGGGGTTTTTTTTACTGCTTTTCGGGTAGATATTTCCATTTTTCCAATTTTCATTCATTTTGTGAATCAACAAAGAAGAAACTTCGATTTTTTTTTTTTTTTTTTGTAAATGAAAAATAGAGAAATTGGAAAATTTTTCAAATAGAAATATATAAAATAGCCAATGAATATATATGAAGTTGGCTACATTACAGTTTTTTTTTATTTCCACTTTGAATTGGATAATAAATTATTGTATAAGGATAAGGTTTCGTTTTGTAATTCTTAAGAAAAATTGAGAAGAAAAGGATATATAAATTCTTTACTTTTTTTGTGCTAGCCAAAAATTACAGTCGTGATGGGAGATATAGCACTTGAGTCTCAAATGACAGTTGGTTGATAATTGGAAACTGCCTGAGAGGTGTTTTGTAGCCGATGCCTCTATAAAAAGTACTTTTAAGTGCTCTCTGTGGTCAAGAGGTAAACAGTATAACGCCATCTCTGGCCTAGACCACCAGGTAATCTATATTGACATATCTACATTGTTAACACAGTTAAGGCTATTAACTTGATTAGTCGCTCTGGTTCAATATACATTAAGCCTACTAGTTGGACCTTAGCAATCCATATGTATTAATTGGCAAGTGATAGTTCTTACTGAACATGAACTATAGACCTGAAGCTACTTTACCGAAGAAGACTGTAATTTAAATGAGAGCTAATAAAAATATATGTTCTCATGCATTAGCTCTCATTGTAAATTAGAGTCCAGTACTACTAGGTCTTCAGCTAGAACTATCACTTCCAATTGAAACTTCAATATTGCTAAGGTTCAAATAACAGGGTAATGGTTTAAATTCTCAATTCTCTATGATCAAGCTGAATTGTCTTGGATGAAGTTTTAGTACAAATAATTACTTTTGAGGTAAAAAAAGTTCTTTAAATGTAAGGAACAAAGAGTAGAAGCTCCACAAGAAAACAATCTCCACAAAAGATGAGGCATCTCTGGGTATACCAATTGTAAAAGCATCAGCAAATTCTCCATTCAAATACTGTCAAACAACTTTGTATGACACCAATTCAACTTCTCAGAATACGAGAAAACTCTCTAGTAAAGAGAGTATATTTATAGACACCATACTCGATTTTGTATGAGCCAAGTTCGTTGAATGATAAATGAGATATAAATTAGAATCAGAGATCAAGCTTAACGATCAGACTCCTTGAGACCTGATATTGAAAAGTCACGGAACTTTGCTATACATTCGTTTGTTATTTAAAACATTGGTATGTAATGAGCGAGTAGTCTCTTTGACCCATTTTGCAATGTAATGCACTGAGACTCAGTTGAACACTTTGATGCTTGAACATTTTGATACGACTGAACATGGTGGAGTGCAATGACCTATACATATCCAACCGCCTTTGAATTTTCGAAATTTTTCTTCAGAAACTTTTTTTAATCGATACAGGAGCTGATGTTTCGGCCTGGCCGGCTCGCTTCTACTAGAATCCAACATTCGACTCCTCATTGAGTTTATTTGCAGTAAACGGCTTTTGGAACCAGCATTTTAAAGCTCGATATTGGGCTGCGTCACGAATTTTCCTGGGAGTTCGTCGTTGCTGGGATCTATGCCTTTAATCGAATCGGACAAAGTATTATAGATTTTTTTAACCTCTTTGTATTTGTACGGTGCACTTACGTCAAATTTTGGTCCTACTGCTTCTAAGATCGACAAGTCAGTCACGGATCCAGTGTTTTTAACATTATTTCAAAATAAGAGTAAAAATTACTTCGACTTGACCTGATAGTCAAAGTCCACTCTATTATAAATCGAACTGCCAAACCTGTAGCATAAAACAGGTGGGCAATCTGTAAACATCCCGTTAAAGCAGAGCCATTAACCCTATATTTCGACCTAAGTCCAACTAATCATCCCTCTGTTAATTTCTAGAAGATGTTCAATATCGATCTATACCGATGGCTGTGAAGATTTTGTCGCCCATGGTGAACTACTATGCACTCCTAATTAGCATACAGAACATGAATAGTGAGCGCGGTTCTGTATTTTAATGTATGATCGCGTGATTGAAATAAAACTCGGTTTGTGGTACATCTAGATCGAGTTTTGGGCCATATCAAAGTCTGTGGATACCTGAAAGTCGTATACAGGCTTGTCTGACGTCTACAAGAATTTCTGACCATTGTAATTGATTTAATTTGGACGGAATCTTTTTTGACAGTCACCGATATTTTTATCCACCAGATGTGCAATACTTTCAAAAATTATTGTAGGTCCCTGAACTGCTGAATATCCAGTTTAGAAAGCTGTTCAATAATTTGACCATAAACAGTCTTGGTGGAAATATGTCCAAGAAGTGAGATAAAAGCCAGTTTGCAGACATCCTATGTGTAACAAGTGGATTAGTCATATGATAATTTAGAGCCCACTAGAGCAAAATAACGTCGTAAGGTCTCAGTTGAGACGCGGTTAGGATCGTTTACGGCCTTTATGCAGTAGGGACATACTTTCGAAGGTCCTGGTAAGAGTTTTGGTGCACACAGTTCGAAACATGATATACAATGTTGGAGATTATAAATGCTCAGAAATATAATTTTTGACTGACTCATTAAAGCTTTAATTTTAACCAAAGTGAGATCTGTCGAATATATCTGATGTAAACCATACCAAAGTGACACTACGAAACCCGACATAAAAAGGCATATCCAGTCGAACATGTGGTTGACCATATCAAAAGGCCATCCTAAAATTCTCTAAAATATTAGTTTCCCATGTTCCTCTGATCAAGAACCACGTCTCTCAAAACGACAGTCATCTAAAAATCTTAATTATGTGGAGAAGACCGGGGTTTGTCCAAGGCTTTATTATTCTAGCTCCTGGTCTAACCACAACCAACAGGGGTTTTCTTTCGACATAAGATTTTAAGATTCAAATTCTCAAAGAGAATTCAAACGAGCTATATCAGAAGTCGACATGGTTATATTGACTGGCGTCTACCTGCTTTTAATGCCTACAAATCTTTTGAGGTGGTTTATCTATCCAGGGATATGTGGTTCTCACCAGACTTGCTCTAACAGATATCCGAATCGCTTGCCTGGAGCCATAGCTCTAAACTGGTAAGGGATTGTAAGAAACTGCTGAGCCTCCTTGGTTCTAAAAATACAGTAACGGTTATGTGGGTTTCTGCCCATTGTGACATTGACGACATCGAAGCTGCTGACAGTTTGGCTAAAAGTAGTTCTCGTTTATTTTTGGTAGGTCAACTGTTATGGCAAAATACTTTATAACGGGGTTTAACTCGAAGCTGACCAACTACGATCTTTCACTTTTGCAATAGCCATTTCAAAAGTCATGTACATCGCATCAGTCAACTTCATCAGCATTTGTCCGGCTTTCATCCGCATTAGATCTCTTGTGTTCAACTCTAGGACTATTATTTGAAATCTATAATCTTCTCTGACAGTTGCGCCTGTGTGCTTTGATGAAATCCTAGGTTTGCACATTTAGCCACTAGTAGCATTGAGTGCGGAACCTTAAGAGGGTCCAGCCAACTTTAATAATAAAAAAATAATACAGGTCATGCAACGGTCAGTAATATTTAAACTGAGGATGTTAGTCGCTGACCGACCAAGTTAAAACTACGGTAGTTGGAGCTAAAGAGACTGGGTTCTGATTACGATCGGCGATGTGTATAAACACATAGCTATGTGTAGATGGCGCTCTACGTAAATCTGATCAATAGTCGTAAATAGTTGATTTGGCTATATAATGGCAAAGAGTAGAATGTAAGTTAGCAAACTGAGAAAGAGTTAGAAGAGACAAGAGTTAGCAAAGATAGAAACAGACAGATGTCTCTGTCGTGTTTAAAAATAAATGGTCACACGTGAAAGGTTTGTTTAGGACTCGCGCTGACCACTTTAACAAAGACTAAGGCCATGTGAGCATGTAGTCAACAAAGTTTGGTGCAAAATTCGTACAGAATCAACCTGTTACAGGTCACTATGAGCATCGATGCTGGAACCCTTAATTCTCTTTTTATCCAAAGGGTTGCCTGTCTGTCTCTATCTGTACAATCTGTTTTGGGGCATAAGGCACTCCAAACTCTTTCGCGGTTCGTTTATTTACGTCATACCTTACGTCATTATATAGCCAAATCGAAGACGTACGGATATAGGTCCAATTTACGTAGAACGATCTGCATATTGCATATAGGTCCATGCCAGCCTGTAGTACTGACATGGAAGATGGGTTGGCTCATAAATTCAGCACTTCAAGGTCATAAATGTGTTGATTTACACCACCGATCGTAATCAGATAGTAAAAAATCCCTTTATGCATTCTGTCCCTGCCTGGATTCGAAACCGGTACCTCCCAAACCAACTGATACATGTTATCAAAACGTTTTGACGGCATCTCAATGACAAGATTTGTCTTTAATAATATGAATGACTGGTTGAGACATAATATGTGGACAGTCAGGCGGCAATCAAGCAGCTGGACTCTGTTTCTCTGACGTCCAGAGTGACGTTGGGTTGCCACTCGTCTCTAAATGAGATGAGTAAGCTTTTCAACATTCAGCTAATCTGGGTCCCGGTCACTCGGACGTCATGGGGAATTGCAGGGTGGACGAATTAGCGAGGCATGGTACAACTCTCCAACTGCTACTGGAAAGGCAAAGTTAGGGAGACACATTAAGGCACTCAAGACTGTACTTAAAACCTCTCTCATGTAGAGTAGCAAGGCAGGTCTGGCCAAAGCTGCCCTTGAAACGCTCAAAATCACTAATCTCCCTATGAAGACGTGAACTAAAAACACTCCTACTTGGAGAACATGCGAGGTCTAGAAGTAAATGACTTTTGCAGAAGCTGTATGGACGAGGTGGAGGAAGAGATGTCCACGTCACCTAATATAACCGAAAATCTAACCTAACCTAATATGACCTGACAATGTTAGATGGCAGCAAGATTTAAATGTTGCTAGTATACTAGCAGACTTTCGCTTGACCCAATACATTGACCATTCGATCCTACCCGAAACTCACCGATAACCGAGTGGTCGTACATTTTGGTCCACGACTGTGCATCCTTTTATTCCATCATTTACTTTCTTATCCATGTATACATACGTACAGATAGATTTATACATGAAAAAGACACTGTGTATAGTTATATCCACCGAGGGTGAGTGATTTAAAATCGAAAAAGTAAGACGAACGAATGTAGCGAACATACATACACA